>BMAC01000277.1:281624-397039 GCA_014905375.1 Phtheirospermum japonicum | reverse complement strand
TGATTAAATATTGATCAAGTGTTTGTAAAAAATTCTGTTTTTAGGGGGACAAAAAGATCTATTGCACCGAGTAAAAAGTAAAAAGTGATTTCGCCCGGCTCCCTCAAGATTTCTGCTGGGGAGATGCTTACGCTTGTCTCTAATTGTAGCAGTTCAAAGACGCATACTGGAGTAATGGGGCTCTCTTACCTCTTGATTTCCGATTCTTCTGCAAAACCAAATAAGGTGTTGCATTCTCCGGCTGAAGCTCATGAAATTACGACGATATCCAAATTATATTACGGTATTGCTCAGTTTGGAGTTGGACTGCTTGTAATTTTTGTGTTCAGCAGTAAGGGTGGAAGAGAATAAGGCTACAAAGCTATCACTGCATGAGCTTGTATTGGGTTTTGTAAAACAATGTTTTGATTTATGTGTTATAATGTATTGAGTTTTTGTAATAAATGTACGATTTTTGTTATGCAATCACAAAAGTTATGAACTATGATTCTTGTCTAGCAGTAAGTACTTTTTTTCTTCTTTTTTTTTTTTCTTTGGTAATTGGTGGAAATTTTAGTCCCCATTTTTTGTAAATTCTTTGATAAAATATTTTGTATTGTTTTATGTAAAAAAATGTATTGGTTTATGTGCTATAATATATTGAGTTTTTGTAATAAATGTCCGATTTTTGTTATGCAAACATAAAAGTTATGAATTATGATTTGTGTCTAGCAGTAAGTATTTTTTGTGCTTGTTTTATTTTTTTTGGTGATTGGTGGAAGTCCCTATTTTTTGTAAATCCTTGAAAAAATATTTTGTATTAGTTTTTGTAAAATAATGTATTGGTTTATGTATTATAATGTATTGAGTTTTTGTAAAAATGTATGGTTTAATTATGCAATCACAAAAGTTGTCCTATAATTAAGTAGTTGTTTATGTAGTATAAGTTAAGATTTTTTTTCTTGCAAATAAGATGTGTTGAGTTTGTTATGCGATGTATTTTATGTTCTGATCACAGTGCAAATATATAAACCAATACGATTGAACAGAAAGACCAATACGCTTGAATACAAAAAACAATACACTTATCAAATACAAGCAGAAAATACCATAAAGCATGAAGATAACAGCAAATAAATATCACACTATCAAAATACCAATTTACACCAGTCAATGTGAGTACATCTATAAATATAAATATTCAACAACTACCGTTATACTAAAATAATCGAGGACTGGGAGTTTTAGAACCAAACTCCTTTGATTGACTTGATCTATTTGATGTGTTACTGATCTTATTCTTCTTCTTGCTTTTCTCAAGATATGACTTCTCTTTTACTTTTCTCCCCCTTTTGTAATTGCCCTTTTGTAATTGCCCTTGCAGGATCCATCATACTTTTCTCCCCTTCTCTCTTATTCTTCTTCTTTCTTTTTCGAACACTAAAACCAACTTGACGTGCATGGCCACAATACAACTCATAGATGTTTTCAAAATTTTTGCTCTTTACACCAATATGAGAACTAGATGGTATCACCTAAATACAAAGATGGAAATTAAAAACATAAAACAAATGTTATTTATAAAAGGTCTAATAATTTCTTACCTTCATCATTCAACAGGATATTATTTATCGATTCATTATCAATGTTACTTCCACCTTCTTCATCACTAGAATCCGGAATTATCACAACCCCTTTGAATAACAAAATTAATCCCCAACAAAACAAATATCATGCATTCAGAATAACAATACATCGCACCTCAAAACTAATACATTATCGACTAATCGCTCATAGTTTAAGACGGGCCCCGACAATGCTTTATTATGAAAGTTCCAACTTCATATAGCAACAAAAATACACACACATTCCATGCAGTAAGGAGACCAATACATCACACCTCCAAAACATACTAGTTTAATCACTCATAGTTCAAGAACGGGGCCATGATATTTTTACTGTAAAATTTCTGCCTTCATCAACGACTAAAACAAATACCATGCAGCCAAAAATCCAATACATTACATTCCAAAAACCAATACACTAATGGAATAATAACTCATAGTTTCAGATGAGATCGGTGTCGTTTTAGTGTGAATGTTTCGACATAACACAACAACAAAAACCAAGTACCATGAAGTCAGAAGACCAATACATCATAGTTCTAAAACCAATACTATATTACCTTCGTCAACATTGGATTTTCCAACCATGTGTAGTCCCAAATCACCCATCTTGCCTTCAATTTCCTTATATAGTTTTGTGAAATTGGCCAAAAACCTGTGAACAATAACATAACTTTTGTAAGAAATTTAGTTTCAAAACGGAGCATACTAGTTTAATTTCCACAATTAGGTCGAAATCAAATTGATTTTCTATAATTAGGTCAAAATCATATTGATTGTATGCAATTAATTGAAGAATTTGTTTACCTGGTGATTCAACCTCCACGGGTCCTGCGATTTTCCGCGACGGAGATGATTATTTTTTGTGGCAGAAATGACGGTGGACACTCTACAGAACTAAAGTCTGACAGCGACCCCTTTCTATATAATTGAAGGTTGACGGGGACTGCTTTTCTACAGAAATCGAAGGTGCGACTGGAGATGCAAAAATGGTGGAGGAACGCCCGCTTTTCTGGAGAATTGAAGATAGAGAAACTGTGTAAAGGTGGAGAAACAACGCAAATGAGATGCGGTAGAGACAGGACGGAGGCGATATGTGATGTGGAGCAGCCCAAATTTATGAGAAAAGGGTTTATATATGAAATACAAATTGGATGCGGGTTTAACCCGGTCTAATGGGAGTGACCCGTTAATCTGGACTAACAAGAGTCCTGCCCTTACTTTTTCTTCCCACTAAATCACGTGTTTTTTTTTCCTTAGTAAATATAATTTTTTCAATCTTTTTTTTAACTATTTTACCTTAAAATTATGATGATTTATCCTCGATAGGCCTACTTTTACCCTCAAAATCATCGTCCCCCAATCCCATAAAACAAATTCGCTATTTATCTCTTGAAATTCAACCCCAACCCCCTCTAGTTTTCCTCACTTCACATGAGAAGTTGATGAATTAGCGATGATGCTGGATTTCATGAGGAAGAATTGGCAATTGGAGTGCGAATCGAGAGTCCATGGATAATCTCAATTGAAATTGAGAAATTCTTCTTCCCCATGGCAGCGGCGCCCACTAGTAAAAAAAAAAAGCTTTTTAAAATAGATATTCTTTAACGCCACAAACAGCTACGTTCTATAATGTCGTCCGGTGGCATTTTCATAATAAAAGTCATATAATATAATAATTTTTACAATATATGTTCTAAATAATCGGAGACTGGTCATATCTATAACGCATATTGTAAAACTCGTTTTAGAATATTCACTTTTTAGAACGTATGTTTTAAATATGTTCTGGTATATTTAATTATCTAGAACGTATATTATAAATATGTTATAATATATTATATATTTCAGAACGTATTATTAATGTAATAAGTTTTTAATTAATTCAATAGTTGAATGAAAACAATTCATCTCGTTTCGACCTAGAGCCCGTCGCCTCTTCCCCTCTATATCTGCCCATCTCCACCTCTCCACCTAGCTGGATTTGAGGGATTTCACCGCTCGGGCCGATGATTCGGCTTGTTCTTCAATTTAGGTCGATGACTCGGTTTCTCGTGGTGGTTTAGATTGGTTTCTATGCCTTGCATCTTACCTTACAACTATCGAATTCCATCCGCCACTCAAACGCCAAGTTCCGCCTGCTAGTGCTGGAGTGCATCGTAGAAGCGGACAGAAAGATCGCCATTTGAATGTACAGTGGTATCTCCATTTGAATCATCTCCAACTTGTGGAAGCTCGATTCTCAATATTGACACCTTCCCCGATGTCGAAGATTTCTATAAGAACTTTTTATTATTTATTTTCATTCGATTGTATGGTTTTTTAGTTTTTATATGTTAGGTTTCTGACTATGTAGATTCGTATTTTGTGTGTTTTGCCCTTTACGCTCTGTGATTTAGTAATGTATTAATAGCATTTTGAGTAAAGAAAAGTGAACGGTTTGTTTCTTTTTTTTTTCAATCCAATCTCGGTTTGAGAAAAAGTTTTTCTATAAGTGAGTGAAAATGATCTTCTTTTAAATATTCAATAGCACCCTAATACTCTGTATAGAGGAACATTATGGCTTGGTTGGATTTCATATATATTTTGTTAATACCATCTTTAGATTTCGTTTAGACGAATTGCCTTTTCTGTAAGAGATTAATATTAGACAAGAAGTGCCATTTTTTTTATTGACGTGACTATATTTAAAAAGAATAATATATTTATTATCACCTACATTATGCATTTGGGCTTTGTTGAATTTGTTGTGATATTGTTTAAATCCTTAAGATGACGAGGACAATATGTACTTAATGCTCATTGTCGGATCCTATTAGTAGAGAGTTGATTGTTGAATCATCCGCTCTACCAGTTAAATCCATTGACATTTACTTGCTTCAAGTGGAGTCAATCACTACAAAAAAAATCGCAATTTCCGAGGGATTTTTCCCTCGGTTTTAAGGGAAAATCCCTCGGTTTTGGGCAAACCGAGGGAAATTTCCCTCGAAAAAACACTCCTCGAAATTTTGTTTCGAGGGAATATTTCCCTCGAAAATATGAAACCGAGGGAATTCTAAGGGATATTTTTCCTCGGAAACATCTTCGTGCAATCCCTCGGAATTCCGAGGGAAATCCGAGGGAATGTTTCCCTCGAATTTTTGCTATTTTCGAGGGAAAACAAGTCCCTCAGAATTCCGAGGGATGTGTTTCCCTCGGAAATAGCAAAAATCCGAAGGAAATTTTTTTCCTCGGAAAACCGAGGGATTTGTTGTCCCTCGGATTTTTGCTATTTCCGAGGGAATATTCCCTCGATTTTTTTTTTATATTTTTAATTTTCCGAGGGATTTTTCCCTCGGTTTTAAATTTTTTTAAATTAATTTTTAATTTTTAGTTTTAATTTTAATTCCTGTTCAATTATTAAAATTCCCAAAAATTTGAAAAAAGTAATTAAAGAAAAGACAAATAAACAAACCAATTATTATAAAAAAATATTTGAAAATTTAAGAATAATTACATGCGTTCGATCGACACAGTAATAAAGTTTTTATGAACCGTAAAAATGTTCTATGGATGGGGAGTGGGGTACTGCTGATGGGGAGGGGGGTACTGCTGCTGCTGATGGGGAGGGGGCAACTGCTGCTGGAAACGAGCATACATCTCAGCCATTTGTGCCATCTGGGCATTCATCCGCGCCTGAAATTCCTCCTGCTGTCGACGCTCCTCCGCACGTTGTCGCTGCTCCTCCATACGTTGTCGCTGCTCCTCCGCACGATGTCGCCTTTCCTCGTCTGCCTGTTGTTGCAACGCCTCGAGCTGCACCCTCTGAGCTTCGACCTGCGCCTCGAGCTCTCTCATGTGGCTCCTATCAGCCTGGGAGGAGGTGGAAGAGCCGCCCTTCAATAAACCCTTCGTAGCAGCCACCATCTTCCCATACGCGCCGGTGCCGTAAAGCCGTCCCTTGCTCAACCCGGCGACGCCGAGGAAAATCTGGTCCTGGTCAACCTCGTCACTCTCCTCTTGGGAAGACGCACGTTCCTGTTCCTGGGTTAGATGTCGCTCGTACTCCTCCTGAAATACAACTCGTTATTCAAATTTTACGTTAAAATCAAAGAATAAGTTAAAAATAAGAAAGAGACTCACATTAATATTAGTAGATCTCCTATCAAACTACGCGCCGTCTTTCTTTTGGTGCGTACGTTTAAAAAGATCGTAGCACGTAGCCGGCGCACCCGTCTCCCGCTCCTGTATTCAAATAGAATTTTCAAATAATTAACATTAAAATTAAACAAATAAATATTATATTATTATATTCTAAAATCACTTACTATATCCAAAGTATGGTCGATAGTAGATCTAGCACCCCCCGTGTGCTTCGACATCCCAGTCCCCGGCCCAGCAGGCTTGCTCCTCCTGTTCTTGCTGCACTGCTCGGATTTGGCCTTGTTCTCGGGCTTATCCCACTCAACCTTCCAAACGCTAGTTGAAATGGATGATATATAAGATACGATATAATTTATATGCTATAAATAAAAAATTTTAATTTAATATGAAAACACATAACAGAATCGTTTACCTCAGAACCTCCTCGGTCAGGCACTCCGGCCGACAACCACCATGGGAAGCAATTTGCTGCTTATACTCGTTAAGCTTCTTCCCGTAAAGGTCCCCGATCATCGGAAAAAATACCTTCCGTATGTCTTTCTCACTATACTCCTCTGGGTCCCAATAACAAACCTCCTGCAAAATAAAACAATAATTACAATTCAATTGAAACATATGATTGTGTTTTTACGGTAAATACTAACAGATTTGGACACAAAATAATAATTACCTTAAACATCTCCCACCAGAACGCCTTAGTCTCCTTAGGGACCGCCTTATAGCACCACCCGGCGGGATGGAGATCCCTCTCAAAGATCGTACGGAGTATAGTGGACACCCTCCCCCTTGTGCTGTACAGCCTGTATTCAATTGTGTTTTTATTTTTTGACGAATAAAATTTAATCGTAATGATAATTATAATTTTAAAATCATTGATTTACTTACTTCGCCCCTGCAATATAAACCTGAACCATACCCCTCTACGGTGCGACCAACTATCGTCGGGTCCGTGATGTACCCACGTCGAACAGGGTCTATGATGGTGTATCCGACGTCGGGGTTTGCGTCGCCGGATGATCACTACTGAGACCCATGTAGTCGGTGTCGAAATCAGCTAAACGATTAGCCGATCCCATATCTGATCGACCTACGCTACCGGATCCTCGACGCAACGGCATCTTATRAAATTATTAGATAATAATACGAGCATTTTACATAATACCAGTATATATTAGACAACAAACGTATTAATAAATCCAAATTTTAAAAAAATAGTTATAAAAAAAGTGTGTTTTACGATAAGAATAAATTACATATATTTCAACCAAACTAATCACTTTTGCTATTAAATGTATCATCAAACTCATCTTCATCTGTATCTTGATCGGTAAGTAACTCTTCTTCTGTATCATCATTTGTCTCGTTATTACCAAGTTCCTCCACGTAATTAGCATTGAGGTCGTGCAACTGAAAATCGACATCGTCGAGTTGAATCGGACTGCGTGTATCTATAGCTTCCTCTTGAAATGATTCTTCTGGTAGAGGCTCGATAAACTCAGCATTTGATCTCGGCTTGATTTTACACTTTGCCCACCAGTCCAATTTGTCTCGTCTCAAACTTGGGTATGCACAGTAGTATACTTGTGCAGCTTGGGAAGCAAGTACAAAAAGTTCATATCGATTGAACCTACGCTTATGATTGATATCGACAATCTTATAATTTGGATTTCGTGCCTGCAGTTGTTGGATCGAACCATTCGCAATTGAACAATAGTGTGTTTTTCTTCATTCGGCCGGTGTATTCGAGCTGCAAAATTTCTATGAGACAACCATAATAATCATATTCGGTGGCCCCAATAGTTGACCCTTTAATACATACTCCACTGCTCGACGTTGCTTTGTTAGATCCGTGCTCCAATGTGTGAAATTTATAACCATTTATCTTACATCTGGTATACATTTTTACACATTTTGATGGACCCTCAGCTAGACTCCTAATTTTCTCGTCGATCACATTGTTCGAATGATCTCTAGCCTATGACATTGAYAAATTATTTTTAATTTTGGAAATATATTATATAAATAGATACCATAATTATATGATATGCATCTCGGTATCGAACGTCTTACATAATGTTTGAACCAATTGGCAAATTCATTTTCTAATTGTTCGTTGATCCGATCTTCATTAATGTTTGGGTGGAGATGTTGAATGCTCTTCGTATAAATACTACGTATAACGTTACACAATTCAGGAAAAAAGTATTAGTACATTTATATATATGTATAAATTGACATTATAAATTGGAATGAGTATTCATACCTAACATATTCTTCGACCTCCACACAATTTAGCAACACGTAGATCCTTGCGGCGTTGTATTCTTTTTCGCTTAGAAATCTTTTTCCCTTTGTACCAAACGTCTCTCCACATTCTTTAAACACCGAAAGAATTTCATCACCGTCATGGACATAATTCTGACCGTCGTCATTTCTAGGCATATTTGTTCTTTTAGTTGAAACATGATCTTCAAAATAGTACGAACTAAAATTTGAAGCCTCGTCGACCAGATATGCGTTTGCTATCGACCCTTCGACACTCGCCTTATTTTTCACGCTGTTCTTTAGTTTGCGAAGATACCTCTCGAACGGGTACATCTATCTATACTGTACTGGGCCAGTAATTCTCGCTTCATACGCAAGATGAACGGGCAGATGCTCCGTCGAGTCAAAAAAACTTGGAGGGAAGATCAGYTACATTTGGCACAATATTAACGGAATGTCACGCTCAAGTCGACTCATATCTTCGGTGCGAATGACTGTTGATGTGAGATTTTTGAAAAACAAACTCAGTTCGGTTAGAGCCTTCCACACGTTCGGAGGAAGCAGTTCACGAAAGGCTATTGGTATCAACCTCTGCATGAATACATGACAATCATGACTCTTCATCCCGATCAGACGAGATTCCTTCTTGTCGATGCAACGCCCCAAATTTGATGCGTACCCATCTGAAAATCGAAGAGATTTCACCCAATCGCAAACGGCAGCTTTCGACGGCTTGTCAAGTGTGTAACAGGCTTTAGGACACTTTCCTGACCCATCTGGCGCCAACTCTGGGCGATTATAATACTCATTCAACTCTTCCTTAGATTTACGCGTGTCCTTGGTCTTCTCTTTGATATTTATCACCGTATTGAAAACATTGTCAAACACATTCTTTTCGATGTGCATAACATCTAAACTGTGATGAATGAGATTTGTCCTCCAATATGGCAGATCCCAGAAAATGCTTCATTTTTCTCCAACCAGACGTTCGCGATATTTGCGTGTTAACTCGTGCTGCATCCAGTTCAGTGACTTTCAGAAGCCCCAATCTTTCTATTTCTGCCAAAATTTCTATCCTTGAGCGCACTTCTGGCTGTGGAGTCTCGACAGATCTTCTTTTTCTAAATAGTCGTTTATCTTTTCGAAAACGATGATCATGCTCAAGGAATTTTTGGTGATTTTCGAACCACGATTGCTTCCCACTGCACTTAAGAGTGAAGGCGTCCGACCGTTCCATACAGTAAGGACAAGATTTTTGACCGGCCGTACTCCATCCGGACAACATAGAATACGCAGGGAAATCGCTGATTGTCCACATAAGGGCTGCTCGCAATTGAAAATTTTATTTCTTAGATATATCGTACGAGGGAGCCCCAACCGTCCACAACTAATTCAATTCATGGATTAGGGGTTGCAGAAACACATAAAGTTTGTCTTTTGGATTCTTTGGCCCTGGTACAAGAACGCTTAGGAACATGAACTGTTCATTCATGCACATCCAAGGAGGCAAGTTGTAGGGTGTGACTATTACGGGCCACGATGAGTATTGTGCTCCAAAGCTTCCAAATGTTTGAAAACCATCTGTACAAAAACCCAATCTCATGTTTCGACTTTCAGCCGCAAAGCTTGGATTAGTGTCGTTGAAATGTTTCCAAGCTTCTGAGTTGGATGGATGGCGCATAACATTGTCTTCAATCACGTGTTCAACATGCCATCTCATATCTTTCGTTGTGGCATTAGATGCGTACAACCTCTGCAGACGCGGAGTTAATAGAAAATAGTACATCTTCTTATACGCGACACGAACCTTCTGTCATTTTGTTTTTCCATGCGGAACAGGTTTAAACCGAGGTTCATTGTAGAATTTGCAACTTGTCAATTCAGAATCGTCTCCCTAGTAGATCATACAATTATTCTTGCAGCAGTCTAGCTTCTCGGCCGGTAAGCCCATACCCCTTAACAACTTCTTACTGTTGTAGAAGTTATCGGGTACGAGATTGTCTTTCGGTACAATCTCCTTGATTAATTCACTCAATTGATCATAACACTTTTGAGACATGTGATTCACTGATTTCAAATTCATGAGACGGGAAACTAATGGCAACTGAGTATGTGCTTCGCACCCCGGATACAATGGCTGATTTCCAGCTTTCAACATGTCGTAAAATTTTTGAGCCTCAGCGTTCGGTGACTCTTCCACATCGGCCACCACGTCCAAATCGGGACCAGCTGCATCTTAAACCATATTAATGTACGCGTTTGATGATTCTTCAGAAGGGATGTAAGAGGGTCCTCCAGCATGAAAATCCTGATGATGTCCAGAGGTGGTGAGTCGGGTTTCTCCGTGGTAAATCCATCTATAGTAATTCGGCACTAACCCATATTTCGCCAGGTGGTACTTAATCTCATTGACGACCAGGTAGATTCTATTCCTACATCTGCTACGATTACAAGAACATTTCAATCTCTGTCCGTCGAGCGGAACTCGCTTGCACAAATTTAATAAAACTCTCAAGTCCATCCGTGAATTTTGAGAATAAATAGCCATCTTCGATTCGCTCGTACATCCAACTACGATCGGAACTCATCCTAACATTGCACGATTGTCAGATTTTTGAGTCTTAAGCGTGTTCTAGAATTCCAGAAATATTCCGTTTGTATATCCAACTACGATCATTTACCATCCTAAGATTTTTGAGTGTTAAGCGTGTTCTAGAATTAAAGAAGGTGGTAAAATTTCGGCAGCATTATGAGAAGAATGGGGAATTAGAGTTATAATTGGTAAGGCTTCTATCACATTCAAGAACTTGACAATTTAGTAGTATGTATTATCTTAACATATGCAATTTTCTGAGATTCAAAATTTCGACAGCATCTCCCCCCAGTTCTCGTAGTGCACGTATATTTCAGTGCACCCGAGAACAATTAGAGAGATGCAGAAACCGAAATTTTAAAACTAAAAAAAAAACATAAACACAAGATAACCATACTACAAGTCACATTCTCAAACTGTCCAAAAATGGGACAATTCGAAATTTAGTATCAAACTCTATATTTGATACTAAATATCAAACGGGTCTAAAGCATATTGGAATAATTCGAAACTTAGTTTCAAATTTTTCTATTTGATATTAATTCTCAAACAAGTGATTTATATGAATCACGTCACTTCGCCAAGGTTCCAAATAAGCAATTACCACCGTCACATTTTTGAAAAATATTTTGAAAACATAAATAAAACCATGTGACACCCTATCACGTTTTTAGAAAAAATTTTGAAAACCCGCTATTGGAGGGATAACACCTCCCGGCCGGCTCTATAACCCACGTCAACATCCGACGGTATACAACCAACAACACCAATGCCAATAATATATATAAACAAAATTAAACCCCGGCCGATCACCACGGCCTCCCATGCATGAACAATATATATACAATATAATGGGTGAATAAACCCTAAATTTGAAAGCAAACCCT
The DNA here is from genome assembly GCA_014905375.1 of Phtheirospermum japonicum. Lineage (NCBI taxonomy): Eukaryota > Viridiplantae > Streptophyta > Magnoliopsida > Lamiales > Orobanchaceae > Phtheirospermum > Phtheirospermum japonicum. Next base: position 385,547 of record BMAC01000277.1, on the reverse strand, counting down.
AATAATCTAATGATAAACCCTAATACAAGACTGCTTCTTGTTAGGTAGATTCTGAAGTAGACACGGTGTCTGTAAAGAGCCAAACAGCACTCGAATACAGGTCATCGCTTCCCTCGACCACCCTCACCATGTCTGCTCCAAAAATCAACCGACTCCTTGCTAGCATGGTCACTGAAAACAGACGTCTTCATCGACTGTATCTACTGCTGAATTATAGATGTTTGGAGCCGACATGGGGAGGGCGTTTGAGGAGGACAATCTTTGTACGGGTGTTGTGTTCGCTCTTTACAGACAAGTATACTCCAGAATCTACACAAGCTTATTTATTACTAAATTGACCCTTAATTAATTGATTATTCCTAAATTGGACTCTAATTAATTGATTATTCCTAAACTGAAACATAATTATGTAATTATTACTAAATTGCACCCTAATTATGTAATAATTACTAAAATGGCCCCTAATTAATTGATTATTCCTAATTTGAACCATAATTATGTAATTATTACTAAATTGGACCCTAATTGTGTAATTATTACTAAATTGGACTCTAATTAATTGATTATTTCTAAATCGAACCCTAATTATATAATTATTACTAAATTGGACTCTAATTAATTAATTATTCCTAATTTGAACCCTACTTTATGTAATTATTACTAAATTGAACCCTAATTAATGTAATTATTACTAAATTGGAACTCTAATTAATTGATTGTTCCTAATTTGAACCCTAATTAATTGATTATTCCTAAATTTGAACCCTAATTATGTAATAATTACTAAATTGACCCCTAATTATTGTAATTATTACTAAATTGAACCCTAATTATGTAATTATTACTAATATGAACCCTACTTATGTAATTATTCCTAAATTGAACCCTAATTATGTAATTATTCCTAAATTGGACCCTAATCATGTAATTATTACTAAATTGGCCCCTAATTAAACCTTAATTGCATGATTATATGGAAAACCACTAATTCAATTCCAATTATATAACAAGCCCAGATTTCTATCCTAATTACAAATTAAACCCTAATAATAATCCTAAATCTAACCCTAAATTATATAAATTACAAAAATATAAAAAAGGGATGTGGGGTTACCTTTGATGGCTGGAGAAGACTGCGGTGGTGGCCGGAGAAGAAGGCGGAGGCGGAAACGGGCGGCGAAGGCGGGCTGTGGAGAGGCGGAAGCTGTCGGCGGCGGGCTGTGGCTGCCCGGGCTGTGAATGGCGGAAGCTGGCGGCGGAGACGTTAACGGCGCGGGCTGTGGAGGTCTGCGGCGCTTCGTCGGTCGTCTATGGGCTGCGGCGGCCGGCGGGCTGTGGAGCGGCGGCGACGTAGGGTGACGACGGAGGTTGGCGGCGGTCTTTCTCTTCTATATTTTTCTTTCTTTCTGTTAAAAACGAAGAACAGCGGGCTCGCCCGCTGATTTAATTAGGGTAATTTTTGAGGGGAATCATCCCTCGGAAAACCGAGGGAATTAATCCCTCGGTTCTTTTTCTATTTAATTCTTTTTTTTTTTTGAAAATTCCGAGGGAATCCAAAATCCCTCGGAATTCCGAGGGATTTTTACTTCCCTCGGAAATCTCAAAAAATAAAAAAAAATCGAATTAAATAGAAAAAATATTAAAAAAATAGGATTTATTTCCGGGACGCCGAGGCGCACCCCTCCCCGCCCCGGTCGTAATTTCTTGGGTCTTCTTACTATTTTTTACTATTTTTTAGAGTTTTTTTTCCATTACTCATCTAAAATCGAAAAAAAATAGAAAACGCGTGCGGAAAGATCGACGCCCGACGCCCGTGGTTCCATGACGTCGAGGCGCACCCCTCCCCACCCCGTCGTGAAATGATGGGATTCGTTTCTATTTTTTACTAATTCTTTTATTTTTTTTGAGTTTTTTTCCATTTTTTTATTTAAAATAAAAAAAAATAGAAAACGCGTGCGGAAAGATCGACGCCCGACCCCCGTGGTTCCACGACGCCGAGACGCACCCCTCCTCCAATATGGAAAAATTACGACGCTACGTCGCTTCGCGTTTCCAACCGAAGGAGTTCATCGATCGATCGTATCTTGTTGTTGGTCGAATCCCACGACACGTGTGGACACGCACGTGCTCATTGGTATTTTTTGATCGAATTTGGGGTCAAAACCACCCCACGTGTCTAAGATGATAGGATCGGTTTCGCTTTTACGATTTTTCTATTTTTTACGATTTTTTTTTATTTTTTGAAAACTCCGAGGGAATCCAACCCTCAGAATTCTAAGGGATTTTTACTTTCCTCGGAAATTTCAAAAAAAAAAAGAATTAAATAGAAAAAAAATAGGATTTATTTTCGGGACGCTGAGGCGCACCCCTTCCCGTCCCGGTCGTAATTTCTTGGGTCTTCTTACTATTCTTTACTATTTTTTCGAGTTTTTTTTCCATTACTCATCTAAAATCGAAAAAATTTAGAAAACGCGTGCGGAAAGATCGACGCCTGACCCCCGTGGTTCCACGACGTCGAGACGCACCCCTCCTCCAATATGAAAAAATCACGACGCTACGTCGCTTCGCGTTTCCAACCGAAGGAGTTCATCGATCGTATCTTGTTGTTGGTCGAATCCCACGACACGTGTAGACACGCACGTGCTCGTTGGTATTTTTCGATCGAATTTGGGGTCAAAACCACCCCCACGTGCCTAAGATGATAGGATCGGTTTCGTTTTTACGATTTTTCTATTTTTTACGATTTTTTTATTTTTTGAAAATTACGAGGGAATCCAAAATCCCCCGGAATTCCGAGGGATTTTTACTTCCCTCGGAAATTTTAAAAAAAAATCGAATTAAATAGAAAAAATTAGAAAAAAAATAGGACTTGTTTCCGGGACGCCGAGGCGCATCCCTCCCCGCCCCGGTCGTAATTTCTTGGGTCTTCTTACTATTTTTTACTATTTTTTCTATTTTTTCGAGTTTTTTTTCCATTACTCATCTAAAATCGAAAAAAATTAGAAAATGCGTGCGGAAAGATCAACGCCCAACGCCTGTGGTTCCACGACACCAAGGCGCACCCCTCCCCGCCCCGGTCATGAAATGATGAGATTCTTCTTACTATTTTTTACTATTTTTTCTATTTTTTTCGAGTTTTTTTCCATTTTTTTATTTATAATCGAAAAAAAATTAGAAAACGCGTGCGGAAAGATTGACGCCCGACCCCCGTGGTTCCACGACGCCGAGATGCACCCCTCCTCCAATATGGAAAAATCACGACGCTACGTCGCTTCGCGTTTCCAACCGAAGGAGTTCATCGATCGATCGTATCTTATTGTTGGTCGAATCCCACGACACGTGTGGACACGCACGTGCTCGTTGGTATTTTTCGATCGAATTTGAGGTCAAAACCACCCCACGTGCCTAAGATGATAAGATCGGTTTCGTTTTTCTGATTTTTCTATATTTTTTTCTATTTTTTACGATTTTAGATGAAAAATGAAAAAAAAAACCCGAAAAAATAGAGAAAATAGTAAAAAATAGAAACAAAACTCAAAAAATTACGACCGGGGCGGGGAGGGTGCGCCTCGGCGTCCCGAAAATAAATCCTATTTTTTATTTTTTTTTTCTATTTTTTCCGATTTTTTTTATTTTTTGGGTTTTTTTTAAAATATTAATTAAAATTCCGAGGGAATCCATAATCCCTCGGAATGATTCCGAAGGAAATTTTATTCCCTTGAAAATTTAATTAATATTTTAAAAAAATTAAAAATAAACCGAGGGATATTTATTTCCCTCGGTTTAAAACCGAGGGAAGTAATGATCCCTCGGTATTCCATGGGAAAGCTTCCCTCGGAAACTATTCCGTCGGTCATCCTTCGGTTTGTCCTTCAGAAATTATGGCGGTATATTTTGGCGCCCGTATTTCCGAAGGAAATTCCGAGGGAATATCATTACCTCGAAAAAAATTGAGGGATTTAACTATCCCTCGGTTTTCTCTCGGAAATTTCCGAGGGAATTGACTTCCCTCGTTTTTTCCCTCGAAAAACTGCTGTTTTCTTGCAGTGAATGTTGATTGGAGAAAAAAATAGCAACCGAATCATCTATGATACAAACAACTCAGTTATTCACTTTTTTCCTTGACATGTGTGTGTGTATGTGCTTTTGTTGATGGCTCCTTTTCTTGTTAGATAGCAGATGGAGATATTTGTCGTTGCATGACACTGCCATTTACATCATTCTTCATCGTCTATTGACTTGTCCAGCCATTTGTTATGGGTATATGTTTCATTTAGTCGTATTGTTGAGGTAATTTAATTATTATTGGCTTGATATAAAAGTTAAAAATGTTGAATGTTGAGCGGTTAGTGGAAATATTGATTTCTATGTATTATATCATGTAACCTTATCCAAATTCTAAATTACTTGCACTTTGTAATGTTTAACAAAAAATACGGATATTCATATTTTAGGTTAATTTGTAGTTACCAACTAAAGTCATATTTGCAAGTTTATTATTCATTCAATTAAACTACCTTTTATTTTAAATTCATCATATAAAATAATTACAATCTCATCCACAACAATTGACGAACCCAAGTAAAAGTAAGAAGATAATAATAATAAAAAAAAACAATTGGAAAGAAGGAAGTTTTGTACAAGAGAAATTTTATTTTTTTGAAAAAATGTATTGGAGGCGTGTCCCGCCGTGTCCACCATGAAAAAAAGAAGAAGAAAAAAGTATTCCGAAACATGTTAGGCGTGTGTCCGCGTCCGTGAAGTATCCCCACGTATACGGGTCCAAAATGAAGTGTTCTTACTTCATGGATTTTCCCACTAGATATTGGAAAAGAGATAGAAATAATTCCATTCGACCCTGTTTGAGTTAGTGTTCCTAATACCGGGAGATTCTGAATCACATGCCAACAACTTCTCACACATAACTTCTATCATATACTATTACATTCACACACTCTTCTCTTTTATCATATTATCATTACATTTAAATATTAATTACTGCTAAATACAATACAATAATAAAACATCATTCGCTTTCCAAACATGATTTTACATCAAATACAATACAATATATTATTATCTACTGATATCACATGTATAGTAAGAAGTAAAAGATTATAAATCGAACAATAAATAAGAATCTTAATATTAATAGAATTCTGAATAACAGTGACACGTATGGAAGTATTTACATCTCATTAAAATCTAATTAATCAAATTATTTAGGCGGGCCCACCATTACCATTATGATTTCATTTAAAATCGAATTAATCACATCTAATCTTTTAGTCGGGCCCACCATTACCATTAAAATCTAATTAAAATATTAATAATTTTAAATTATTTATATCTAATGGGATTCACTGTCTACAAGTTTATCAATAGTATATTATATACTTAAATTAAAATAATTAAAAGTGGACCCCACCACTACCAACTTTCAAATTATTATATTCCTGAAAATATATTTCAACACTCTTGGGCAATTTTTAGAAGCCGATGCCGACAAAAAGGGGTCTCTCATTGGTAGATTCGTCCGAGTAAGAGTTGATTTGGATATTACTAAACTTGTTAAAAGAGTACTCGAATTATCACATCACGGATGATTGTGATTCCAGATGTTTGTTACTTTTATGGGCGCATTAGGCACATCGAGCGTGATTGTGATTCCAAACTCCTCAATCCACAAACTTTGTCTTTCTCGACCTTATATGACTCCTGGATTCAGGCTTCATTCAATCCTAACCCCCCATCGTCGACTCGTAAACCTAACTTCCCAAATAATTCCCCCACCCCCACCACCCGTTTGAAAACACAACATAAAATACAAACCCTACCGAAACTCCTCCGCATAACTTTACTCCAAATCATGACAATGATGCCCACCTATCTCCTACTATTATTCCTCTTGCGCATAATGTTCATACCTCTTCCCCTCCAACATCTTATCCTGAACCCAAATCCCCTAATTCCCTATACAACAACACTGTCACACTCCCTCCTATCCTCAACCAGCCTACCGCCTCAAACACACGTCCACCTAATGCCCTTGCCATTGTCATTTTTCTCACTTGTCAATCGCTTATTCCTCATCCTTCCATTCTCTCCTCACCCTTAACCCAACTACCATCCTCTCTGAATCAGTCCAGTGCTTTCTTGACTTTAATGCCAATCTTGTTACACTCCCTGGAGTTTAAAAAAAATGGCTCGCAAGTTTATTCGCACCCACGTATGCATATTCCACTCCTCCTCCCTGGTTTTTATGGATTTCACTTGATCTAAATGAAATTTCCTTGATGCAGGTTTAGATTGTATTGGCGTGGAAATTATTGGGAAGAAGAATAAAATCTCTAAAGAATCCATTAGTGTCTCACTTTCTCTAGCGAAGGAGATTAGTCTCGAGGATCAATCACATCGAGCATTGTGAGTCTCATCGACTAGAACTATTCGGGGCTTGGGAAACCTCCTACAATTTAAGAATTGAGCGATCTTATTCGCTCGAAGTCACCCCCACCATGTGTTTCTATTTGAAACAAAATGTGACTCCTCTAAGATCGACAAGTTGAAACAACAACTTAATTTATTTGGCTTTTCTGTTCCATGTAGAGGTCGATGAAGTGGGCTTGCTTTTATTGTGGTGCAAGAATATCCCAGTTTCTCTTATGAACTATTCAGACATATTTATTGATGCAGACATCACGCTTCTCGGGGAATGTTTTTGTATTAATAGTTTTTGTGGTGAGCTTGATATTGCTATTCATCGTGTTCCATGGCATAATTTCCACGGTCTTAGCTCTCCATATTCTCCTTGGATTTATTTTGGGGACATCAACAAAGTTTTACACTAAGTCGAATTTAGCGGCTGTCGTTCTTGGACTAACTGGCAGATAGATGTTTTTATGTTCAATTCACTCTTTTAATCTTTCAAATATGGGTTATATTTAAAATATTTTTACTTAGAATCGTTTATATGTCCACCTCTACACTAAAAGGGCCAGGCTCGACAGAAGTCCTTGCAAACCAGGCTGGCGCAATCTCTTCCCTTGGCACAAAGTTTACCATATTCCTTCACACATTTCACATCATTGTTCTCTTCAGATTACCTTCAACAAACACTGCTTCTCATTCCCAGACCCTACTCGAAATAAACTATTACGATATGAAGCTATAAGGGTGAAATATGAGGATTGCGAAAAAGTTATCCAGGTGCACTGCGATTTTAACACTACAAAAAAATAACATTTTACCGAGGGGAAAAAATCCACGGTAATTACCAAAAAGCCCTCAGTAATCTATTAACCAAGGGGAAAATACAGGGAAAGTTCCCCTTGATAAAACCCTCATCGGTATAAATCTTCTAGGGGAATCTTGCCCTCAGTAAAAACTTTTGAGGGAATTACCGAAGGTTCTTTTCTTCGTTAATTCCCTTGTGGCTGAATATATATGCCCTCGGAAAAACTGAGAGAATAGTACCTTTGGAAAAACCGGGGGATATTTCCCCTCGAAAAAAATGAGGGTAAAGTTACTCTCGAAGAAATCGAGGGGATATTTGCCCTCGGAAAAACCGATGGTATTATTCCCTCGGTTTTCTCCTCGAAAAATATTAAAAGGTGTTATTTTAAAAAAAGAAAAAAAACAAGGGAATTCATGCCCTCAATTTTTCTGAGGGGTATTTGCCATCGGTTTTTTCCTTTTTTATTTTTTATTTTTAATTACTAATTTTAATTCATGTTTATTTATTAAAATACCCCAAAAGTTTTAAAAATATCATTAATAAACTGACAAATAAAATAAACTAATTATTATGCTACTATCTGGAAATTTACAATTATTAAATTTGTTGAACAAAAGTATTTAGTAAAAAAGGTTATAAAAATATAAAATAGTCTGCTGGGGACGAGCTAACAATTCGGCCATCTGGGCGTTCATCTGCACCTGAAATTGCTGCTGCTCCTGACGCTGCTGCTCATGTAGTAGCTCAAACTCCCGGCGCTACTGCTCACAACTAGTCACTCAGACTCGTTGTATCGCTGCTCCATCACCTCCCGAGCTCGTCTCGTGGTCTCCAACTCCTACATCTGCACCTCGAGCTCTCTCACGTGGGTCCTATCCTACTAGGACGAGGAGGAAGAAGAGCTGTCTCGGAAATAGGGATGGCAACGGGGCGGGGCGGGGCTGGTAGTTGGATACCCAGACCTGGCCTGTGACCCGCCACGGGTCCAACAATCGCGCCCCGCGCGCCCGCCCCGCTGCCTTTTAAAAAAAGAAATTGCAACTATTATTCTTTATATATATATATATATATATATATATATATATATATATATATATATATATATAATTATACAGGACGGGGCGGGGCAATAATGATACCCAGACCCGCACCGTTCCATCAGCGGGCCGGGTTCGACCTGCCCCGTTCTGGGAACGGGTTGGGTCTGCCCCGTCCCGCCCCGCCCCAAAAGCCTCGGGTCAGACCGGGCCGGTTCAGGTCGGGTTTGGGACAAATTATCATCCCTACTCGGAAACCCATCGCAGCAGCCACCAACTTCCGAAGGAGCTAGTACCGTAATGTTGGCTCTTACCTGATCCAATGACGTTAAGAAAAATAAGGTTAGGGTCAACCTCACTTTTTGAATCCTGTGAAGAAGCACGTGTGTCATCCAAACATCGCTCGTACTCCTCCTAAAATACAACTCGTTAGTGAATTCTAAATTAAAACCAAATAACAAGTTAAATATAATAAAGAGACTCACATTAGTAGTACTGGATCTCACATCGATCCACGTGTCGTCTTCCTTCTTGTGCGTACGTACAAAAACCTGGTACGTAGTGGCCGACGCACCCGTCTCTTGCTCCAGTATCCAAATAAAAATATAAAATAATTAACATAATAAATAAATAATATATTATATTATATTCTGAAATTACTTACAATATAATAGGAATAATCGACCGTAGATTTAGACCCTACCCTACCCTATGCTTCGACATCCCAGTACCCGGACCAACAGGCTCGCTCCCCCTGTTCTTGCTGCATTACTTGGACCTTCTTTTGTTCTCACTTATCCTACTCAACAGTCCAAGCCCTAGTTGAAATGCATGGTATATAAAATATAAATTATTTGTAATAATAATAAAATTTTAATTTAATAATAAAACATAACAAAATTATTTACCTCCAAACCCCCTCATCAACGCATGCTGGTGGCTAACCACCATGAGTATCACGATGCTGCTTATACTCATTCAGTCGCTTCCCATACTTGTCTTGCATCGTGTAGAGAAATGTTGTATGAATATCCCGTGTAGTATACAGGTTCGTGTCCCAATAATAAATCTTCTACAAAATAAAATAATAATTACAATTCAGTTAATACATGATTCTCAGGTTACAATAAAGATTAATAACTTTGGATACAAAATAATAATTATCTGAAACATGTCCCACCAGAATCAACGTGTCTCCTCAGGGACTGCCTTAAACTGCCAACTGGTGGGATGGAGCTCCTTTTGCATGATCTCTCAAAATATGTTGGTCAGCCTGACGTCCCTGTTATGTAGCTTGTAATTGTGTTTGTGGTTACAAATATAATTTAATAATAACGATGATTAAGATTTTAAATTTATTAATTTACTTACTTCTTCACAGTGATAAAAACAAGGTATCGCCTCTGTAGTGGGCCCAAGTCCTGTCAGGATGTACCCGCATTGGACGGTGTCAGTGTCGATGTCGGTGTGGTAGTATCCGTGGTCGACGTTGAATAATCAGTACCAATGCCCATGTAATCGTCATCGAAATTAGCTAAATGATTAGCCGACCGATCGACTTAGGCTACTGGATCCACGTCCACGACCTCTTGGCATCTGATAAAATTATTAGATAATACGAGTATTTTATAAAATACGAGTACATATTATATATCAACCATTTTATTAAATCCAAACATAAAATAAATTAGTTAAAATAAGAGTGTTTTATAATATGAATAATTTACATATATTTCAACCAAACTAATCATCTGAACCGACACTTTCACTATTAAAGTTATCACCAAACTCATCTTCGCCTGTGTCTTGATCGATGAGTAAGTATTCTTCTGCATCATCATTTGCATCATCACCAAGATCATCAACGTCATTATCATTTAGTTCGTGCAACTGGAAATTGACATCGTTAGGTTGAATTAGATTGCGTGTATCTACAGCTTCCTCTTGAAATGATTGCTCTGGCAGAGGCTTGATAAACTCAACATTTGATCTCGCCTTGGTTTTACACGTTTTCCACTAGTACAACTTGTCTCGTTTCAAACTTGGGTACGCACAATAGTATACTTGTACAACTTGGGCAACAAGTATGAAATGTTCGTATCAATTGAACCTATACTTATGATTGATATCGCCAAGCTTATAATGTGGATGAACTTTTATGCATGTAGGAGTTTGATCAAACCATTCCCACTGGAATAATAGTGTGTTTTTCTCCATTCGACCGGTGTATTCGAGCTGCACAATTTCTATGAGACGACCGTAATAATCATACCCGGTTGCCCCATAGTTTGACCCTTTAATGCATACTCCACTGCTCGATGTTGCTTTGTTAGATCCGTGCTCGATTGTGTGAAATCTATAACCATTTATCTTGCATCTAGTATATATTTTCACATTTCTTGATGGACCCTCAACTAGGCTCCTAATGTTCATGCCGATCACATTATTCGAACGATCTTTAGCCTATGGTGTTGAAGAATCATTTTTATTTAGGAAATATATTAGATAAATATTACGGTGATTAAATGATATGCATCTCAGTCGAACGTCTTACGTAATATTTGAACCAATTGGCAAACTCATTTTCCAATTTTTCGTTGAGCTTATCATCAGTAATATTTGGTTGGAGACGTTGAATGCTCTTCGTGTAAATACTACATCATTCGTTAGACAATTGAGTAAAAAAAATTAGTACATATATATACATTTATAGTATAAATTAAAAAGAGTATTCATACCTAACATATTTCTGAACCTCTTCACAATTTAGCAACACGTATATCCTTGCGGTGTTGGATTCTGGTTCAGTTAGGAATCTTTTCCCCTTTGCACCAAACGGCTCCCCATATTTTTTAAACATCGATGGAATTTCATCAGCGCCATCTACACCATCCTGACCGTCATCATTTATAGGCAAATTTGTTCATTTAGTTAAAACATGATCTTCAAAATAGTACGAACTAAAAGTTGATGCCTCTTCGACCAGATATTTGTTTGCTATCGACCCTTCATCACTCACCTTATTTTTCACATTGTTCTTTAGTTTGCGAAGATACCTCTCGGACGGGTACATCCATCTATACTGCACTGGGCTATCAATTCTCGCTTCATACATAAGATGAACGGGCAAATACTCTACTGAGTCAAAAGATCTTGGAGGGAAGATCAGTTATAGTTGAAATATTATTCATAGAATGTCACGTTCTAGATGACTCATATTTTTGGTGCGAATGACTGTTGACATGAGATCCTTGAAAAGCAGGCTCAATTCGGTTTCATGAAAGGCTATTAGTATCAACATACATGACAATCATGACTTTTCATCCCGACCAAACGCGATTCCTTCTTGTCGACGCAATGCCCCAAATTTGATGCGTACCCATCTGGAACTCGAAGGGATTTAACCCAACCGCACAATGCAGCTTTTGAAGGCTTATCAAATATGTAACAGGCTTTAGGAAACTTTCCAGATCCGTCTGACACCACCTCTAAATGATTACGATACTCATTCAACTCTTCCCTTGATTTGGACGTGTCCTTAGTTTTCCACTTGACATTTATCGCCGTGTTGAAAACATTATCTAACACTAACGAACCCTAACTGCATTACCGAACCCTAATTGAACTGACGAATCATAATTATATAATTATTCCAAAATTCAACCCTAATTATGTAATTATCCATAAATTAAACCCTAATTATATAATTATCCCTAAATTCAACCCTAATTATGTAATTGGGAACTTGTATAGTACACTTTATTGTACCATTCTTCTACCTTATTAACCAATAGATTTATTTAAAAAGATTCTTAATTCGTAGAGATGGTGATGTGTCAATAATTGATTGGCTTACAATGCATGGGTATGGTAAAGTGAAGGTATTTGATTCGAACTTTTTGTACCTACTTTTATTAAATTCGTCAATTTTAAAAAGCTCGCCCGCAAGAGTACGGGATCACGTGTAGGTTGATAAGTTGAACCGAGTCGATCTCTCGAGGAAAACTAGGCTCGAAAGTTCCTTTTGTGTTTGTTTATTTACGAATACGAAATAAAATAAAATTCTAATCTAAACACATAAAAGCAATAAATTGATCTAAACGAAGAATAATGAAATTCAAGGGTTTTGAAAATAATTAAGGAACTTGGGTTCTAGAGCTTCGAATCGTTTCCACGATCTCTTGGGAAAAATCCCAATTGATGGTTCACGACGATTCTAGGCTCTAGACCCATTAGATCTAGCCAATCAATCTCATCAATATCATCATAATAATCTCATCACAATCATCAATCCAAAAATCACCAAGATCATACAATTCATCATACATGGGGGGTTTTGTTGTTGAAGATCAATTATTAAACTAACAAGCATGAATTGAAAGCATATAATTAATTAAACTAAATTAAGCGAAGGAAGTAAAGACTTACTAATTAAACTATGATGAAAGTTGCAGCGTTCCGAAAGCGAATCTTGAATCTAAATTATCTAAGAGCTAATCTAATTTATTCTAAATCTAAGAATTATGAAAAGAAACTAAGAAATCGAAGGGCACTCGTTGGGGTTGTCAGCCCCTAAGAGGCCTTAAAAACCCTAGGAATAATGTGTATTTTCGAATGTGAGGGGTGGGAGGTATTTATAGGTGTAGGTGGCTTAGAAAATGGGTCAAAATTAGGGTTTCCGCCCCTTCTAGGACGTTCAGCACTTTCCATACCAGTTGAGCCCAGCGACAGCCCTTCTAGAAGGCCCAAAACTGTTATTTCTTCAAATCGCGGCCCGTTTTCGCTGAAACTCTACTCGTTTGCCCATTCTTGACTACGTCCAAACCTAAGTACCTCAATATACCTAAAAAAACATAAAATTAATTAATTATAATTAAAATACGGTAAAACAAGTTGGAGATAAGAAAATGTGAAAATATGCTCAATCTATCCAACTTTCACCGAAAACAATGACAAAAATGAACTAAAATACTAACTAAAATCAATAAAAATTCATGTTAATCAGTATTGTAGAGTTTTCCTATGTAATTATACCTAAATTAAAAACCTATTTATATAATTATCCCTAAATTCAACCATGTTTATGTAATTATCCCTAAATTAAATCCGAATTATATAATTACCTCTAAATTCAACCCTAATTATATAATCATCCCTAAATTATATTCTAATTATATAATTATCCCTAAAGTCAACCCTAATTATGTAATTATCCCTAAATTAAACCATGTTTATATGATTATCCCTAAATCCAACCTTAATTATGCAATTATCCCTAATTTAAACCCTAATTATATAACTATCCCTAAATTAAACCCTAATTATGTAATTATCCCTAAATTAAACCTTAATTATATAATTATTCCTAAGTTAAATCCTAATTATATAATTATCCCTAAATTAAACCCTAATTATGTAATTATCCCTAAATTAAACCCTAAGGGCGTATTCGGTTGGAAGGACAAGATGGGATAGGGGCGGATATCCAATGCTATCCAGTGTTCGGTTTACACGATAACAGCTCGTGATAAATACACCGTCCCGTAGAATATCCTGCTTTGGCATGATAAAAAATCTAGGCTCAAGGGACTGGATTTTATTAACCGACTTATAACCGGGGATCAAAATTACAATTTTATCCCTGAACAGTAATAATTATTGACACATACACCCTTGTGTCCAGACTAAATTACGAGTGCCCCTCCATAGATACCCGCTCGTGTCTCAAGAACCCTAGTTTACTAGTTCAACCAATTTCTTGCATCTTTTTTGGGACGGGTTTGATTGCGGCTACATAATTAGGCGAAATTGAAGATCAATCCACCATCAAAGGTAACAAACTGCAACTATTACATGTGTTGACTGCCAAATTGTTGTCTCTTGCAATTAATTTTTGTGGACACCATTTCTGTGTGTGTTGTGTTCGATTTAGTTCAGCGTGTGTGTATGTTCATGGCTGGGTGGCGACACCAGCTGTTGCATACACTTTTGCTGCCATTGTGTGTTTGTTCTAGTTCTACCACTGTCTCCGTGTTTATGTCTCACTATATACAAAAACGAGCTCATACATTCATCTTCCCGAATTGGGTGGAAGGTTAATTGACTTCCGTATTCTCCATAGAACTTTCGAAGAAAGGATGAACAGTGAAAACGAAGATATGCAGTTGGCTGTCATTGTTGAGGAAATTGTTAGTCTCGTGAAGTTATTTTTCATTCTGATTAATTTGTACATGAGTTTCGTTACTGCACCATGAAATCAACGGCAATGAGCACGTGGAATTGTTCATTATAGAATGGCTGACAGGCTGCCCGACCAAATAAATTTGATGAGAAGACTAATCGACGTGAACGACACGACGTGCATTGAGAATCTACGGATGGATAAGAATTCATTTGGTAGGCTATGTGTCTTACTCGAAAATGTAGGCGGTTTAGTCCATTCTCGGAATGTGCAGATCAGTGAGCAAGTAGCGATATTCTTGTCGGTACTAGCACATCATAAGAAAAATTGTAATTTGAAATTCAATTTCTTGAGGTCAGGCAGCATATTAGCATAAATTTCAATTGTGTCCTCGATGACATCCTTAGATTGCACACTATATTAGCTGCTGAACCGATTCCAATTGACGAAACTTGTACCGATGAAATGTGGAGATGGTTTAAGGTAATAATTGGGCTCATTTACTGTATCAAAACAATAAAATTTATGTTTATTTGCATTCTTTAGTTTAGTTCAGCGACGCACGTCATCGATTATTGTGCAATTATTTGTTGTATGTAGGGTTGTTTAGGCACCTTAGACGGAACCTATGACCAATCAGCCTCGTTACAGAACTTGTAAAGGAGGAGTAGCCGTAAACGTACTTGGCGTCTCCGATCGAAACATGAAGTTTATATACGTACTTAGTGGTTGGGAGGGTTCGGCCGCTGATAGTCGCATCTTGCGTGATGCAATCTGCAGGCCTAATGGGCTTGGAGTGCCTTCTGGTACGACGAACCACACTATGTGATTATAATTGCATTACAAACACCCTCGTTGACTAATTTATGGTTTTCCAGGTAATTACTATTTGTGTGACTGGGTACGTGACCGGGCTTGGATTTCTAGCACCATATCGAGGGGTTAGGTATCATTTGAAATAGTGGTCGAACGGTCCATCGGCTCCCCAAGATTATAAAGAATTATTCAACTTGAGGCATGCAAAAGAAAGAGATGTAATCGAGCGTTCTTTCGGATTGTTGAAGCAAAGATGGGCAATTCTTCGTAGCAGCGCCTTCTACCCCATTCGCACACAAAATCGAATCATCATGGCTTGTGCTCTACTGCAGAATTATATTCGTTCGGCAATGGTGGTTGACCCATTGGAAGGAGAAGAACTCGTTGAGGCGGACGATGTCACACAAGAACAACATCTTGAGTACGTTGATCAAGTGCAACCTACTGACGAGTGGACGAACTTAAGGAATTCAATGGCTTTGAATATGTACAATGAGTGGAGAGTCCTATGATGTTGTTTTTGAATTTTGGGTTGAGGAAAAATGTTGGAACTTGTCACTACTATGATGTTTTCCATTTTTTTTAATGTTTTTATGCCCTGGACTATGTTTTTAGTTATCTCTATGAATTTACTGTGTGACGACTGCACGTGTTAATGAACTTATTCATTGTTGTGTTCATGTGATTGATTTTACATCACTTGTTTATTGAATTTTTGTGCTCCAAGTTGATGAGTGGGATGTTTGTCGATGATTGCGGCCGTTACTGCTACGATTGTATGTTTTTTTTGGGTTCGTCATTGCCTGTATGATTGGAACAATTAAATTATATGGGTTTTTTTTTCATTTTTTAGGTTTATATGGAATCGTTTGCGAGTGTGGGGAAGTCCACGCAACCAAGGGCCACACGACGTGTTTGGAATTCAGGAAAAAGTGCTGGCAAATGGGCTAAAGGATCTTGTTGTCTGTGGATGGAAGTGCGACAATGGCTTCAAGTCCGGGTACACTCATATACTTGAACAACACATGGCGCGAGCATTCCCGGGTACAGAAATTCAAGCAGAACCGCACATAAGCTCCAAGATTCACGTGTGGAAGAAATACTATGGGTCATTGACTATGATGCTCGACAGGTCGGGTTTCTCTTGGAATGACACAAGCAACACCGTGGGAGTGAAAGACGATGTGCACTGTAATCAGTTTGTGAAGGTACATGTGTGTGGTGTGTGTATATATATATATAGGGTAAATTCCATTTTTAGTACCCAAACTATGCCTAAATTTCAGGATCAGTACCCCACGTTTCAAAAGTATCAATGTCAGTACCCCGAGTTATATTTTTCTCTCAAATTTGGTACCCAGCGTTGACCGGCCGTTAAAAACTAACGGAACCAACAAACTTTGGATGAAAAATGCTGAGGTGGAATATTTATTGAGAATTTACCATTTTATTAATTAGAAAAATAAAGACTATTAATAAATAATATTTACATAAATATTAAATAAATAAATACGGCCTTTTTCTCTGTCTTCCTGTGATTTTCTCCTTCACCTTAGGGCTTAAATCCCRTCTGTCCCTTTTTCTTTCTTCCTTCTCCAAAGTCGGGATCGGCAAAATCGGCGCAGCACCGGCGAATCGGCGGTGATGGTGACTCGTAGTGGCTCCGAACAGCGGTTGACAGGCGTTCAGGTCCCCTCGGAGGGTGCGAAGCCCTCTCTGTCCCCTCCGAAATTTGACGGCGCCGGCCTACGGAGAGAAACCGGCGAAGCGGCACCGTCCTCCGGTGACAGCAACTGCCGAGCTCGGTTGGTTTTGCGCAGGCGGCATGAACCACGGTGGCTTCGGCTGAATTTTCCTCCCAATTTCAGAATTCGGCGATGGCAACTGCTCCTTCGGTCGGCGGCAAAAACAACACACAGCATCGGCGAGCAAATCGGCCAGCGGTGTTCGGCTGGGGTGGCGACTCGGCTGCGTGGAGTCGCGATTTGGTCGATGGTTGCTAGATCGGCGGTGTGGGGTGACGATCCGAAAGGTTCGATGTGGGGGTTGTTGGGTCCTGGTTTTGAATCAGGCTGTGGGGGTGTTGGGTCCTCGTGAGCAAAACAAGCATAATTGGATGTGCGCACACATTCCATTGTTCGAATTAAGTGGGTACTGTACGCACCCCATAACCTCCACTCTTGATTCTTCAAGGAAAAGACGATCCCACTTCCCTTGCGCCTATACATACACCCCTCCCCTGTATCTACACATCCATGATTGTTCGTTTGCCGTGATTGGCCGGAGAATGGATCCACATGGGGCGGCGAAGATGAACGACGGCGGCGGAGCCTACAACTTCGCCGAGATCTGGAAAGGTTTTCAGATGAATGCGGCCGCGACGACGTCGTATGGTCTGGGGTTGGATCCGATGGTGCTGGAACGGTTTTTTAATATTATTTATTATTTGTGTCTAATGAGTTAATTGAAGAAATAGAAACAAATTCCTTCAATTTCATTAAATTTTATTATTGTTGGAATTAAGCAGAGTGAAGGTGATAACAAGAGGCCTGAGGTCGTTGGGAAGATGTTATTATTTATTATTGGGTAAATTTCATTTTTAGTACCCAAACTATGCCTAAATTTCAGGATCAGTACTCAACGTTTCAAAAGTATCAATATCAGTACCTCGAGTTACATTTTTCTCTCAAATTTGGTACCCAGCGTTGACCAGCCGTTAAAAACTAACGGAACCAACAAATTTTGGATGGAAAATGCTGATGTGGAATATTTATTGAGAATTTACCATTTTACTAATTAAAAAAATAAAAGACTATTAATAAATAATATAATAAATAATTATATTTAACATCTTCCCAAAATAGATCTGCTAACAATAATAATAATTTAATAAATAATAAATAATAACATCTTCCCAACGGTAATAAATATACTGGGAAGATGTTAAATATAATTATTTATTATATTATTTATTAATAGTCTTTTATTTTTCTAATTAGTAAAATGATAAATTCTCAATAAATATTCCACATCAGCATTTTCCATCCAAAATTTGTTGGTTCCGTTAGTTTTTAACGGCTGGTCAACGCTGGGTACCAAATTTGAGAGAGAAATGTAACTCGGGGTACTGATATTGATACTTTTGAAACGTTGGGTACTGATCCTGAAATTTAGGCATAATTTGGGTACTAAAAGTGAAATTTACAATAAATATTCCACATCAGCATTTTCCATCCAAAATTTGTTGGTTCTGTTAGTTTTTAACGGCTGGTCAACGCTGGGTACCAATTTGAGAGAAAAATGTAACTCGGGGTACTGATATTGATACTTTTGAAACGTTGGGTACTGATCCTGAAATTTAGGCATAATTTGGGTACTAAAAGTGAAATTTACCCATATATATATATATATATATATATATATATACACACACACATACAGAGAGAGAGAGAGAGAGAGATTTTGAATATACATATATATAAAAATATGTATATATAGATATATATAATTGCACACTTATATTTCCATGTACTTTTATTCATATTCTGAATACACATGTATACACACTTTTTGTTATTTATACATGTATATATAACTTATGTATAAATGTGTCACATTGTAGATCCACATTTAATTGAGAATGAAAATTCTACATACAGTTTTGCATGGATATAAATTTATATATATATAGAAATACATGTATTTATATACATTGATATATGTAATTATATATATATATAAATATATAAATATATATATATGTATGTATGTATATACATATATACGTATATATTTATATATGTTAACTTTAATGCAGTCATGTATATATATTTAACTATTCAACTATATAATCTATTTAGATGATATATACATGTATTTATACGAAGAAAAATAGATAGTGCGTAGCCGTTGCGGAGGTTTTTTTTTTTTCCAATGTCACGGTATTCATTGGTAAAAAAAAAGATTTATTAATTTCAGGAGGATGCCAGGGCCAAAAATATGTGATTTAAATCATGGCCAGTGTATGAGGATTGGTGTGAGATATTTGGTAAGTATCGAGCTACGGGTGAAAATGCGCAGGGATTCGCCGATGCCGTGGACGAGCTAACCCGTCATCCCAAACCGCCGAATGGATTGGACTACGATGGACCATCACGCTCTGAGCATGGGAGTCCTACAGTCGAGTGCGGAAAAGGGGTTAGTATTGTGTCAATCAACGCATTCATGCGGGTAGGTAAGGCTTTATTGTCCTAATAAAGTCTCCAAACCATTCTTTTGCCTACAAAAAGAGCAACCTGAAATCGAAAAGGAGACATATTTTTTTCAGGAGGGGACCGACAAAGAATCTAGGACATTTTCTAAGTAGGTATGTTTTACTTCTCGTGAAAACCATGTGATTATTGCTTGCCCGGAGTGAACAAAAGGAAGAACGGAGTTCCCTTTGCGCTGAACCCTATTCTGTTTGTAGACGCTTTCATCCCTCTTGATTGTTTCTGTCATTTTTTTCATTTTGTTTTTTTTCTAGTACGTGAGAATGGTAAGGACGAGGAACCAACGTGCAAGGAACATATGGTCGTGGCTTAATTGGTCTCCTCATTCGCCGGGCTATAGCTGGGACAATCCTCTCATCGTCGATGAGAGCGGCGAATCGGACAAGGAAGATAACAACTCAGCCACCGACGCTGATGAGGAAGTAGAATACGATCCTGCCTGGACTGACAAAGATATGGAGGAACTCTACTCGGACAAGGAACCACCTGAGGCCAACGACGATAGCGACGACGATGCGAAGTCAACCATCACTGATTGACTTTCCCACTATGGACCTTGTTTATCCGCTCGCCTTGATGTACTTGTGTCAAAATATTTATCATCCACGTATATTACTATATTTCCTTTTTTTCCATTTCTACGCTCTTGCTCGTCTATGGTATATTGTTTTGGGTCGTGTTCATGTAATGTGGTCGTTGGACGTCCAAGTTTTCACTTGTATCAATATCGAAAGTTTCCATGTTAAGATCACAACTATTTCACTAACACCGTTTCATTATGGCGCTGAACACAATATTGCTTTTTTTTTTCAACTACATACAGATTGGTATATGAATTTTGAATCTAGACCGCAACCAACAAGGGACCGTACTTGAAGATATAATATTTGAAACAACTTAACCCAAGCTTACACCTCCGTATATAGCAGCATGCATGGACCCACTGGAAAACGTCCATGCTCACAAACTAAGATAAGGTACCAGATACACACACAAACATACGTAATGAACACACTCACATTACCAACATACACATGTACCGTCACATGCGACGGGGATGAATAAACAAAAAAACAAAAGACAACCTAGCCGACAAACAAAAACCAAAAGACAATCTAAACCCCAAACGTGTTCGAACCTCTGCACGGGGATGGAACCCCCCGACGAGGTGGACGGCGAAGTGGTGCGGGAGTTCTGGTACCCAGAACACATGAACTTGATGCGTGTTCAGGCGACGGCGGCGGTTTATTAACCGAACACTCATACGTGCAACCTCCAGCGAGTTGTTCGCATAAATTACGTACAAAACGTGATCCAATCGAGGGCGATTCAACAATGTTGATGGGTTGCCGACGATGAAATTGACGTGGGATAGGAGGCGGGGCTGCCCGTCGAGATGATTCGTTCTGAGAGGACATGTTGATGACGACATCATATGGGGTGGGTGGGGTGCGGTACAAGCCGTCAAACACAATTCGTAGATCATCCCAGTAATTGGGTCCCCTAATACTTGGTAGGCTATGCAGAATGGTTCCTCCTGTGACAATGGCATGTAATTTTCTTTTTGTGTGTATTATTCCAATGCTAAGGAGAATTGAATTAGGTAAAATGTGAACTGTACTAAGCTCGAACATGGACTCACAAACCTCGTACGGTGCACTTAACATGCCAGTTTCAGGGCAATGGTTTATGTTTAGTTGGCGTAGCATCCAACGAAACACCCGATATTGATTCTGAAGCACAGCCAGCCTGTCGATGCAGTACGCATAACTAAAGTCCGTGCCGAATTCGATGTTGAGTATGTCGACGCAGAACTGGACGGACTTGGTGTTTACCTGCCCGGGAGTGAACAAACCTAGAGTGCGTTGATCAACCAACAAGTTGATGAAAAACTTGTCAACTTCATTGGTTCATCGAGTGGTGTAAAGATATTCGTCCTGCTCAATATATTGGGTACCCGTTGGACATTTGCACTTCTTTCTTTATTTATTTTGGAATGAGTATTAACAGATATAAATGGATCACTTGTTTTGTTGGTGATTTTTTGTGGTATTATCCGGTAGTGTTTTTATAGATACCCCCACCTGAAAGAAGCTAGCAAAAAAGAATTCAGGAAAGGAACTTATATTTTCTGAACAAGTGCAGGGAATATATTCCCTACCCACCGTGATGTCAATCAACATGCTATATTCCTTATATTATTTGTAGAATCACTTTTTCAACTTTCTGTCTTGTAGAACACTAGGTGGCTACATTCAAGTTGGAAGTAGATGGATAGAAACATATCATTAGACATACATAATTACATATTCACGTGTCGTTAGACTTGCTCCAATTTCATTAGAGAGCAGTTGGAATTGCACCAATTTCATTAATCGATAACATAGAACTACACTACAGATTATGCATTCATACACAAGGACGTATACACACATACAACGCTTGAATACACAATATTATGATAGATGATCAAACGTGTTAAACCTAATAATCAGAATGCCACATACAACAAAATCATCACTTGCACATAATCATTATCAAGGGGAGGGCATCATGTTACTACACCCCTTACGTCCATCCGCCTACATAACCATCTGTACGTCGATCCCCCCTCGTCGACAGTAATACCAAGAGTGTCCATACCAACCAAGTAGCAAAATCAAAGTCAAACACCAAGAGAGGACACTACAACGTGAGGCCCTTGCCAATCTTGCATTATAAGGGCCACTGCGCCTTATAGTTCTTCACACAGTGTGTGAGTTGCTCATTCGCCGCTCTGGTATGCTCGTTTCCCTCTGGATCAAGCCAATGGAAGAAATGACACTTCTTGTCCTGTGCAATAAACGCTTTGGGTCTCATATAAATCAGGTAGTTACAAAAAATAGATTGTAATATATATCATTGTTAGTATTTAAATTCAATATGTATCGAAAGCATATAGTGAAAATTAAGGAGCATTAAGATCATGTATTTACCCCCCTTCGCGGACATGACACAAAACGTCGATCAAGATTCCTTCTTATTTTCGAAATGAGAACTCTTACGTCCATACCACAATAACACTTACTGGGGACCTCTAATGAAATTATATGCTATATAGTTGGTGCAATAATTATACGTGAATATGTTATATAGTTGGATTTAGTTATACGATGCTCCAATATAACATATAATGGTACAACGATATGACATGTTGTACGTCTGGGACGACGACGAACTCCGACTCGACCCATTTTTTTATGGCTTCTTGGTGTTAGCTGACGGATAGGCATCGTATAATTATATGTTATATAGTTCATGCCGGTCTCCTGCTAATCTAGACTGGAAAGCTTAAATACTAAAAATTATCTGCATTCAATAGAAACTTGTACATGTGGTGGAAATCTGAAACTCAACCTTGCTGTAACATTATTGTAAATTCATGCATTTAAGCTAATCTAAACTGGAAGTGCGACATATCTTAAAAATTGTTTGGAATCAATTGAGACTTATACACATGTTAAAATTCGAAACTCGTCATTGTTCTACTCAACATAAACATGTATTTAAACATCAATTACTGCGTAACCACAACAGTAACACCTATATAGGGCACTCGGGATTTAAAACAACGCTCGATTGGGGTACGACAAATTTAATTATCTATGCTGGCGCTAATTTCGTTGTTCAACCTCGATTGCGCAAATTATAACCGAGATATTATAATATAAGAATTTAAACGACGCAAAGGGTAGTGGTTTACCTTTGTTCTGCAACAATCGCACACTTCGTCAACCTCCGTGAATATCTTCAGCAAATTCGCTTGTTCGGTGGAGGGTCTGGACATGCCACGACGTGAAACCCAGGACCTTCTTTCACATAATTTCCCGAATATAACAAAATCATTAGGATGAGGGTGGTATGGTCATTTTGTCTTTTATCCTCCATATCCTACGAACCAAACAGACGATATCACAAGTCAAACCTATTTATTAGAAACGCCCAATCCTTTTCTCCGAATGTCAGAATATACTATCCCAATAGTGATATCCCTAGAGCACCCACTAATTAGTCATATCCCGTCCGTCCAACCAAACACGACCTAATTATATAATTATCTCTAAATTCAGCCCTAATTATATAATTATCTCTAAATTCAGCTCTATTTATGTAATTATCTCTAAATTAAACCCTATCTTTATCCTTAAATTCAACCCTAATTGAAGAATAATTACGTAAAGATAGGTAGCTAACCCATACTTTAATTATAATTAGGTAATTATCCATTAACTGAATTATAATTACATAATTAACCTCTAATTTAATCCTAGGTAGGTAATTATCCTAATTGAATCATAATTATGTAATGAACCCATACTTTAGACCTAATTAGGTAATTAGTTCCTAATTAACCCAAATTTCAAACCCTAATTCCTAAACCAACACTAAACCCTAATATTGAACACTAATTATGTACTAATTATATAATAATTAGTAAACAACAAATATACAAAAATATAAAAATAAAATTGAAAAACAAACAAAAAAGAAACTTACCTTGTGTGAATCTGGTGGCACTGGGGGTTGGTGGAGGCTGGAGACCGGAGGTGGCGGGAAGTGGAGCTTGGTAAAACCGTTGTGCTGGTGGTGGCGGGTGCAACGGCGGCGGTGGAGGCTGGAGGTTGGAGCAAGCGCTGGGTTGGCGGCGGGAGGTTGGGCGACGGCGACGGAAGGTGCGGCAGTGGCTTCTCCTCTTTCTCCCTTTCTTTTTTGCTTTTTTTTTTTTTTTTTTGCTTTTGCTGTGTAAAACCAAAGTGAGGCGCGGGGCGGGGGTGGGTAGGGGGGTAGCCCGCTGCTATTTAGGTTTTGGGACCGAGGGCATCATGCCCCTCAGAAATCCGTAAAAAAATCCGAGGAGAATAAGGCCCCCTCGATTTTCTCTATTTTTTCGATTTTTTATTTAATTAAAAAAAATGAGGGGATTAAATTCCCCTCGGGATTCCCGATAGGAAATTGTTCCTCTCGGTTTTTTTAATTAAAAAAAAATAGAAAACGCGTATTTAATGATCAACACCCGATTCTCGTGGTTCTATGACATCGAGACGCACTTCGTGCCATCTTCAAAAAATCACGATGCTTCTTCGATTTGCGTTTCCAACCGAACAAGTTGATCGGTCGACTGTATCTTGGTTGTTGGTTGAATTACAAGACACGTGTAAATATGCACATGCTCGGTGATATTTTTCTAGTGAGATCGGGTCAAAACCAACCCCCGTGCGTAAAATGATGGGGTTTGTTTTATTTTTACACCTAGTCTACTTTTTCTGAATTTTCTTTAATTTTTTATTTAAAAAAAAAAAAGAAAATGCGTATTTAATGATCAACACCCGATCCCCGTGGTTCTATAGCATTGAGACGCACCCCGTGCCACCTTCACAAAATCACAACGCTTCTTTGATTCGCGTTTCTAACCAAACAAGTTGATCGATCGATCGTATCTTAGTCGAATTACACGACACGTGTAAATACGCACGTGCTCAGTGATATTTTTCAATCGAAACCAGGTCAAACCCACCACACGTGCCTACAATGTTAGGATTTATTTTATTTTTATGAAATTCTATTTTTTTCTAATTTTTATTTAACTTAAAAAAAATGAGGGAATTAAATTCCCCTTTGGATTTTCAAGGGGAGCCTATTTCCCCTCAATTTTTTCGAGGGGAAATTGTTCCCCTCAATTTTTTTAATCAGAAAAAAATAGAAAATGCGTATTTAACGATCAACACCCGATCCTCGTGGTTCTATAACATCGAGACGCAGCCCATGCCATCTTCAAAAAATCACGACGCTTCTTCGATTCATGTTTCCAAACGAACAAGTTGATCGATCAATTGTATCTTGGTTGTTGGTCGAATTACATGACACGTGTAAATACGCACATGCTCGATGATATTTTACTAGCGAGACCGGGCCCCGTGCGTAAAATGATGGGGTTTGTTTTATTTTTATGCCTTTTCTATTTTTTTCAAATTTTTTTCGATTTTTTATTTAAAATCAAAAAATATATAAAACGCGTATTTACCGATCAACACACGATTCTCGTGGTTCAACTTATAATCATTTGAAGGGTTAAGTTGATTTATCATTTAAAATTAATAAACAAACTCTATTATTCAATATATATATATATATATATATATATATATATATATATTAAAAAGAAATAAAATTAAATTTAATAGGTAGATAGCTTGCGATTGCCTAAAATGATGAGACTTGGTTTATTTTTATGATATTATATTTGGGTTTTTTTCCGATTTTTTTTTTATTTTCGAAAAAAAAAACCGAGGGGAAGATTTCCCCTCGAAAATTACCGAGGAGAATAAATTACCTTCGGTAATTTCCGAGGGGATATTTTTCCCTTCGGTAATTTTTGAGGGTAAATTGTTCCCTTCGGTATTTCCGAGGGGTAAATACCTTCGATAAGTATACCCTCGGAAAGCCTTCGGTAATTATGGCGGCAAACATTGGTGTCGTGTTTCCGAAAGATTTACCAAATGGAGTATTACCGAAGGTAAAATCTCTTGGTATTGCCCTCGGAATTTCCCTAGTTGTTCTCATCGGTAAAATACTATTTTTTTTAGTGTAATACTAGTTCTCTACCCATAAAAATACATAATCGCGCTATTGGTCTTATTAATTTGGGTGGCACCAACAATCACATTATTTGCCTCAAAACCACTTTGATCAATATAGAATTAAACCAGTTGAGGGTTGGTCGTATCTCTCACGGGGCTAAAATCAAAATTAATTCTCTCAAATCACACATTTTTTTTTTGATCGAACAAGATAATGTGTTTTGGAAGTGGAGAGCCAAACAACATTGGTATAAAGAGGGCGGTCGTAATTCTAGATTTGTTCACGCCTACACGTCCCAACGATAAAACACAAATGGAATTTCCACTCTCAAAGACTCTTAAGGCATCATCCACCAAAAAAAAAAAAAAGTGAGGACATTGAACACACCATTCTGAATTACTTTAATGATATTTTTCTCTTCTTCAAATCCATCACCTCACGATATTCAGTCAGCCATGGCTCGAGTCCAAAACCAAATCGATAGTAATATGAGTTGCTCCCTTTCGCAGCCATTCACTGAAGGAGAAGTTGTTAAAGTATTTAAATTGCCACGGCCCGATGGTATGAGTCATGTGTTCTTTGAATTTTTTTGGCACATTTTTAATGTTGATGTTGTGTCTTTCGCCCTTAATTTTCTTAATAATAATTATCTTGATCCAACTATACAAACCATACTTTTGGAGTTCTTATTCCTAAAATAAGTCGACCTGAGCTTGTGTCTCGTTTTAAACCAATAAGTCTTTGCAACGTTGTTTACAAAATTGCCTCAAAAGTCGTAGCTAATTGGATTCGTAACTTGCTCCTGCACATCCTCTTCGGCTTATAATTTGCCTTTATCCTGGACAGACTTATTACAGATAATATCTTAGTTGCATACAAAACTCACCATTTTATGAATGCAATGATTCTTTCATTCGTTAAAACTTATCTCCCTTTGCATCTCGTCGGTCTCTTATGCTTTTCTACTAAACGAGCATGAATTTGGTCAACTGGTTCCTCGATGTGGCATTAGACAGGGGGATTCTTGGTCTATTTATCTTTTTATCATTTGTTCAGAGTTATTTTCGTGTATATTACAAGGCCTTAAACGCCGCAGTAAAATACATGAGATTCGAGTCTCACTCTTCGCTTAGTGTATCTTATATATATATATATATATATATTATATATATATATATATATATATATATATATGTGTGTGTTGTGTGTGTGTGTGTGTGTGTGTGTGTGTGTGTGTGTGTGTGTGTGTGTGTGTGTGTGTAGACGACACACTTTGGGCATGCGACACTTAACAAAGCCGAACACCTCTAGTTCGTTAGTAATTTCTACGAATCTGTTTATAGGTAGCACATTAACTTCGACAAGTTAGTGATTATTATTAGTCCAAATACCGATTATAATACCGCTACTTCCTTTATGCAACTACTGTATATTCCTCATGTCACAAGCCACGCAAAGTATATTGGGTTACCTTCGTTGTTGGGAAGGAAAAAAAAAAGAAATTCTTAATGACATTAAAGATAAGATTAAAATGTGAATTTGTGGTTGGCGGGAAAAAACCCTCTAAAAGGCCGACAAAGAAGTTTTAATTAAATCGGTGGTCCAAGTTATACCAACGTACACCATGTCCTGTTTCAAGCTGTTGAGAGCCTTCTTCATGACATTCAAAAGTTAGTCTGTTCTTTTTGGCAGGATCTAGCGGTGATAAATGCAAAATTGAATGGGCCTCGTGTCAAAAGATGACCACCAGTGAGGATTTTGGTGGTCTTGGATTTCGGAATCTACACGAATTTAACTTGGCGATGCTTAGCAAACAATCTTGGCGTCTTCTCACCAACCCTATATCCTTGTTGGACCAGGTCCTTAAGGTAGAGTGTCACCTCTTGATCGATTTTCTTCGTGCTCCCTTAAGATATCATCCCTCTTGGATGTGGATAAGGATTCTCGAAGGGTGTTATATTAATTAATTGGGATCAAGAAAACAAATTCGCTCGGGAGTCACTACTCAAATTTGGCATCGTTGGCTACCCAACCTCCTGATTTCCAAGTTCAAGTTCACAGCCCCTGCTCAATCTTCTCTTTTGGCGATCATGTCTTGAAACTTATCGATCATTATGTCGCCACATGGAAATATGATCTCATTAAAAACATATTTTGTGAAAAGAGGCGTCTCTTATTCTTTCATTGCCGATAATTAATTCATCACACGCGGACTGCTGGATTTGGCACTCCTAAAAAAATGGCAAACACACTGTTAATCAGCCTACCAAGTTGCACTCACCATGTCGAAATCTACTACTTATCTTAATTACTCATATAGTGACGGACTAAATCCTCTCTCGAAGAAACTTTGGCAATTTTAGTTTACTGAACCGTATCTTACACTTTTATGGCGTTGTTGTCCTGACAATCTCCCTATCTTGGACAATCTTATTATGCGAAGGCTGAACATCGACTCTTCTACAGTTTTGTGCCGATCCTTATGCGAACTTCCACCATATATTTTTTGGCTACTCCTTCTCAGTTTCCATTTGGAGATACACCGATCCACATGAATTTCTCTATCGCTTCCTCCAACCTCTTGCTGATCTTTGGTTCCGTGATATTATTCCTTTGAACATCTCATATGCTGTAGAATTGTTTGTCGCTATTATCAACCATCTATGGTTCCACACAAATATTAAAATCTTCAGTGACTTCTCTCTTGATCCCCGTCTCATTGTAACAACCAGTGCAAGTGCTCTTCGTGGCTGTCATGAATCGAATACCTTTCATGAGCGAGCCTCATCTTCACTCATGTCAACTCCCAAATTGTCGCCCCCCCCCCCCTTTCCGCCGCTTCAATTAAAATTTCCTTTGACGATGCCATTTCACGAGCTGATTTGTGCGCATGACTGAGTGTTTTTGTTGAAGGGTCGGATGGTGCTTTCATTTTCGGTCGGAGTAGGAAGGTCACTAGTATTTCTAACCTAGAGGTTGCTGAGTTCCTGGCACTTCGAGAAGCTCTCCTTATTGCTTTGGAGTTTAACTTGTTCGATTAGCGTCATTGGGGATGCTCATACCGTCATCTTTGCGGTGTTAACTGAATCGAATTATGCTGTTACATGCCTACCTATTTTGCAATACGCCCGTCTCCTCATCGACAAGTCATTTAACACTCAGTCTCTTTCGGTTAGGAGAGCATCGAACGCTATAGTTCATTCTTTTGCTTTTCATGCTAAATTAAGTTTTATTATTGTTTCCTCGTAGAGGTCGTCTCCCAACTTTGTACGTCATTCAGTGTTGGCTGATTTCCAGCGCATTTAATATAGGGAGCGGATATTTGCACCCCAAAATCCGATGAGTTGACCCCATGGATGAGAACACTCCAATAATATTTTAAATATATTAGAATTTTACTAAATCAACCCCATAAACTCTCTATTTTATCCCATTCTAATATATAATATAAACAAAAAAGATTATAAAATAAAATAAAGAAAAAACAATGAAGAAAACGCATAAAAGCAAGAAAACAAGAAAGGGAAAAAAATGAAGAAGAATGATAAGAAACAAATGAAGAAGAATGATAAGAAAAAAATGAGAAAAATGAAGATATTTTTTTCCCGAAATATTATGAAAACAACAAGAACACGGATCATCATAATAAGCAATCAAACATCTAGGGTAAGTCTCTTATATAGAAATTGGTGTTCCTCCAAAAAAATCTTGAAAAAAAGAAATTTGGACTACGTATGGTTCGACTCTGGTTTCTAGAACAATGAAGCAATGTTCGAATATTTTTTTTGAACAAATGTGTTATGTTCGAAATTTTTTTTAGAACACATGTGTAATGTTCGAAAATTTTCATAGAACAAATGTCTAATGTTCGAATTTTTTTTAGAACACTCTGTTTTTAGGCAAAAAATAGACTCTTCGAAGCAAATTTTCGAACTTGAAATCCATGTTCGAAAATTTGGTTCGAACAGTCTGTTTTTTGACAGAAATTATGATATGTTAGAAATTTTTTTTCGAACAACCTGTTTATGTTCATCATTACAGTTCGAACACAACCACGACAATGAACTCTAATAAACCAATTTATGACCAAAAAGTGGTGAAAAAACGCACGAAAATAGCAATGTGATTATTGTAACACTGAAAAATATGGAGAGAACTTGTATCATTCATTTTATTTATACTAGCATCATTCATTACTGGGCTTTGTTTAAAGGTGGCTCTTGAAGGTTTTGGGAAGAAGAAGAAGATGTATTTTTTTTAATTTTTAAATCAATTTTATAAGAGGGTTATTTTTGTCTTTTCAAATATGTCTAGTTTTGTCCAAAAAACAATGAGGTCAACTTATAAAATTTTGGGTTGCCAATATCCGGCCCCTTTAATACATTTTTCACTTCTTTCATAAAACAAAACATATTTCAAAACTATTCAACCGATATTATATCAATTTTCACAAAAAAATCAACAAATTCTTGATCATCATTTTTTTCATCAGAAGTTGAAAAATAAAATAAAAACCACATACATACATCATCCAAAATTTACGATCTCAACGAATGATTTGTCCTATATAGATGAACCGATAAATTGACTAGAATGTCAAACGGGGTTAATTACCGTATCGATCCATAAACATTGGACGAGTGAATGTATGGTGTGTAGGGGTGTGCAAAACTAGCTCGGATCGAAAAAACCCAGACCGGACCGGTGATATTTCGGTCCATAAAAATGGGTTTTTTTGGGTTCTGGTCTGGTCCAAACCCGTAACTTTCCGGTCCGAACCGGAATTGGACCAATTTTTCAAAAAAAAAAAAATAAAAAAAATTTAAAATTGGTCCAAACGGTTTTGACCGGACCGGAATTTCCGGTCCCGGTCCAAGAATTTCCAAAATTCCTATCTACCGGTCCAAACCGGGACCGTAAATTTCGGTCCGATCTCCGGTTCAACGATTTTCAAAATTTTGGTCTACCGGTCCAGATTGGGACCGTAAATTCCGGTCCGGGCCGATCTGGACCGGTTGCGGACTATTGGTGTGTATGAATCAGCATTATTCATTCCCTCTCTAACAAAGGAAAAACCCACGTCGTTCTCCAACCAAATGCTCAAACAAATCTCTCTCTCTCTCTCCTCTGAGTTGTCCATTCATTCTCTTGAGCTTCCCGCCATTTATCTATAAAAAAACCCTAGCGAGAAAGTTACTTGAACAGTGATACGCAACTAAAAAGCATAACTCGATTCATCTCCACTGAAGGAAGGGGAACCGCAAAAGGATACTCATATTAACCATGAACACGAGAGTGACTTCCAGAGACATCCAGGAGATCGTCTCCAAGCTCTCCTCCGACAAGGCCAAAATTAGAGATGTAAACTATAATCTAAAACAAATTGCATGATATAATTTCGTGTGTTTACTCATCTATTCTTCAAAATCGTTGAAAAGTTGAAGTTTGTTCCAATGAAAATACTGTAAACTAGTTCGATTATTTCAGCGATGCTGGTTTCTACTGCTGTATTGTTTTGAAAGTAAATTCTTATTCTTTAATTTGTCATGGAGGCTTTGGATTTGTTGCATTTTGTTAATTTACCTTGTTTGTGGTATTTACCTTTGGTTTACATATTTAACTGTGTTATCTACTTGCTGTAAAGCTTTCTGAGAGAAGTGAAATTCAAATTCTGATAGTGTTATCTAGGTCTGTCCAGTACTTGATGACAGCTTCGTTACCTGCCTTTTTCTATTTTGGTCATTGAAATGAATTTAAAGATGGGCCTTATTGTTGTTACCCTGATTTGGAAATAATGCAAACAGTTACAGCATCCTGTAGTTTCTACTGTCCACAGTTATTAGGAAATGGTAATACAAAGATAATGTATATGCACTTTCTGTTCAGAAAATAGTGAAACCTATGTCATTTTCAAAGTTATTCACCTTCATTTGCTAAAGACTTACACATTTTATAATGTAAAGATATAAATATTTCAATTCAATAGTCCAGTCACATCTATCATGATTTTTTTGTATTTTGCTCGTGATTCTAGGAAGGGATGAAATGGTTGAATACATGGCTAGAAGGCGAAAGATCAATTGGATTTTGTAGATATCTGTCTGAGAAATCTTCAATGCTTAAGCCTGATGAAATTCCACACTGTAAGCATATTTCGGGGTTTGAGGTTTAAGTTTTTAAGTTGTTGAGGCTATATTTATGGTGCAACCACTGATTCTCATGCAGCTGAAACTTGGCCGTTTCTTGTCCAAATTTTAATACAATGTTCGTCGCTGGAGATCTCCTCAAGCAAGAAGCGATTACCGAAGTTAATTTTTGCTAAGACACTACGGATTGTTGTGCAACGAGCTGAGGATGATAGATTTTCTGGTTAGTGTTTGTTGAAGACACACAAGTGGTATTAAATTCTGTTCCATAATTGGCTGAATTTCTCAAAGTAAATAGCTAACTCTATTTTGACCCTGCATGGACTCCAATGTGTTTGCCTGATGCTGGAAATTGACTTAAGAATTGAGGTTGCTTCACATAGCCAAATTTGACACTTAGGATAGAAACAAACAGGAAATGGTAGTGACTTGAATTATAGTTTCGCTTTTTTATGATTTTGTGATATTGTGTTCTTGGCCTTCGGTTATTGTTGGTTAAACTTGTCTCGTGGTAAGATTGGCTTTCCTTGAAGTTGTGGTTCATAGAAACAATTCTGTTGACTTGAAAATTTCGAGAATCTAAACCAATGAAATTGGATCTGATTATAAATACCGCATCACAGCACAGGATAGCAGCATATCTTATTTCATGGAAATTGATGTGAGTGATTTCTTGCATAAATGTATTTAACAAGTTATTATATCTATAATATAGGTGATATTGTAATGCTGTATGCGTGAGAGAAATAAAAGTTCTGTAGGCATTTTATCCGTGGATGTAAGCCCGGATGGCTGAACCATGTTAAACCTTTGTTTTCTCAACCTATCTGCCAATGTCTCCTTGTGAAATTTATAATATTATTATGTTTGACATTGTTACTTAAGCAAATCTTGGATTGAGGTTTGAGTGCAATTAGAGCAATTACTCTTATCAGCACCAGTGGATATTTTATATCTTTCGGAATAGAAAAGCTTCACCAATTACTTTTATAACTCACCCGATATATGTGGATATCAGTCCTGTAATTTTACAGAAGCACTAGACAATAATTTTCGCTTGTGGTTGTCAAGTTGTATCATTGGTATTTTCCCTGTGCCCACCAATCATTCCTATTTCATGTTATTTCTTGTGCACTCGTAGGCAAGAGTACGCCTCTCTTACCCGTGGCCAGGGTACTTTTCAATCATGTTTGGGATGTCCTCAAGGATGTGCCAAGCTTTCAATCTGAGTATGGTGTTATCCTCCGGCATCTTTTGGCAGTCCCAGATTATAGATTTCACATGCGGAAGCGAGTTTATTCTAGTGAGTACCCCTTCTGTTTGCTTCCAAATCTAGCTTATACATGTGTCTCTCTGAGTATGGCATTTTTACTGAAAATTCATAATTGTCCTTCAATGTGAACAGATCTTGTTCTTCTATATATGGAGAAGTTAGAAACTAGCTTGATTACAGAAAACATTAGCCAATTGAACCCCAAAGAGGAGGTTTTCCGATATACTCTGACTCTTCAGTCACTTCTTGAAAATCCTCCTGGAGACATTCCTGAAGAACTTCGTAGAGACACAATTGAGGGTTTTATTCGAGTTTTTTCTCAAATTAGGTATGAAACTGGTTGATCCCTTCATGTTACTGTTTCCATTATTTATAGTCTTTTTGGCAGTTGAGAGAGCCATGGCAGTAAGCTCAACAGATGCTTCTTTTCCTTCTGCTGTTAGGGATGAAGGAAAAGTTTCCCGAAAGCTTGTTGAGTGCTTGAACACATATTTGTCAAAGGATGGACCAAATTTGGGTTGCGAATCTCTGGAAATTCATGAAGCTGTACAGAAATTTGTGTTCCGCTGCTGGTTTGCAACTCATGATCGGAGTTTAAAGGTGTTTCTTTTAGTGTACTGCCAGTGGTAAATTTGTACGGTTTAAATTCTAGTTTGTTGCCTCCTAATATATACTGCTTTAATAGGACGCACTTGTTTGCTATGTGAAGT
The DNA here is from genome assembly GCA_014905375.1 of Phtheirospermum japonicum. Lineage (NCBI taxonomy): Eukaryota > Viridiplantae > Streptophyta > Magnoliopsida > Lamiales > Orobanchaceae > Phtheirospermum > Phtheirospermum japonicum. Next base: position 351,261 of record BMAC01000277.1, on the reverse strand, counting down.
TGCAACTAAGTCTAACTAGGGGGGTCGCCGATGGGACTGCTTTACTCGAACAACTTCTGGATGTAGTTAGCAAGGAGCTTGATCAGATGAGTATTCCCAGCACCAATATACCGAGGTTATAATTGTTTCGTCATGTCTTTAAACTCTGTCCCAAATGATTTCCTTTCTTCTGATGTGTTTCATATTGCATTCAGGAGTGATTCAACCAGAGATGAAAAGTGTGGACTTTTAACGAGCTCGCAGTACAGTGTGGTTGAGCTTGCTGCCCTTGTCCTTTGCCGGGTATTTACTTGCAAAATTTTAATTTGCTGTGCCTTCTTATATGCAATTCTCTACTATGTCTCTCTTTCGTTCACATGTGGCTATCTGTCCTTAAAAATGATGTGGTGGAACTTATTGAATATACTTCATTAGGTATATAATGGAAAGTAATGGAATTATATTTACATAAATATGGTGTTTTTCAAATTAATGGGAAAATTTAAACTTATAGAGCGTAAAGAGAATTAAAACAGCATATATATGTAAAGACTCTATTTCTTAAACCAAAAGTTGAAAGATACTTCTAAACATTGATTGGAAGCACTCCCTAAAAATAATGATTAAATTGGTATCACATATGTTAAAATAGTTTTGAACATAAATATACATATTGAAGATGACTAAGAATTGATAGAGAAAATTAAAACATCTACACATAACTAAAGAACATGTGTCTTAAACCAAAGGTTGGAAAATGCTTCTGAAAAGTTATTGCAAGCACCCCCTAATAAAAATATTGGTTACAATTGATATCACATAGTTATAAATAAATATGGACATAAATATATCGATACGGCATATTGTTGAACAAATTTGAACATAAATATATGTAAAAATGTTTATTCATATATACACACACACACGTATACATGCACAGTCTTACAATTTCCAATATTATTTTTGAAAACATCCTCGTTGATTATATAATGGGAAAATGATAAAATCATCTATGTTTAAACATGGTGTTTTCGAATAATAGTGGGGAAATTAAAACGTCAGTTACACATATAGAAGATCACTCAGAATTTCAGAGAAAATCAGAACATATACATCATGTAAGGAATATGATTTTTTACGAAAACCAAAAGTTGAAAAATATTTATAGAAAGTTATTGCAAGCTCTCTCTCTCTCATAATCTTAAAAGTTGATTCCTTATTGCTGAACAACTCTGAGCAAAAGGAGTAGCAGATGTTCCTGATGAAATTCTCAATTAATATTTTTTCTTGCAGGCATGCACCAATACACCTAAAACACCAAATGGTGAAAAACGAGCCAGGCAGGAGCATATTGTGGTCCAGACAAAAGAGAGGCTAATGCAGGGGAAATGGTCATGGTAGGTTTCAGTTGATGCGTAGGATCTGACATGTATACTCTATATTAAAGTTGTAACCTATGATGCCTAATAGCTGCAGATATTTTAATACTTGAACTGTATGTGTGCGTTGATCATGCTCAATGTCATAAGACTTCGCAATACTAAAATTTAACAAACTTGTGTATTAAAACCGGAAAATGATAAAAGAGCAGAATATAACAAAAAAGAAACAAAAGGACACTACTTAATTATAAATCAGGGAATAAGATATATTCTCATCTTTTTACATGTGAATTGAATGGCCACTTTTTGATGCACAATCTTGGGTTATAAACTTATTGAATTTTATCCATGCAACAGGCATGCTGCATTTTGTTGTCTTATCCGCAAGTATTCAACTCGCGTGAAGAAAGATCTCTTCATATATTGGTTTGAAAGCATATCCACAAACTTTGAAAGGTAATCTTTACTGGATTTATTGTTACTGGTTGACTGTATTAGTTTTGCCATTTTAGAATAAAGTTGTCTTTTGAGCTGTTAAAACTTACTGTGATTAATCGTCCTTTTCGTTTCGTGTATTTTCATTTTTGAAGAGCATAGTAAGACAAAATTATTTGGGAAAAAGTAGATCTTTTTTTACAGCGAGGATTGAAGGTGAAAATGTGTAATGATGGTTGCTGATGTCATCAGAGATTGGAGCTTGTATTGTAGTTGATTTGTTTTATGTTTATCCTTAATTTTTGGGAACTACTCGTTGCTTAGTTCACTATATTCTCTCTCTCACAAAGAGAAGTCTTGTTTCTTTATGATAAAAAAGATTGTTTGTTTTTTGAGATGAAAGTGTAACGGAATATCAGATACAGTTGATGTGATGTTTTTTCGATAAAATGATGATGGGGTGTGATTGGTGATTGAGAAAGTGACAGTGAGTGAATAGTGTATTTTTCTGGATTTCTTACCAAACAACTGTATGTTGGGGCCAAAGGTTTTCTCATGAAAAGAAAGTGACATTTTTTTGGTAAGCAATCTCAGCCTGATTTTGCCCATTTTCATTCTTGTTGTTTCCATCCTACTCTGCCAGAGAGGGTCTTTTCTTTCATCTAATGTTATGAACGTGTAATCACCAAAACTTATTTTGTTACTGGTCTCTTTGCGTGGATGTTATATGTATAGTTTGGGTGTCAGTTTTTTCCCCTTGTCAAATCTCTTTTTGTTTCCACTTATTTTTTTTGCCTGTTTGTGTACTCGGGCTTTGCCACTGTCCATGTTTGTTTGCGTGGTAGAATTATTGAGTGTTTTCTTTTTGTTCTCCTTTTTTCAGAATAGTTAACAATGTGAATTTGGAGCATTCGTATGATGGTCTTTTGTGGACATTGCGGTATGTTGCTCTCATCCATTGCACATAATATTGTCCCTAGATTTTGTTTAATTAGCTTGCTGAGTATAGGTCTGGTATCATTTGTGGTTCTCAGACTCATATTGTTTACCAAATGATTACTTATTTACTCACCTTTTATAGATACAAGAAGCCCTTCAATTTTCTTTTTTCTTTTTAGGTATCTTTATTCTGACCTTTTTAAACTTAATTAATTGATTTTGTAGGACCTTGCTAAGACTTTCTTCCTTGTTGCTTTTTGCTGCTCCGAGTGTGGAATCCTCACTAAAGTTTTCTAGCCGCAAGAATGAGGTACACTAAAATATTCTTCATGTGAAGGTGACTCCACACACACACACACACATATGTTATGCCCCTTATTATTATTATGTATGAAATTAATGTTTGACTTGGTAATTCAGTGTACTCAAGTTTGCGCTAGGTTTTCAATGATTTAAAGTTCAGTTCGCGGTGACTAATAATACCACGAAACTTAGTCTGAATGGGTCAGAGACTCGACTAAACCTTGTGAAGCTCAATTTAGTTTAAAATGAGAGGATGTCATTGTCACTACTAACAAATAGGTCGATAGCAAATGTGTTGAAAAGACTACAACTGCATTTCGGATTATTTACAGTGGTAGGTCGACTTATTCCATACATGATTGATTTACATCGGGACGCTTATCTTTTTTACCCCCTTAAAATTTTGGCCTTACAATAGAAAGAAATGAAAATACCCTCCCCAACCCATCCCCCAGGTGACTCGAACTCAAACCCAGGACCTAAGCCCTCGGTAGTGTACGCTCTTAGTATTCGAGCCAACCCACTTTGTCACATCTAGATACTTCATCAATCATGTATAAGTAGGAAATCAATGGTCTAGCATCATTAGGTCAACCCGACCTCCAGGTCGTGTCTAAATAGAAAGGTGTGGATTCAAGATATTCTGGGATTAACATGCATTCTTTAAGCCTATGTAGTACAATGTTACAGAAATGATTGGTTTGCTGGGAAGGAGTAAAAATAGGATGGGCATTCCCAAATCACATTCGCTAACTCATGAAAGAAAGAAAAAGGAAATTACTGTCTAAATACTCGGTGTACTGTACTATTTTCATCTAAAAACTACTCCATCTGGCATTATATAAACTGTCTATTCATTGACGACGACAGTGGCACCTCTGCAATTATTATTTAACCCAAGTATAAAAAAAAATTAATGTTTTGACTGACTGACATTTTCTGTTCTATTTTGTCAACAATTTTTTCTATGATCTGTAATTGTTTTGGCTTATGTTTTCAATTATCTGAGTTGGTTCGGCTAATCTTTTCGCAGGTTGAGAAAGGCTGGCGTGTAATTTGGAGCTGTCTCATGCGTTGTTTGCCTGCTCTCGTTAATTTCACCTCAATCGTAAGTATTGCTCTCGAGATCATTGCTTTTAGAGTTTGATTGCTATAAATCTGTCTCTATGTTCCCTTTGCTATGTGGGCTAATATTGGAGTCAAATGAAAATTGCATCACTTATCAGTTCATACCATTTAAGGCAAAAGGGTTTTTGTACTGTGGAAGAAGAGAAATCAGCATGTTGCATGCCTTTAGATTTGGTTTCAAACTAGTGTTGATTGCCCTTGGTTAATGTATACCAGCAGGTATAGATACAAGATGGACGGGAGAGGGAAATCTCTTGATTCTACTAGATGAGAGCTCAAGAGTGAGATAGCCCAATCCATAAACCTCTTTACAAGTGTTAGGGATTTTATGTGCAATATTTCCCGGCTAAATTAGGTGGATGTAAAGACAGCCAGCCCCTTTGCGTAACAAACTATACATATTGCCGGGCCTGGGTAACTATTAGGATGTATGCTGAAGTTAGCCAAGCGAGGTTCTTCTGTAGCTGCATGGAAGACAGTCATATCTGTTTTTAGGAGTATCCTTCCTCAGTAAGCTTTTACAATTTCCTAAGCCTTGATAAAACGATATTCGGAGCTTTTGGCCAAACCTTTGTGATTTATGTACACTTGAGATGACTACAACTTATGAACACTATGTTGCCAAAATTAATTTCAGATTTAATTCACCGAAAGTATGTTGAAGTTGGTGTACTAGTTGACTGGTGATATAGGTGATATAGGTACTGATAAGGAACCTACTGGAACTTTGAACATGTAGTGAAGCAACCATATCAAAGGCTTAATGTGCAAACTGTGGAACATTAAAAAGTACCACTGTTTTCAAGCTTGAACATATATGTGTGTGTATATGTATGTATGTATGTATGTATGTATGTATGTATGTATGTATGTATACATGTATGTATACATGTATGTATATATATGTGTGTGTGTGTATATAAATATATAGGGTTCTTTTGTGAAGGCTGATTGGAGGATTTATATCTGTGTTTTGGCTCTAGATACCGTTTAATTGCGTCTATCGAGGGAAACAAAGAAGGAAATAGCTATATATGTTTCATTATGAACGATTTCAGAACTCTCATACCATGTTGACACCGAAATGTAGTTAAATGTAGTCTGAATTGAGGTTCTCCATCTTTAATATGAGGATATTATAGCTTCTTGTTTCTTTGCAAGTATGGTTAAACATGGATTTTTGTAAAAATTTTCTTATAATGCCTTTAAAATGCTTAAAAAAAGGAAATTACTATAAGATGTTGTGTTCCTGGCTTATTCAGGTGGATGCTGCTTTGATGCTCCTTTGCAACATTATGCTATGTGTAAGATCATCACCACTGGAGAACTCAGTTACTTTTGGTCTAGATGGATGTACTTCTGTTGCTAGTAATGGGTTTATTGATTTCAATTCCAATGATCAAAGATTTCTTGTCTTGTCTTCCAGGATACAAAAGATTCATATGTTGTTCCACATGAGATATGGGATCTCCGTGTATTTAAACGCATGCCTTCGATGTGAGTTTTCTCATTTGAGAATTGTCACATTTAATTAACTATATTGCTTCAGATGCAGCGGACTGGCACACTTAGCTTTATCCTGCCTTTTGCTTCAGTTTCTCTTGTTTTGGGCCTTATGAATTTGTGTCATATTTGATTGAACTTAAGATCCCTTAGAAGTTGAAATGTTTGTGTCAGATTTGATTGAACTTCAGATCACTGGTTAACTCGGAAACTCCTTGCCGGAGTATTTTCCTCCTATATTGTTATCTGGCGTTTGTTCCATGGTTAATTCAGATTTAACCTGTATATTATTGTAAGATGGGTATTAAGTTCTTTCTTTGGTTATTACAATTGTTGTATTTGTCAACAATTGCTGCTCAATTCTGAAATAGCATTTGGTCACCTCCTAAGCTATTTAGTGTTTTCACTATAACTTGGCTAGTTTTAATTAGAACCATAATAATGCTTTTACGATCCTAATTGTCTCCCTGTTCTAGAACATCATCTCTTGGTAAAGCATGTGTTAGGGCCTTATGTAGAATGTTATCTCTTGTGCATTTAAACTCGTAAGCTGCTTGGCAAGTCATTGTTTAATGAAGTGGTAAGTTAATGATCTCTGAGCCTTTTATATTCTTCTTATTTTCACAGTGTTTGTTCGCAAGTTTGCTGTTGTTTCCTATCTTACTGATTGGGTTAATATAGGTTAGCAAGTCTGTTGAGAATTTTATTTAGCTGTTTGGTTTTTGTGATATTTTGATCCCACTGAGTATTTTTTTCCCTATTTCTTCCTATTATTTATTTTTTTATGTTGTATCACCTTCTCTTCTTCTTGAAAAGAAAGGTGTGGAGACATATTTGATTATTCCTTATTAGGTTTTCGAGAAAAATGTATTCCAGTGACACAATGATTTGTCTGAATGCCTTGAAATTCTATTTAGGGCGCGGATATACGCACCCCAAAATACTATTAGTTGACCCCAAAACATTTTAGACAAAAATAGCCCTATATAAAAAGATTAAAATAACCTTACTCACAATATATAATTAAAATTGAAAAAATAAAATTTATGCAATATATATATATATTTATATTTATTTATTATAAAACAAAAATATAAACCCTCGTAACTTCTTCTTCATCCCTAAACCTCTCTCAATACCTAACAAAAACTCACATTAAAAACTTGTAAGAATGGAGGATAATGATAAGAAAAAGATGAATAATGTTATTATTCTTGACATCTATCTGTTTTAGTCCTTTTTTCTTTCTTTTTTTTGGGTGTATTACTATTTATTGGGTTGAAAATCGCGAATATGTTCGATCTGGTTTTAATGAACAATTGATGTATGTTCGAAAGTTCTGACCGAACATTATACATATGTTCGAATATATTATTTGAACACTTGCATATTGTTCGATTGATATTCATGAACATGGCCTATATGTTCGAAATTCTCGGCCGAAATAGAACACGATAATTTCTTTCAAAAACTTCAAACTCTAACATAAATAATTGAATCAAACCCAATGAGAAACTTATCCCTTACGTTTGATGGCTCACCCCGTTCCATTCTTCCTCTCGGTAAATCATATGGATTTTTCAAAGAAATTTTTTCCTCCCTTTTTTCTTCTTCTCTGCGTTTTTCTTTCTTCGTCGATTCTCTCTCTTCTCCTTACTTTCCTTTTCCTTTTATTATTATTCTTTTTATTTTATTTTATTATTATTATATTATTATTATATTATTTATTATATTATATGGGGGTAAAATAGGGTGTTTGTGGGGTTGATTTAGTAAAAAAAAATGCATTTTTTTTTTGGGGTGCTCTTATTAATCGGGGTTAACTAATAGTATTTTGGGGTGCGGATATCCGCGCCCTTCTATTTATTGGGGAATTATTTCTCTTTTGTAGCTTGTTAAAAAAAAGGTTGTAGCCTATGGCATTTAGAAAAGTTGCTACTATATTTCTTTTTTCTTATGGTGATGGTGCATGAGTTGCCCTTTTGATCTTAATTTCCTGTGGTAATCAATTTTCAGAGAGCTCATCTTTTGAGATCACTCAATTTGTGCATGTTGCAACTATCCTTAGAAAGGGAAATTGTTTCATGTTAAGAGCATTAATAACTAAAACTATCCTTCGCTAGTAGATATTTTTTTCATTGGTTCATGGATCCCATAGTTCAGATGTATCACTTAGTAGAAGATTTCCTTTTTTATTTTCCCATCGTTGTTTTGATGCATAAATATTTCAAAATAACTTGCTATAATTACTTCTTCTCCAGACTAAGCTACCTTTGCCGTTCACAGTACTAACCAAATCTATTGTTTATTCAACTGTTCTGATGCTTTAATGTAGCTTTCATGAATATCCTGAATTACTTCTCTAACTATTTATTCTTTCTAACATTTATCTTGAATGCACATCTCAGGTCTGTTTTATGCTTCATCACAAGCTACTTTTCCAGGAGAGCTTCACAAGTAAGACCCTCCGGTCTGCCCTACTCTTTATGTGACACTTGTAAAATCTTGTTCTGACATTTAGGTTGTGTACAACCCAGAAGTTATTATTTAACCTTTATTTTCCTGTCAATTGTGTTATTTGCTAAGATGATGGATTTTATGCAATATACATGATTATAAAGCTGGGTGGAAGATGGGTTAAGCTGTGTTAGCAGAGTATGTTTATGCTGAATATGAAAATAAGAGTGGTAGACAGCTTGTTTCCGTTGCCAATTTGTTGTTTTTGCAATTGGGCATCCTCTTGTCATTGCAAATTTCTTCTTGTTTCTTGACTTGAGGGTAAATAGTTGTTTGGAACTTTAAAATGCTCTTCTTTCGTAAATTAGGTTCTTATCCATCCATTATTTTTATGTAATTTAAGTAATGGTTCTTCCTGATACGGTGATACCATTGGCAACCACCACTGAACACTGATTTGACTTGCAAGGTAGTTTGGATGATTTTATTTCAGTTTGTGATATTTGAGGACCAATCTTCGTCCAATTGGTAAATGTCAAATATAAAAGTCACTGATCTCACTGTCCTCTTTGACTCTTTCTTTGTAATCACCCTACTTATTTTGATGGCACAATTAATTTCACCAACTTCCTAGATGCTGTATTCGTAAACTTTTTGATCTTTTTGAGTATTGTGGTGTAACAATTTATATTTGTATTGTATATCCAACAAACCCTTATTTTGAGAACTTTTATATATTCTCTCTCTCTTTACACACAACACACACACACACACACACACACACACACACACACACATATATATATATGTATATGAAATGGAAGGTAGATTATGAGGTTAAAATGTCCTTATAAAATGCATTTACCATAATGACATCGTGACATGGTCACGGGTCCCCTCATTATTTGATATAATGGCTCCACCACTGAAAATATACACATACTCATGTCCAAGTGTATGGATCTATTGTAATTTTCCCCAACGGATCTCTTCCTTTTAATTGTGAACATATGAGGCAAAACATCGCCGGAAAATAGATAAAATCTGATCATAATGAATTGTCCAGGCATAAATTGTAATAGCGAACTCTTACCTCTTGTGGTAGCATTCTTTATTTTATGCATGCATAGAAATGATGAACTTATAGAATATATTATTTTGTGTAGTTTCTCTGATTCCATGAGTTATGCATGGTAGCTGGTCTATATTAGTGCTTGTGCATTAATATTATGTTGAGTACTATGCTTGATATTATTTCGTGATCACATACTTTTGAATCCTGAAGATTAGGTTAAGATTCCAGGATCTATAAATTATGTAATAATAATAAAGAGATTCATCCTAATGCCTGTGCTGTGTTTTAGGTACCTTTTTAGCTTTTGAGACACCATTGGTAAAAGGGTGTTTTATTGACTTTAACTACAGTGGAAGAATTGAGTAATCTATTTCTCTCTTTGTAGGGTGATCCCCGAGATGCTTTTTATCTCAGACAGAATATGTTACGAGCAGTTTTGGCTTTAGTCAACTTGAAGGTTTGTCTTGAATCATGCACAATGTATTATCTGTGCTAATGATTTGTCATCAAATCATCAAATTATGTGATTGTTGAAAAATTCTGAGTAATCCTTTCATTGCACAGCTATTCTTAGATTTTTTCAGTTGTCAAATTGAACTCCATTATACATATACATATTGTTTATAAAAAGTGCTGGAGGTGATGTAAATGTTTGGATATCAATTCTGGATATGGTTGAGGTCATGCGGATGATGTTTTCTCCTTACTGTTTTTGAATGTTAGTGTCACCCAAATTCCACTATTCTCTTATTTTCAGTTCAATACTTTATCATCCAGCTTGTGTGTGGGAGTTGGTAGGTAGCTGGTGGAGAAGGATGTAGGTTAACAAGAATTTGAGATCTGCATATTTTCTTGTAGGAATGTTCATCGTTGAATGAGCGTTTGGTAGTTGTGTTACCAGAAGCTGCATATGCCTTATGTGTTGGTTCTGCTCCTCCAATTAATGAGGCTCTAGGACTTTCACAATTACTCTATGTTTCTGAAGCCATGAATGAAAGTGTGAAGGTAAGTTCATGCAAATTGACTCAATAACATGTAAACCTTACATTCTGTTTAGTGATTGAATGCCATTGGTGGTAGGAAGAGGAAAATTCACTTGAAAATCTGCATGAGTTTTTTGAATGCACTGTGGAAGTACTTGCAAAGATTGATAATGATTCTAGTCCAAAGGTACTGCATCTTTCTGCCTTTCCATTCTCTTTTTGTAATCTTTGATTTGGTACTTTTGTTGAATCTCATCTAATTAACTATATCAGGTCAACCTTTCAGAGTATCCGCATATACGTCTGCCCCGGCAACTAAGAGATAAGCTGCTTCATGAGATGGAAAATTATGTTCTTGAATGTATTAGGGATAAAGAAAATGAGAAACTTCTCCTCTCGGAACTCATCAACATATGTTCTCTCTTATCTAATTTCATGTACTGCTCATACTCAACAAGGTTAGGCTTCTTCTTTAACTTTCTTTTACTTGGTTGTTCATCAGCAGTCGTCAGATTGCAACCCTCCACCTCTTCTTAAAGCTTAAGACTGAGTTGTGCATGTCTTCGTACACAGCTCCTTTGACCAACACCTCATCTTATTCAAACGCTGCACTTGTTTGTTTTTTAATCAATGACTTGTTTTGAAATTTGTTTGTATGTTTCTTTGAAGTTTGTTTTTCAATTATCTCATTGTTGTGACTGACAGCTGGATGCGCCTTTTGTAATTCCCAATCTATTCTTTTGTGAGGTTAAATATAAAATAATTTTATGATTTGTTGCTTGCATCCTTTTCCTATTCTTTAGGACCAGTTTGCTGTTTTTTCCTGTTTTCTTGGTTTTGTTTTATCAGTTAAAGTCATAACTCATTGGTGACATGAATTTTATTTCTTCATGTTCCCATGTGGCTTTACATGCTTTTGTTTAATCTATACCAGGATTAAAGAAGAGACCTCTCCTTTCTTTTTCAAATTGGGCGAGTCCATGTTAGAGTTGCTGGATCATGCTGTTTCAATGATTGAGAAAACTTACAGTGATGTCATTTCTGGTTCTTTGGGCTTGAACTCTATCTTCAATAATGCAGAATTGACAGTGGCTGCTTTTAAAAGCTTTATTAGCTCACCTCTCCTCAGCAATTGGCAAAAGAAAAATGATACCAGTACTGGACTATATCCTAGAATTATTCAGTCTGCTGAGAGACTTTTGAAAGGCCTGGCAAAACTGTACGAAGGATGTTCAGGGTGCAGAAAGAATATTCATGCAAAAATAATTGTTCCTGAATTACTTCCTGTCTCTGGTTCTGTACCACCTGGTAGAAGCAAAAGCTTGATTTTAGACATGGAGTTGGATATGAATGGTGGATCTACTAATGTTGATAGCTTAACCATTGATGGTGATCAGGCCACTGGAGCTTCCATTTCATTAGTAAATCAAAAATTGGATTTCCTGTTAATCATGTCAAGTTTTTTCCCAATTTTACCATCAGTTACCTGGGAAATCATGTTTAATCTCAAGGAGAAAGAAAGTAATCCAAAGGTATATCTTCCCCGAACCTTTCATCTACCAAGAATGTGTTACTACTATTGTTTATACTGGTGATTAGTTGCTAAACTTTCATGGTAGAGCAGGTTTCCGCAAAGTTCTTACTCATTCTCTGTCAGCATCCTCACTGGTCTTCCTGCAGACAGTTATCCGATTTGGTATCTTGATCTTATTGTTTTTTCTTGCTTAAGTTTATACTCCCTCCGTCCACAAAATATAGGCGGGTAGACAAAAACACGGAGGTTAAGAAGACAAAATAATTGGAATTGGAATTGTAAAATTTTTGCTAATTTTCCTACTTTACCCTTAACTTTTTAGTATTCCAATAAATAAAGTAAACTAAATAGGGGTGTTTTAGTCTTTTTTGTGGTATTCTAACTTTTAAAAGCAAACTTGCCTATCTTTTATGGACGGATGAAAATGGAATACATGCCTATCTTTTGTGGACGGAGGGAGTAACTCATTTGTTTCTTGGTTAATTTCTCTGAAGATCAATTTCACCCTCTGCAGATTACATCTATGATGGATATTATAAGCATGTGGGAAAATCTTAAACTCCAAAGTTCACACGTCCTTTGTGGCATTTGTAGTTTGGTTGGAAGCCTTTTACTTTTAGATGCAGCTGGAAAGCATGAGAACGTTGCTTATTCTTCAAGGGAAAAATTGTTCGAAGAGGTACACAAGTTAGGTTGTCTTTAAGCATGTAAGAATTGCTTATATTTTTGACTCCTAAAACTTTCATTCACAAAGCAAGCACATGTGATCTTATTTGGTTATTGTTCAGGGAGTCTGTTTGCTTTACTTAGAATGATATTATAGGCATGTAGTTTGTTGCGTAACTGTGTACCTTTACCTACTGATGAAGTAGGAAAAGAGATAATTGGAGCATTATTGATATAATGTGTATGATGTAGCGAAATTGATCACCACGTGAAGTAATTTATTATATGAAGATTGCGATATTCAGAGAATTTCTTGAATATTGTCTTCAAAATCATTCTCAGGTAAGATCTTATTGATTTTTCCAATGGGTGGAAAAACTGCAGAAGGTGAGAGACCATACTAATCTTGAAAGCAATGGTACCATGGGCGCTGCCTTTCAGTCGGCTTGATAACTAGGACTGCATTAGAGCTTCTTGGTTCTGCTGACTGATGGCTTTGTTTTGAGTGAATTTTTCTTCAGTAGAAAAAATAACTCTTTTTATACCCCATCTTGTCATCAAGTTGTATCATGGAATGCATGAGATATTGTGGATAGGGTGTTGGCTTCAATGATAAAGTGAGATATTGTTTGTTTGGTGGCATTGTTTGAGGTTATAACAATAATAAGAGGTACCTGGATAGTTAAATCCAATATTTATGTTTGTAATCTTACAGCGTCTAATTTTTTTGACTCAAGGGGTCAAGTGTTCTGGAAAGTGATAGTGTAGTCGTTGTTCGGTCTCTTTGGTTAGGAAGAAATTTAAGAAATTTTATTGAAGGTGTGGGGATAGATTAAAGTTTAGGGTCGCTTGGTGGATTTTTAATCATAAGGATTTTGAAACCTTTTTTCTGTCCAATATTGTTAAGAGATCGGAATTCTGTCGAGTAGTTTATTTGTGTCTTTGTATCTTTAGGGGATTCCTTATCCCTTTTCGCATTGCTTGTTTTTTTCCTTTTATTCTAATAATTTTTGTTACTTTTTTAAAAAATAGATGCCTGTCATCAGAACTCTTGCAACTACTACGTTTAGCATCCTGATAGTAATGATCATGCCTTGGTGGGGCTAACTGTCTTTTAGTCTTTGTCTTTTAGGGTAATGTTGTTTACTAGGTGTGCAAATTCTTCTCTAGGGCCCTGTCCCTGAACCATTGCTCTTAACCAAGCTTTTCATTTTCTTTCAGTGCTTGATTTCTCTTGGAGATTTGGTGAATAAAGTCTTTGAGAATAGTGTTTTGGATTGGTGCGATCGCACTAAACTTGTTGACTGCATATGCAATTTTATATCACTCAGACCTCAAATTGCTCAGGTAAGAATGAAAGAACTTCAAACATAACTTATTTATCTTTACACCATCTGTTTTCCTTATCTGTTGATATTTAATCGTTGGGCTAAAAAACCAATTGTTGCATGTTACATCTGCTGTTCATGAAACCAGTCGATGATTGAGAAGCTGTTTATACTGCTCCGAGATCCTGATTATCGAGTTAGGTTTTGCCTAGCACGTCGGGTTGGTGTCCTTTTCCAGACATGGGATGGTCATTTTGAGCTCTTCCAAGATGTGTGGTAGGTACTTGAGGTCCAGTTTTGTTTTCCTTAGTTTTTCTTATATATCGATTATTTTTATTTATAGCAGTTTTAGTGGTTGATCTTTTTTCTCGCAATCAGCAATCTGTCTATTGTATTTGTGGTGGTGTCTGCACAGAGTCTAATAATTACCCTACCAAATTAGTTTCTTTTAAGTAGCCCTATATGGTCTGCCCCCATCTTTATCCCATGACTTTCTCTCGTAATTACATTCTATCCAATAGAAGTCCTCTCATGTGAGTTGCATACTCGATGCATCCTCAGGTGTCCTAATTTGAAAGAGAGCCATGGACACCTACTTTATACTTTGGGAGAGTTTCTTTCAGGATGTTCTCTGTTTTAGAATACATATTGCAGTCACGATGGAGTAATGTTGGTTTATTTTTTTGCTGTAAGGAAAATATTACTAGTAGGGCTAGTATTGTTCTAGCTAATGTTTTTGGTAAGTAAATTCCATCGACTTTTATGATAGAAACCTCATTATGTATTCTGCTCTGACAAATGATTTAATAACACCTATTTGGAACTGAGCTTGTGTGTTCGAGGACAGATAGCCAATAACATGACAGGTCAAGAGCCATTTTCTGCAAATTTAGCAATTCGTGTAGTTGTCACTTGTCTCGAGACTAGACTGAAACTTCCTGAAGCTTAGTCCTTATTTTATTTCATCATATTTTATGTGTTAAAGTTGTTAGAAATAAGTGAATGACTCTTCGTTTATTAACTTTTCAACATATCCCCCAGTTGGTTTTATTCATAATAATAAAGTTGATAGAAGAAAGATTAATGTGTTCTGCAATGATGACGTGTTCTACCTGTATATATAAACCTGTAGTTATATATAAAAAAAATAGGGAAAGAAAACTTTTTCTCATGGTGCACAGTTGATAGAGCTAAGACTCAGCGGTCTAGCGCTTGTTCCTAAAACCAGTGAGTTCTAAATATGATTTGAAAAGATTCTAGCTTACATCTCCAACAAAATAGACCAAGTCAGATGTATCATTCACAACGAGTTAGTTTTTAGCTTGGACCTTCAAAGTTAATCTTGATTTTGAGTATCTTTGGTGTATTTTTCTAGCTAAAGATGCAGTAAAAGAAAATGATGATAGTGGTTACTGGATTGCCTGGTGATGGCACATTAGTCACAAGCACCATGAGAGCTTTAGGGCATGTTTGGCCCAGGGTTGGAAATACCGGATTCGGATTCCGAATACTGAATACTCATTTGTTCTAAGACTCAAAAACCAAATATTCAACAAACAATCTCTGGTACCTGCCCTATGCTATAGTAACCCTATTCAAACTGTTCCACTTCTTTAATATTTCTCTCTTTCCACTATATCTCTTCCCACTTTAATTACAATTAAATATAATATAATAATACAATATTATACACTTTCCAGACATGATTTGACATCTACAGTAAAAGGTAAAGGATTTTGAATCCTACAACAAATAAATATTCTTATTGTTCACAGAATTCTATATACCCCAAGACTGAATCCCAATGAAGGCTAATGCCCTTACGGTGTTGACGTTCTTGTAGCAGATCAGATTATCTTGATTTGTATTAGAATTAAGTCCATGCATGTGTCTTTACCAAATAAAGTTTTTTTAAGATATTGGAGAAACAATTGAAGAAGTTTGTGCTCACAAGTTGTTAGGATTATTAATAAGCTTTTTATGCTTGTCACATTTTTTCACTTGCCAACTATCTGGGTACTAAAAGAACTTCATTTCCAAAGCGCATGAGTTGTGTCAAGCTTGAAACTGAGAAAGAGGAGAAAGCCATGGAGAGTAATAAGTGATATAAATAAGGATAAGGATACTGTATAATATAATAAGGCAAACCACCAATCCTGATTCTTCCTGCTTAATAAAAACTGATTCATTGGGTTTGCATCAATTGCAGTACATGTTACCTTGATATTTCTCATCTAAAATCACATTATTAAAGTATCTGTTCTCCCAGTTCAAATTTCGGCGTGAAGTTGGTTGTTTCCTCAAGGGGGAAAGTTGTCAGTGCAGAGGAAGTTTTATCTGCTGGTCCCCAGCCGAGTCCAATAGTGGAAACTACTATTATTACTCTTGCACATCTAGTGCTTCACAGCGAGACTATAGAGTTGCAGGTACTTCAATTTTTCTACTTGCCATCAATATTAGTCTTTTTTCTTTGATTGTGTCAAGAGCCTGAGCATTGGGTCCACCAAGGTGTATGTATTGGTTGGCTCATGTTAATTTTGTATCAAAAGCTAATTGCAGTTGTTGCTTGAATGGATGCTTCTTATATCATGATTGTTGCTTGTGCAAGATATTTGTCCATAGTGAGGTCAAAGTTTAGTTTTCATTTGCTTTGCTGTTTTCCAAATACTGAATAATTGCGTCAAAACTCTATGAAGACATAAATCCGAATAATGGGAAAATAACATTGGGGTTGACAGCTTATTTGGAGTACACAAGTTTGTGAATAATCTCCTGCTGACATACAGAGCTATGCAGTTGGAGCTTGCAAACTTCTGGAGCCAATTCCTACTTTTTTAATTCAGTTTCATCAAAATGGAGCACAGCTTGTGTCTATTTCTTTGTGCTCAGTACCTCATGAACTATTTGAGAGTGTTATTTATTAGGTGATATGGTTATTTCTTTGTGAACAAATTCTACATTTATATGTTATCATAGATGACGAGAAAATGGAAATGAAACAAGAATTATTTATGTTTTTATAACGATTTCTGTAATTGATTTTTAACTATAAAATCACTTATGACTTTTTTTGATAGTCTTATGAATATTTCATTGGTACCCTTTTGTTGTTCCTATAGTTCATGTTGTTATCACTTCAGTACATTTATCGATTTGGGTTGAACAAAAGTTCTCTCTCTCTGTGTGTGTGTTTTATGTTGAACTTTGTCCTTAGCCGATTTCTCCAGTATTACTAATGTTGATATCATTTCGGGATAGATATTGCAAAATGTGGTTGTTTTATGATAATTTAAGTCGTTGTCTACTATGTTGATTAGTTGATTATGGTATTTGATAATGCTAACATTTCATTGGTGTCCTCATTTAGAGATTGGTAAACTTAATGATTGATTCTCTTAATCATTTTTGATGTCAACCTCACCCCCCGTTTCCCGATGCATTTCTCTACTAACACACACAGTTCTCAGTTTTTTTGCCAATTATCCTCCAATCACTATCCAAACAAAGCCTTAGAATTTCTTCAGATATATGCAGTTGTTGGTGCCTGTTGTGCTGTATAAAGAAATAAAATTTCGCAATTTTACAATTTGGATGATAATTTCAAGTGCAGGCTGTTTTTATGATGTGTGCTGTTGCTGCAATTGATCCCCGTCAAAGGTAAGAAAGACAAAAGAGGGGAAATAATAGCTAAACCTTTATGTTGCAGTAGCCCCTGCCTTCTGTTTCTGAAATTTTGATCATTATTCAGGGAACTGGTGTGCGCTGTGCTTGATAGTTTATCTGCAGAACTACGCTATATGAACAGGACAAAGGTGATAAGTTGATTCCTGTTAAATAATGTACTGTGCAGACAATTAGCTGAAGTCTCACTTCATGTAATTTTGTTTATGTTTTTAACCAGTATTTGGAGGAGCTTATGGGACAAATTCTCTTTTGTTGGGTTGCATGTGGTGTGAGCTTAGCTGCACTTGTTGAGGTAGTATGTAATATATTGTTCAGTTGAGGCTATCATATTACACGGTGTTGAAGGCATTGATCAACTCTTCTTTCAATTGATTTTACAGACAAGAGATCTTTATGTTTTGAATGTGGAACCCGTAAACTTCGTTCAGTATTGTTGCCAGTGGCTTCTGCCTGCTTTGATGCTGCAGGAGGACACTTTAAACATAAAGTGGGTTGCTAAGGTAAATAACTTCTTATTCATATTTCTCTTCTCCTCGATTATATTTTGTTCCTTAGTGTGTTTTAAGCGTTGGCTTTCTTTTGCCAAGTTGACCAACTTCCTACTCAAATCAGTGTTCATCTACTCTATTTTTCATGTATCACCTTGAAATATTAGCATAGAGTGTTGAGCTACATTGTTCTTGAGCTAGTTCTTCGAACCAAATATATTTTGAGTAAGGTCTATTAGCCATAGAAGTAAATTAGATGGCTCGCAAAATATGCTGAAATATAGATCCTGACTAAGATTAATTTGATTGTATCATTAGTCAGCAACAATGAATTTGTGATCCAATAAATTAACATTGGGAGTAGGTGTTATTAACTAAATTTATATTGAATCTTTTAAACTTATTTCCATTTTTTCTTTTTTTTTGAACATTTTACGGATGTTAATGTTGGACTTTATAATTTGTTTCTCTATTCCTAATTTTTCAGGTTGCTCGCCAGCCTTGTGCTGATTTAGTCAAGTATCACTTTGTAAACATCTTTTCTATATGTATGGCATTGCACTGCAACAAGAAAGCTGGGTGTGATAATGGATCTAGGGTGTTGGGATCATATATTCTACGGATTGCTGAAATATCTGAGCATGAAAGAGATGAACTAATTAAGAAGCGTATGGTATGTTCAGAGTTTTACTGCCAATGTTTACATGGAGAATATTATACGGGAATTTGTACATTGAAATTTATATTTTCTCATCAAACTCTTTGGATGTTCCCTTATTTTAATGACTTATCAGTGATTTTCATGGTTACTTCCCATCCTATGCAGGTTTCTATTGTGAATCAAACTTTATCTTTAGCTGCCAGTATCTCAGACCCTCCACTTCCATTCTTCTCTAAAGATACAATTGAAAGTGCAATTCAAACTGTTGTGGATGGGTTCATGGATAGGTGCTGTACCTTTTGATTTTTCAAATTTTTTTTTCTTATCTTTACATTTTTTTTCCTTTTTTAGCAAATCCTTACAAATTTAAGAGTTCTGAGTTTCTCTATTTGATTCTTGCAGTGAGGATCAGCCTAGAAGTTGCAACCTTGTGGACAAGATTAACATATTTAGACCTGACAGAGTATTTATGGTGATTCCTCAGATCTTATCCTTCGAAGTGTTGACATTGATGAATGCTGTTTTATCTTTAATTGGCTGGCATCATGATTGTGCAGTTTATTCTTGATATGCATTACAAAGTTACTGCCGCAGCTCATCATTGGCACAAATGTAACCATTTGGCTGGCATTGAGGTTCTTGTCAATCTACTTGGGGACAGAGCTGCAATTCCTAGTACTTTCAAGTGAGTGCTAATTATTCATCTTTACATCTAGGACTAGGTGTTTGTGAGTTGATGGAGCTTTATTGAGGGTTGGCCTTCCTTTCATTCCTTCTTTCTTTTTCTTTTTCTTTCTTTGTGGTTTGGGAGGTGTAGAATTAGATTTCAGCTTCAATGGAAATCTTTTTTGCTAAGTGTATGTCTAGTTTTATAGTTCCAGGTAGTTTGTTTGATTTCCTTTGGAATATGAGTTGAACTTTTAAGACTATTGTGCATTTCTAGAATTCTGTGCTTTAATCTGGAAATTCTGTTGGTCCCTGCCTCCTTCTGCTATTTATGATCTACAACTTGTTCTAGATATAACTGTGGCAATAATATAAACCAAAGCCAAGTCATGTCAACCATTCTGTATGGTCCTTTGGAACTCTATGAGAAGTGACCCCTTGTTTTCCCTCATTAAGCATTTGAGTTGGGCAGTTAATTAGATATAGTATCTTTGTTTGTTTTTGGTTTTTCGAGCCATTCTTTTGAAATCGGAGATGATAAACCTACAGCTGGACATTTTCTAATGGAGGCCTGGGCCCCTCGGTGCTCAGTCTTTATTGTTGGATAATGCCATGTGATTTTGCAATAGGCTTGTCTAACACCTTTCTTGTTTGTTGCGCAGTTACCTTTTGAATTTGATTGGTCAATTCATTGGTTGCCAATATTTAACGGATCAATGTTGTCACATTATCTCTACATTGCTGAAAATATCAAGAGATAACTCTTCAGCGGAGACAACAAGAGTGTTGAGTGAACAACTTCAGGTAAGAGCATATATTACTTATTTTGACATTAATGTATAATATTGTTCACTAACCAATATGCTTTAATGTTCAGTTTTTGGTGTCTAAGTTGGTCGAACGAAGTGTTCCTTCTGCATCTTGTGACAAGCTCTCTGCCACCGCTTCATCTCAACTGTTATCGCTGCTTCAACAACTTACTATTGGTTCTGATTCATCTCTGTATGAATACATTAAGGTATGACTTGATATAACCTTGGTGAATTTATTGGTTTCTTCTGATTTTTACTGAAAAAGTTTTAGGCGGCTTCAACTACTAATTTGTTCAATGCCAACTTTTGATGTTTTTAATTTCGTATGTTTATTATTTGCCAACTTTACTTCAGGAGCTAGAGCCTTTCCCCGAATTTGATATGTTTGATGACATACGAAGGTTCCATGAGAAAATATGTGAAACTTACTCACCAAGGGCTCACTTACTTAATGTAAGCAAGTGGTGTTTGGATCATGTTTACTTGATTGCATGGCTTGTGATTCTGTGACTCCTATTTTTTCTTATATGATATTTTTTCTTCATTTATTACATGGCTTCTATTCTCGTCTCTTTTAGTTTGTGAAGAGATCTCAACATATCCCGCCAAGATTTCTTCTTTACAGGTACTTTTATCTTCCCTGCTTCGTTTGCACTTAGTATTTTGCATTTGGTTTGTTAATATTTCTACAAGAAGAAAGGTGTGTGATGCACGTAGATAATGTTGCCTTAGTTATATTTTGAGGATTGTTTGTGAGAATGTATATTTACTCTACTAAGATTTTTGAAGGAAAAGTTTTAACCCGTTCAAACTTTATCGTTGCGTATTAATAAGATTTAAAGTCATTTAACATTTTCTTTTGTTCAATCTCTATATTACCACACAAATGGTAGCGTCATTAGGTCTTGCTTAATTGCTTGCAGATTGCGTTGAAACTAATGTACTGTCAAATTATGGGCATGATAAATATTTTTGTAAACTATATCCATGTGTAAACTTGTTCTTATAGTTTTTTTTTTATATTAATATTTGGCCTTCAATAGAATGAAAGAAAATCCCCCTCCCCAACCCGTCCCCTAGTTGACTCGAACCCAGGACCTAAAGACCTAGGTAGTGGACGCTCTTACCACTTGAGCTACCCACTTTGTCACTTGTTCTTATAGTTAAGTTATCGGCAAGCTTATATTTATATCCTATGAATCCTTATCATTGAAATAAGACTAGAACTGATAACTTTATTGTTTTACATTAGTTATTTTTAGCTTCAACCTAGAAAGCTAGAAAGCAGCTACCATTGATACTTTTGATACCTTCTATTGGCACTCCTTTAATCTTGCCAAAATTTCTTTCTGCATCCGCTGAGGCCAATTTAGAAGGAGGTGGACATGGCTATAAGGCTCTCTAAATCCCTCCGATGTCTAAATTGTACACACACACACACACACACACACACACACACACACATATATATATATATATTTGTTTAGGTTAAAATGTTTTTTTTCGTCCTCTAAGTGGTCCAATTTAGACTTTTGCTCGTGGAAATCAGTCCTGTAAGTGGCTAAAATTCGGTGATTTGGTACTGTGACATAGCCTGTTCCTGTTGTGATGGTGTGGAATTTATATTTTACTAAAATATAATTCTCGAATCAAAATAACTGAGGTGACATCCTAGTTATCCAATCTCTAGCTATATCCGACATTAAATCAATTTATTATGTCTTGATATTTACACATATTTATCAAGTTAACTAGCCAGACCAAGTTTATTCTAAATATTTTCTTAGTATAGAAAGTAATGAAATCTTTTCACTGTCCATTGTTGCAGTTTGAAAGCATTGCACAAGAATATGTCCACAAAAGGAAGGCATCTGAGAAAGGAGCTTGATGAGAGTTTTTTCAAAGAGGCATATTGGCATTCAGATAATGAAATTGCTCATGCTCCCTGGAGTCTTGTTTCAATATGCAGCTTAGATAACACAAATGACCTCGGAGCTATGGTGTCTGACTTTATATCTAGGGTATTGCTGCATCTTTTTCTTGCAATATTAATATGATTAGGTCATCTTGCATGTCCACAAGGGATTGTTTGAATATATTTTCTTAAGATTTAGTTGTAACTACAGGTTGGTATTGGTGATCCCCACCGTGTTGTTTTCCATCTTCCTGGGGAGTCGCATGTGCATGTATCCGGAACAGTTAAGGCTATGGATCCCAATATCCACACCGATACGGCCATGTCTAGTGAAGTTCTTCTTGTACTTATGAGGCTTTTAAAGAAGTATTTAATGGATGATTCTGTTGAGATGATCGACTTGGCTTCTCAAGCTTTGCGGGTTAGTTTGCTGAAAGTACCATTTAATTAGTCTATAATTGTCATGATGTTTGGCTTATCGCCATTAATGGTTTGACTATATTCCGCAAGTAGTATACTTGTAACATGATAATGCTCGTCCATACCTCTTTTTTCCACTCCTTCTTGATGACATCTAAAGCATTCTATGCAACAATTAGTGGTTAACATGCTTTAAATTTGTTATTATAATTCTTACCAAAAAATCAGAGCCACTTCAACAAAACCCTAGTCGTGTACATTTAGGGTTAGCTATATGGATCACGGTTTGTACTCTGTATGAATGTAACTACCTTAGAAAGAACAGCATCGAATTCTCATATGGCAACAGAAAGCGATTTGGGTTGTACTAATTTACTAAAACAATGATAGTATGTACATGGCACAATCATAATGTCAAGGGCGCTATCAATTCTAATATAGAAGGCATGATCAAGACAGATATGGTTGCCGTGAAAAATGTGGGATGAACCTTGAAGGATTACACGTGTAGATGGTAAATAAGTAAATGTGTACTTGAATATTTTTACCTGTGCGAAACCTGGAAAAAGGCATTAGTAAATCCGAAAGAGGGAATGGTACAGTCAGTAACTTTTACAACCATGAGAGAAGGTCAATGCAATTGACCTTAATCGTAATTGTTGTGTATGAAAGTAATATTTCCAACTGTAAAACCAAATTGAGTAGCAGTCCATTTTTTCTCAGAGGAAATTCTTTCGCCTGTGGAAGGTTTTGGTGTACTTTATTTTGGTATAGTTCAGTTTATGGATTTTGTGCAGTACTAAATCCAGTGGAACTTTGACTAATGGTCCAGAACCATATCCTAAAAAAAAGTTGAAATCCAGTGTTCTTCTCATTTAGTGTGTGACTTTTGGTATTTTCCAGACATTTTACATGTCACATGTTTATGAGAACTAATATTACCCGACTGTTGCACGTGCTATTATTTTAATGTGTAATCATTCGGAACATTTGAAAAGTTTATTTATAATTGAGTTAGAATCATAAAATAAGTTATTATATACATACATACATATATATTATTTATATATATATACATATATACATATACATATATATATATATATTATATCTATCTATCTATCTATATCTATATATATATATGTAGAAAGTAATATATAATCATCTAATTATTAATTCATATACTAAATACTATTGAAAAATGTACAACCCGATTGAGAGATGAGTGTATCTCCCCTAGAATCTGAGAAATGAGAATCACTTTTTTGACTTTTTGCAAAAAAGTGATTCTTGGTTAACCATCAGAATCATCCTTCATAGGCTTCTATATTTCAACAAATAGTCGTCTGCCACCAAACAACTGAGAAAAAAGAGACAACTTCAATATTTTTATTTGTACACAATAAAATGGGGTTTCAGAATCTGAGAGAAAACTAAAATGATTCTTATAAAACTAAAATAAAGTTGTTTTATTTTATAGATTATTGTCATAATAATTGTGAGAGCATATTGTGTTTAGATTCTGTGTTTTTCAGAATTTTAGATTTTTCATATTTCGGCTAGGTATTTTCAGAATTCTTGATTTTTCATGTAGCTTATTATTTGTGTTTTTTCATTCTTGCTTTAAAACTAAAGGATTTTTTTTTAAAGAAAAATTATAATTCCTTTTTCTTTGAATATTGTTAATAAGATGAAATATTTTGCAGTAACATAAAATTGCTTGTAAGCTGTAATTACAGCAAGGAAAACTCAAAAGCTAAAATTAAAGATATGAACTATCTTTGTAATATTATTTACATTAAGTCTGAACTTCACGAAGCCTACACTAAGCATAAGCATATAAATATCATCAACAACAAAAAAAAGACATCAATTCAAATCTTCTTATACTCTAATGCCATCTTCTTATACTCTAATGCCATCTCTTCATGTGAAAGTTGTATGTGTTTTCCCTTGAGGTGAATCCTGGTATGTTAATATATCAGAAGTGAAATAGGCTGATCAGCTGATGTAATGAGGGCTTTGTGTTTGTTTTCTTTCCTGTAGCTATGATGCTTACTCATTTAACATTTGTATTTTATGTTCACCTGTACAGGGGATTCTTTCAACTGAAAAGGGTCAGCAATCTTTATTAAATTTGGATTCCTATGAGAGGTCTCTTATCGAGGTTCAAATGCTTCCCTTGCAGTGCTATAAGTAAACATATCTTGAAAGTTTGAGTCTGGCAAGTTTATTTACATTGTGGTCATGATTAATTATATTGATAGTGTTAATTTGAGGTTTTTAGTTTCAATTTCAAATGTAAAGTATTTTGAGGTTTCTATTGGCATCGTGGAATCTATGTGAGCCCTCTATAATATAAATGGCTTATGGTTGTTCTATCTTCAATTTCTGACTGTATGTGTGAGTATTTGTTCGCATGTATGATCTTACATGACTGCGCGAGTTCCCGTTCATCTTTCTCTCTTGCTTTTCTCTACTTTGCTAGTGTGTTAAAAATTGGTATTTCCTAATTTACTTTTTTTTTCTTTTGCTATTTGTGAAGAATTAGGCGAGGGCTAGATTTGATTATGGTGGTCTAATTTATATTTGCTTAATTTGTAGGTCCACTCAAAAGGTGTCAATTTGGAGCTAGTGCAAAGTTTAATTGGAAATTTACAAAGAAAATTCAACGGTGGGTGTTACATAAAAGGTCTTCTGTTTTTGTTATATTCACTGGCTTTCTGGTCGCATATGCATCTTGCCATCATATATTACTTATTTGAATCATATCTCATTGCCAGTGCTAATTTCAATCTGCTGTACTTCTATTTCTTTATTTGTTTCAATACCCTTTTTGCAATCAATTTCTGGGGGAAGCTTTCTTGGAACAGATTGTGAAAGAATAGGAAATTTAGTGGAACTTGGTTGGAATGAAAAGATGCTTGCATAAGTAGGATAATAACGAAGCTTCTTGCTAATATCCAGAGCCCATGATACTGTGCTTCTTTGGTTTTCTGTTGCTTTTATAACAGTTCTATAGTTGGTTGAAAGTTCTGTCTTGAAAAGGTGTGAACTCAAACATGTAAGAAGCTGAAATAAATTAGGTTTGGCTGACAAAGAGGTGCGGTAGTTCATTCTTTTTTGTTCCAGGACTTATTAACACCAGAGAAGACACTTTTCCAATGACACATTCTACTGTTATTAGCGTCTGCTTTGGCCAGTAGGTAAACAGTGACTTCGAGATTAAGTGCTCTGCTGCACAAGTAGTTGGTCTGCAGTGGTTGTTGGTGGGAAATAGCAATTTCAGCTTTGGTTTATTATTTAGAACTAGAGTTTTAGTGCATACTGCATGTCTTGGTGAGATTTTGAAATAGTGAGAGGTCTGATTTCAACAAGGCTAAAATTGAATCCTTGCTCTTTCCTTTTATTTTTCACCTTTTGTTTTAGAAAGTGAAAAAAATAAAAGTTTTCATTTTGCTATGAGCAACTAGATTATTTTGTTTGTTTAGTTAATCACATGTTGACTTCTTTTTGTTTTTTGTCAGCTAAATCAGTTTCCATCGAGGACTCAACTGTGTGGTCTACTTGTGATAAATCATTTGAGACATGGATTTGTCCACTTGTGTGTGCCATGATAAGTTACTGTGATGACCTTATTCTTAGGTTGTCCATTCTTCCTTGAAAGTGATCTTCGGCCTCTATCCATACTATTTGCCACGGGCATCTTCTGTCAATGATTTTACTCTGCTGATCTCCAAAATATTTTTATTGCAGATTATGCCAAGATATTGTGCTGGTTAAATCTGAAGTTGCAGAACTTATATTTACAAATGTCATTGTTAATATAGCTGGAAGAAAGGAGTCAGATATTGATCTCTGTAAAGTTATCTCATCGAAGGTTATTCGCTTGCTTTTCACATAAATTCATTTTTGTTTGTCGATAATCAAAATGATTTGCTGCATCTGTGTAATTGCATCATTTTGTTTCAGCAAGAACTGCTTCACTTCAAGAATCAGTTCTAACAACTTGATTATAAGGCATATACTTTTTCTTCTTGTATATGGCTAGTCCATAGTCCTGTCATTTTCCCATGTCAGTTTGGTATTTACCGCTAAAGATGCAAAAGAGAATAAACTATCTGATACCTTGCAAACTCTTTCTTTCTTTCTTTCTTTCTTTCTGTTTTTTTTTTTTAAATCAAATTTTGGAGCAGTTGACCTCTTTATAAATTGTTCATTTTCCCCTACATCATCAGATATTCGTATTCTGAAACAGAGAGACTTTAAAAAAAAAGGAATTAATTGATTTATAATATATTCTATTTCAACTGTTGATTCCATTTGTTCAGTTCACGATGCTTGTAGGTGGTTTTCATTATTCGTATTGGAAAATTCCTTCAACTATACCTAGATAATTTTTTTCAGTCTTGATGTTGAGCTGTTTTGTTTCATGGTTGAACCACATGATTTACAATCATAAGGGGTTTTAAGCTTTCTACTTTTATTCAATATTTCAGGTACAAGAACATGTATTTATCGAGTCTAATGCGTTGAAGAAATCGTTTCAAGTATTTTTGCATGCTCTAAATGAGCTTCGACAATATCATGTAATGGAAAGAACCAAGTCTTCTGCTTCACATCATAAGACAAAAAGTTCAAAGGTACTTGTGTTCCCAACTTCTCTTTTTTGCTGTCGTTGATATTTTATTGAATTTATTACTGTGATAAAGGAAAACCGTATTTTTATTGAATTTTCATTTTCTGTTATTAACACCAAGTGTATAAAATACTGTTCCCGGATAAACAATAGTTTTGGAGCACATGCACTTGGCTTTGTATTCATGAATTGGAATATATGATTAAACACAAATTGTATAGAAGATCCCAAATGTGCAAATTGTTCCTCTGTAACTATTTAGAAAAGCACAATACATGCACACACACATAACATCAAAATCATCTTCATAACTCATGATATCATGCTTATTAGCTAAATCTATTTTAAAATCTCAGAAACTCTAGCTTATTGCATTTATGGTTTCACAGCATACCAAACTTCTTGCCTCTGGGTCAAAGTCACGTTCGGCAATTACAAAGGGGAAGGATCTTGAGATTACTTCATTGGGATTAGTAACCTCAACATCACAATGGGAAAAGGTTTGTGTTTCAAGCTTTGCTTATCTGATTCAATAGTTGTGAAATCTGTTCAATATAAAACTTTTTATTTTCCTTTGAAAAATCAATATTTCTTTGCTATGTACCTCTTTTCAATAAATTGTTCAGTGACCATTTAAATCTTTTTCCGTTGTATGTTTTATGATTTCGTTGTCATAATCTGATGCAAATAAATCATCATGATTAGACTACCTATGAAATTCAACTCTTTAATTGTTTAATTAAAGCTGGCACATTTCTGTTGTGGTATTCACCAGTCACACTGTTTCAAGCAGTTTAAATTAGGAATTATCTCCGTTCTGCTAGATATTTTGAGTATTGAGTCAGAGAGACTAGGAAGTGGGAGGTTTTTCTTGTGGTGAATGTCTTCCTACAGATTGCTTCACTAAAGCTCCGCTGCCATGTCGTCTTGTTACTTTTGTATAAGTACTAAACCTGGGCTATTTCTGAATTGTAATGGAAGTGCAAACAGTGCAATTTTCAGTATAATGTAAATTCGAAAACTTCATTTATATAATCTTTTAGAGCTTTTCAGAAACTTTTTATGCGAATGTTCATGTTTAGAATGTGAACATGATTTGTAACGGATCACCTTGTAAAGTGGATTACTTATTTTCCATCTTCATTTCTCTCTCTCTCTCGTGCTCTTTAGATTTGTTGGAAGTTTATCTCCTTATAGATTGGTATCTTTGACCAGGTTTATTGGCTTGCTGTGGATTACCTTGTAGTTGCAAAGTCTGCTATTGTAAGTACAATTTCAGTTTCTTGTTCATGATTCCCAATATCTTATGTTACTGTTTCCTGTAATATCCGTTTTCCTTTTTGCTTAATTTATTGTGCTTGCAGGATTGTGGCTCTTACTTTACTGCTTATCTTTACGTTGAGCACTGGTGTGAGGAGCACTTTAATGGCCTTACATTGGGCAGCCCAGATTTTTCTCATCATGAAACAGTATGTTCCCTTGGTACCTTTTGCAAATCATACTTGTAATGTGTCAGCCTAATTTTTTTTGAAGATGGTTGCATATTTTAAATTCTTCCAATCCACTATATATGCGATACACAATCAAGTAAAACATGCTTGTTTTTCTGAGTGTCAGCTGCCGCCCCATGTCGATATACTTCTTTCAGCAGTCACCCAAATCAATGAGCCTGACAGCCTCTACGGGATTATTCAATCTCATAAGGTAAGTGAAGATTTAGATATAAAACAGAGTTCTGGGTTTCACATAGTGAGGCACATCCTATGTGTTATTCAGAATCAAAATGTTCCTTAGAGAAGAGAGGAATTTTGAAAAAATAGTTGCAAAGTGTCTTTCTTTCGGCTATTCTGTTGATTTATGTAATATATCTTATTTAGTTCAGGAAATTGTTTTGAAGGTACTTTCCTTAAATATCTTGTCATGCACTTATATACATGTCCTAAATATCATCAAGTAGATGCTTACCATTTTTATATTATTGTTACCAAGTGATTTATTCTTATATTACTGGGACTTTTCTTTGTTAGTCTGATTCAGACTTAAGAGTAACCCTCAACTATCCTATATAAACATGTTGCTGTCAAGCTTGAGTTAGTTCTGTTTTAGCTTTTGACTACATGTCCCATCAACATAAGGAATCTTGTGTGTGAAAATCGAAGACTATTCAGTATACCATGCTGATACCGTCACGACCTTCCATTAATTTTGCTATAAAATCTGTTCAACTATTTTTGGATTATTAAGTTGGATTGCTGTCTTAAAGTTATGCTGGCAAAAGACTATCACCCCTGAAGATCCTTGTTATTCACATGATACGCGGCATGTATATCATAAAATCATGTATCACCATAATGACAGCATTTCCTTTCTTGATTTGCAGCTGACCTCTCAAATAATCACTTTTGAACATGAGGGTAATTGGAGTAAAGCACTTGAATACTATGATTTGCAAGTGCGGTCTCAGCCACCCGTGCAAATTAGTAGTTCCACCTATTCTACTGTGGAGGATTCTCTACAGGCAGAACATGAAGCCTTCTCTGAAACAGAATATGGCATTAAACAGAAGAAGCCTTACAAAGGACTAGTTAGATCTTTACAGCAAATTGGCTGCACTCATGTCTTGGACGTGTATTGTCAAGGATTGACTTCTCAGAGGGGTCGCTTTCAACATGATTTAGAATTTACCGAGCTGCAGGTTTGATATAATCTTTGCGTTGGGTTGATGATGCCACTGAGGCCTCTCTCTATTTCCCGGTTTCGTCCTTCTCTCTTTATTATGTGTGATATTGCATATCAGTGACTTGTTTTGCTTTGCTTTCTTCCCTATCTCGTACAGTATGAAGCTGCTTGGCGTGCGGGAAACTGGGATTTTTGTCCACTTTATTCTGGGGCTGATCCATCAGTTTCATATCAATGCAGTGATGGACATCATTTCAATGAAAATCTGCACAGGTATTGACATTGGATCTGCACAGGAACCGGGACAATTATTAGATATACTTTCGTGATGTTGATATCCGGCTATCAATTTATTGCTGAAATTCTACTTGTTCTGTTACAGCTGTTTGAGAGCTTTACAAGAGGGAGAATTTGATGAGTTCCATACAACACTGAAAGACTCAAAGCAGGTTAGTAGATTCTAATATCTTGTATATGATTAATACCGTGCCTTTTTTAATGTGATATTGTTTCATGTCTCTCAGGCTCTTTTGATGTCCATATGCCATGCCAGTAAGGAGAGTACCGAGTACATTTACTCAAGTATAGTTAAACTTCAGGTACTTAATGCTCCAACCATCCATTTCTCCAATATTTATTTATGGTTTAGATACAACTAAGAGCATCTTTATAATCTATACTTGTTGCTCAAGGATTGAGGTTGCCAAAATTTTCACAGTTTTTTGTATTCATCTTACTTGCCAGATCTTTTATCATCTTGGAATGGCATGGGATTTCCGATGGTGTTCATCATCTGAGAATTTTGATTCTTCTTCCGACAGACTGAATCTGTTGTCCGAACCTGTAATCCCATCCATGGATCAGGTATTGGAGTCTTACACCATTTGGCCTCTGGTTGGCAACATACATTTGTGTGTTGTTGGAGCTTATCTGGGATTTTGCTGTATAAATATACTGCTTATTATGAAGCAAATTTGGCTCTTCGAACTCTCTAGCCATATGTCCTCTGATGCTATACGTTACGCTAGTATGTATTGTTTCAAGCTTGATGTCAGTGTCTGGGAGAACTATATGTCAAAAAAAATGTTGACGGCTTACTAACATCTGAACTTGAATTTACAGTTGCAATGGCTACACAGAAATTGGAACGGCATTTTGAAACAAGCAGATTTACATATGAATTTGTTGGAACCATTCATAGCATTTAGAAGAGTCTTGTTTCGGGTTTTAAACTCTATGGACAATACAGTGCACCATCTTCGGGAATCAGCGTCAATTCTTCGTAAGGTAATCGATAGAAGATTAGTACTTCAAATTAGATGGCATTAGATCACGGCCTAAAGCTAGTTTTTTTATTTCATCCGCAGGGCTCTAGGATTTCGCAGGCTGCTGCAGCTTTGCATGAGTTTAAGTCTCTTTGCTCTCAGATGGGAGAAGAATATTCCAATCTGTACTGGCTTGGAAGGGTATGCATTTTCTATTTAGTCTTCTGTGACACATGGAAACTACAAATGCATCTAGTTTTTGTGCATCCTGCACTAATGCAAAATTGATTATGGTACTATAGGGTGTTTTTTATGTTTTGGTATAGATCATATCATTTGTCAGTTGCACGAGTAAAAGTTCTTTAAAACCAAACTCAGATAGCTTGCTCAAACTTGCATCAAAATTTTTTTTTTTGCTGCCTGAAATGATTCAAATGCTCTTGATATATAAATAAATTCATGATTTTGCTGCCTCTGCTGATAGATTCCGTTTAGGCATTATATGTTGTGTTCCATAAATATGCAAAATTGGGAGATGTACCATATAAATCAATCCCTTCCTTAACTATCCATTCTAAGCTGCCATCTTTAACTGGAAACTAACATTTATGGATCTTTCTTTTTAAAAGTTAGAAGAAGCTAAGCTTCTCCGCGCCCAAGGTCAACATGAGATGGCGATCAACCTTGCAGATTATATTTCACAAAATCACCAGTTGAAGGCAGAGACTCCAGATGTATTCCGCTTAGTTGGTAAATGGCTAGCAGAAACTCGATCGAGCAAGTTAGTAATATGCCTCTTTATTCAGTATTATAAGTTTTAGCATAGTTCTATTATGATTATTTTTTATGTGGGCATTAACTCAAGTAATAAAATAGTGATTATTATCCAAAATCTGGCAAATAGTGCAACAAACTTGATCTCAAATAGCGAAATAAGAAGTGTGATATTTTTTTCATTTGTATATTTGTCATCTATTTTCAGAGATAATCAAACTTGCGAACGATCTAAGAAGCAGCTGAAAACTGATTGGCTGAAGTCCTAACTAATATATTTCATTATCCCTATTTTGGGGAGCTCCAATGTGGGCTGTAATAGAATTTGAATAGCTCTTTTCAGAAACTATTTCTATTTTTTTTTTTTCCTCTAGTCTCTCTTATTTCAAATATATGTTGGATAACTTACTCTATATTACCGGAAATCAAATAAATGATCTCTTTATGTTTTCAAAAAATAAAATTGAAAGTATTACTTAAAATTGGATTCTCAATCTTTTGTGCTTGTTGGTTCTCACTTGTAGTGTGTGTGCATAGATGGTTTAGGCAACTCTTGATTGTAAGTTTGTTGCCTTAGGTTTGTATAAAGTATCTGATGATTTGTAATAACACAAGTCATTTTGATTCTGTGATTCTGGTGCCAAGAAGGTATATTTATTGTATAGATAATCAAACACCAAAGGCTTAGATCAATACGTTACACTATTAAAACTTATAAAGAATACGTCTAATGGAAAATTTATACAGCTGCTGGAAATCTTCTATACTCTACTTGCATGCTGATAGCAAATCCGTGATACCTTTACTAATAACTCTTTAATATTGATAATGACAATCATTGTTGTCTCTTCTTTTTGCTATGATTGTAGACTTGTAGTTAAATCATGAATGTGGGCCTCTGGTATTGTGGTTGGTCAATGTCCTGAAATAATATGAACTCATGATAGTGTGATCCATAAATACCCTAAACAAAAAAGTGACCATTGACGCTGTGAAGTGTCTAAGGTGACATCAAGGAGTAATGCCTATCTGTAATTACTCAATTTCCTTGCTGCCAAATGTGGCATAGGATTGATATCTGATGTGACAATTTGTGGATGAATTGGACGAATACTGCAAAGTTGAAGTGGTATATTACCCTTCTTCAAGCTTTGGCAATGGGTCAACACTTTTATGCTAATCACTGAACACAAGATGTGCAGATATATCTACATATATATAATATATTCCATTTCCTCTAATCTCATAAATTACTTCAATGCTGCTGCAGCTCCAGGACTATATTAGAGAAGTACCTGAGGCATGCTGTTAATCTAGCGGAGGATCACAAGATCACAGACAAGTTATCTATAGAAAAAAGAAACCAAATGCATTTCCATCTTGCGCATTATTCAGATGCTCTTTTCCGTAATCATGAAGAAAGACTTAGCTCAAATGAATGGAAGGTAGCACTGCAATTACGGGAACTCAAGGTATATGTTAGATGCCCAAAGAAAGACTTAAGAGTTTATAGAACAAGATCAAAGACTGAAGAAATGGGATTTTAACAAGGTTTTTTGGTATTTGCAATTTGAATTGCATTTGTGATGTACAGGAAAAGGAGAGAGAAGCACTAACCAAGCGTTATAGGAGTGCGGGAAAGGCAAGGCTAATCACTTGTTTGTTCTTTCTATTGTTCACTTGAGACCTATGGAGTAATTTGGCGGTTATGGCGCTGCCATGGTGTGGCGGATTTTTGCTCAACCGCCACGGCCAATTTGTGAAGGATGGCGGTTATGGCGGTGCCTTGTGGCGCTATGGCGGGTATAACTGTTGGGATTTTGGCTCACCGCCATAGACCGTTATCGATAACCTTGCTTGAGACTTGCACTGGCAGTTGGGGAACTCTCGAGTGATATAATAACTTGAAATGTTTTTTTTTTGTCGATTCCAGGAAGAAAAAATCGACCTTACATTCAAAATACAAGAGCTTCATAAGCAACTCGCTATGGATCAAGAAGAAGAAAAGAAGTTACAGGTATGCTCCTGGAAGATAATGAATTTGGAATTTGGCGTAAGCCACATTCCTGTTATGTGATTGAAAATTGTAATTCCAGAAAATGCTAAATGGTTTATTAATCTTATGACTTCATTGAAAGTATTTACTGGCTTGTGTGAAACTGTAAACATAGGTGCTGCGTTCTTGTAATCCTACTGTTGAAAGTCTTGAAATGACATTTATGATAAAATTGGCTTTTTAATATCAGCCATCAACAATCCTTTTCTATTGTTTTTGCTGTTATGCTGGCAATGGGTCTGCTTAAATTTCAACTATCTCCCTAACACAGGAAGATAGGGATAATTTTCTGTGCACAGCGTTGGAGGGATACATGAGATGCTTGATCATCGGTGAGAAATATGATGTTCATGTGGTATGTAATAGCAATTATTTTTCTCTCGGTAATTTTTGAATATCTGATTACAATATATAGCAATTCATGCGTTAATTTTGTAATCTTGTTCATAGTTTTTGCCTTTATTGCTCCTAATGTCTTCGTTTTATATATCTATTTTTTCTATATTTTACCTCAATTTTATGTCTTAATATTAAATAACTAGGATTTGATAAGTTCTGGTGTGCTATTAGGTATTTCGACTTGTTTCGCTATGGTTCAATCTTTCGAGTAGACAGATTGTTGTGGATAGCATGCTTAGCACTATCAAGGAGGTAAAGTAGTGTTAACTGTACATAACAATCTTTAGTTGATTGATTGAAATGTTCATTTTTTTTATATTGGGGATAATAGTCTGCCTATATATAGAGCATTTGGTTTAAGTCGTGCATCTGTTTATTCATTTATTTAGGTGCAATCTTACAAGTTTATTATATTGGTATACCAAATTGCATCACGGCTGAGTGGCACAAAGGACTCTTTTGGTCCTACAAGCTTTCAGGTTTTTTCTTCTTCTTTTTATGCTGTATTCTTTTTTTGTAGTCAAGTCACACTATTATTATTTTTTCATTTTTTTTTTCATTTCCTTTTCTCATGTTTGTTGGTTCTTGCAGTTTGCACTGTTTTCTCTTGTGAAGAAGATGGCCCTTGACCATCCTTATCATACAATATTTCAGGTATTATGGTTGGACTATTCAGATTTATTTGCATGCCATTCGTTTGAGCTGCTGGGTACATGGTGATTTCAGATGTCCTTATTGCAGCTATTAGAGCTATGTTCTAGTTTTATCAATGTACAAAACTAATGCATGTCACGTGCTTTCTTTTCCTTATGGTTGTTATTAGCTGCTAGCTTTGGCAAATGGTGACCGCATCAAGGACAAGCAGCGCAGTAGAAACTCATTTGTGGTGGATGTGGATAAGAAGATTGCGGCAGAAGATCTCTTGAAAGAGCTATCATCTTACCATGGAGCTATCATCAGACAAGTTCAGATCTCATCCTTATGGTGTTTCCTTTATTTTACACACATCAGTTATTCCCGTCAAGTTTTGATTTCATTCTTTTGGCTACATAGATGAAGCAAATGGTGGAGATATACATCAAACTTGCGGAAATGGAAACAAAGAGAGAGGTTTTTAGCGGTCATTTGTTCTTATTCTTTCACATAGCATTTTGGTTACATCTGGCCTTGACATCGAATTTAAACAGGATACGAACAAAAGAATGCCCATACCAAGAGACATCCGCAGCATTAAAGAACTTGAGCTTGTAACAGTCCTTTTCCTTTTCTTCTTTTGGTTGGTCATACATGTCAAAATACTAGGCAACCATTTTATTGTTGATACTACCACTACACCACTATATTTTACTGGTTTGAATGTGTTGGATATCACCTTTAGCAAGACCTATGAAGGCCTGAAATTTCTAGATGCATATTTTTCTCATTTCAGGTTCCTGTAGTAACATCTAATTTTCCTGTTGACCGGACTTGTCAATATTCTGAAGGATTTTTCCCCCACTTCAAGGGCTTGGCCGATTCGATCACGTAAGTATTTGTGCTCTGTTGTGATCTTTAGATTTGAATTGCGAAATGTTGAGGACACTGTTTCCCATGGTTCTGGAGAGTATGAAGGAAACATTTGCCAAATGTCATTTTGAATAGATATTTGTCAATTTCATGACTTTTATTTCTTCCGACATTATTAGGCAACATACATTGAAATAAGTAGTTTTGGTTTCACGCTTGAAATCTGAAATGTAATCTCTTACTGAGAGAGCTTCTCACTATTACTATCTGTTTTTTTTTTTTTTTTCGCAGCGTAATGAATGGTATTAATGCCCCAAAAGTGGTAGAGTGCTTTGGTTCTGATGGTAACAAATACCGACAACTTGCAAAATCTGGCAATGATGACCTGAGACAAGATGCTGTATGTAGTCTGATAATTTACTCTTGTAAATCATATACTGCCTTTAAAATGATGGTATTGAAGAAAGTTTGTGGTTGAAGTTACTTTAATTTGAGAAATACTTATTACAGTTGAACGATATTTTTCCTGTGCATTAATTATACCAAATTAGATTTTAATTGAAAGCTACAGCTTATGATTTTATTTTTTATTTTCAAAAGAACCTTACTACGTGGGTTACTAACTTCCACCTATTAGATCAAACTACTTCCATGCATTTTAGCTTCAAACGAAATAGATTTAAAATTGTTCATCTGATTTTTTCCTTGATTAAATTGTGTTGAGGGAAGTTTTGTTTGTTGCGCATTACCAAAGCCAGTTGTGAAGTATTTGCTTATAATGATTAGTATGCCCTAGAACATCTGATCTTTCTAGTCTTGTTCATAACTTTTGGAGCTAGGGTTAGTAAACCCAAGATTTCTATTCAGTGAATTCTTGAGTTTCATGTCAAAGTCTACAAGTTTCCCAATGTGCATGAGTATTCATCCCTTGACCATCCCAGCTTGGATTTGTCATTTTATGTGGGTTGAAGAAGTGTGTTGAATTATTTCTTCACCACTAAATATGGTTTTTGGATATTTCCTTGTGTATCTATTTGAACCGTTTGTTTAAATTAGGGCTTGGATTTCATTTTACATTTACAAACTTCTCATAAATATCATGCAGGTAATGGAACAATTCTTCGGTTTAGTTAACACTTTCTTGCAGAACAACCGTGACACATGGAGGAGGAGACTCAAAATACGTACATACAAGGTAGTTTTCCATCAAAAACAAATAATTGTGCTTAGTTTTGTGAAAGGTTTTTATTTGATAATAGGTTTAGTTAGTGTGGTAGATGATGTATGGGATGGATTTCATCATAGTTTAGGCAGACAAGTCTTTTCTACTGTGCTTCGTTCTCACTTAAATGATCCCTAAGAAACTTCTTTAACCGTCGAACTGTTTGACACAAAGTCCCAACAACCTTACTCCTTTCTGTTTTTCTGTTTCACTTCTGGAATTTTTTTACCACACTTTTAATTCCATACCTTGTGGTCTACTTGGTTTATATCTATAGGCCTCTAAGGGAATGTTTTATTCATTTTTTATACTAAAGCATCATGTTTTCCTGCCCTTTGCAAATAACTTCTTTCTGTGCTATACCAAAGACTCTAATTTCACTCTTTGATGTGATAGGTTGTTCCTTTTACTCCCAGTGCTGGTGTTTTGGAATGGGTGAATGGAACTTTCCCACTTGGTGAATATCTTATTGGAAGGTTGGTTAATTTACCATTTGCTTAAAATGGCCGTACATAAATTAAAAAAATGTCCGTATTTTAATATGTTGATGTTACACTCCAGTTCCCGAAATGGAGGTGCTCATGGGTGCTATGGAGTAGGAGATTGGAGTTTTGCGGAATGCCGGCAGCGCATGGCTACAGTATGTATCATATGGTTCTTTTATAGTACTTTTTTTAGTCTGTTTCTATTTTGTAGGTATATGCAATAGGCAAATTTTTTTTTTCTTTCTTTCTTTGTTTCTTTTTTTTTTTCCTTTTAGTTTCTAAGAAATCGCTTAGTTGTCAGTGCACGTGTTTTTTTGTAGGAACCCAACAAGCGTAAGGCGTTCCAGGAAGTCTGCGAGAATTTCAGGTGTCTGGTATTTATAGAACTACCCAAAAATGTTAAACGCTTGATCTAAATCTTGTTTCTTTGCCATGCAATGCAGGCCGGTTATGCATTACTTCTTCTTGGAGAGGTTTTCACAGCCTGCTGACTGGTTTGACAAGCGACTTGCATATACAAGAAGTGTGGCGTCTAGTTCAATGGTTATGCCTTGTACCATTCTATTAATGATATATTTGAATGATGAAGTCAAAG
This sequence comes from Phtheirospermum japonicum, assembly GCA_014905375.1. Taxonomy (NCBI): domain Eukaryota; kingdom Viridiplantae; phylum Streptophyta; class Magnoliopsida; order Lamiales; family Orobanchaceae; genus Phtheirospermum; species Phtheirospermum japonicum. Next base: position 313,283 of record BMAC01000277.1, on the reverse strand, counting down.
CATGATGAAGTTTCTGGCCTTGGCTGATCGTAGTATGATAAATGTAAATTTGAAGGAATAAATATCTATTGCACTGTATACAGGTGGGTTACATAGTAGGATTAGGAGATCGGCATTCCATGAACGTCTTGATTGATCAAGCTACAGCAGAAGTTGTTCATATTGATCTAGGGGTCGCATTTGAGCAAGGCCTGATGCTGAAAACACCCGAACGGGTTGGTTTCTTACTTGGATGTTTACATTTTCTGCGATTTTGTGTATTTATCATGTCATAATTTGCCTTGACAAATGTGACACTTATCAATTCAGGTACCCTTTAGGCTGACAAGGGACATTATAGATGGTATGGGTGTGACGGGGGTGGAAGGCGTTTTTAGAAGATGTTGCGAGGAAACACTCTCTGTAATGCGGACAAATAAAGAAGCATTGCTTACGATTATTGAGGTACAATCACTTGGCAGATGTTGCTATTTTGTAAGAAAATGAGAAAACTAACGATTTTTCTGTGATGTTAATTGTATGCAGGTTTTTATCCATGATCCTTTATATAAGTGGGCTTTATCACCTCTAAAGGCTATGCGGCGTCAAAAGGTATTTCAGTGGTTTTATTTTCATCTATGCTTATTGTAGTATGTGTCGGTGTGAATTCCATGCCTATTTGGTAGTATATATTGCTTCTCACATTGGCTTCTTTTTTGCCCTTACTAGGATGCTGATGACGATTTAGTTGTCAGCTTAGAAAATGCCGGTGAAGACGTTTATGAAGGAAACAAAGATGCTGCAAGAGCCTTGTTGCGTGTCAAACAAAAGCTAGATGGATATGAAGATGGTGAAATGAGAAGTGTTCATGGGCAGGTATGTGGTCAACTCAATATCATTATTAAGCTAGGCATAATTGTCTCTTAAATTGTCTGTAATTATTGACCTAGTGCACCACCAAAAGAGCATCGCTGGAATGCCATAAAAAATATGCAAGTGATTTGCTTGGTCTTTCTTGTAGCAGTATATTTACCAGTCAATCATCCACCATAAAACTTAGGGTTAATTACAAAAAGTACCCTTGAGGTTTCACCCAATTACAACAAATATCCCCCATTCACTTTCATAATATTATTATGGCTATCCCCCTAATTTTGACACTTAATCAAATCTCGTGGGTTTTTATTTATTTTTTTGGGTAATTAGGTCAAACTTCAAGGGTAATTTTTGTAATCATCCCTAAAATTTAGCATGTTAATCATAATGACCATTGTTTAGTTGATATCCAACTATGTAAATTAATGTGTGTTGGAGTTGGCTATTGATTGTTTTTACTCGAATTCAAGCAAGAGCCACTCATATGATAAGTGGTCTGTATCGTACAATTATTTACAGAATACTTCTATTCTGCTTCATTCTGAAAAGTGGTCATGTTGGGAAAAGCAGTTGAATTCATTCGTATTATATGCCTCTTTAAAATTGCATAATTCTCTCATCGAAATGGTATTTCTAGGTTCAACAACTTATACAAGATGCGATTGATCCTGATCGGTTGTGCCATATGTTTCCTGGATGGGGAGCTTGGTTGTGATGACCTGTATCATCTTAGTTTTATCAGAAATTACTGATGTTATTGCAGATGGTTGTTTTTCGGGGTTTTTTTTTAGGCAAGTTTTGGATAATACGGTCAAATGGGAGAGTGTACAGGTGTGCCTTTAGTTTTTCTCTTTTCGATTTTTGGAGATAATAATGTGAATATTGTTCGAGAAAATGAGAACGAATTTTGGAGTGTTACTGTGTATAGGATGAAAGTGTGATGATAATGATGATAATATTTTGTGATGGTACTTTTAGTAAGAGTGAATGGATTTGATTATTGATTTGGAAATTAAAGCGAGCAATGTATTTGTAATACGATTGTGCAATTATAACAATTAACGTGATGTTCTTAGTGAATTTTCATTTGGTGACTGATGATCTAGAAAAGTAAAAACGAGTAAAAAAATGTATTTCCTAAAAATAAAATAAAAATCACCGGTAACAATTCTTGTTTTTGGCATGGTTTGTGTATATGTGGAGCCTTACAAACTTATATGGATGCGAGATGCGATTTTAAAAACAAAGTAATTGTGCTAACTCATCATTAGAACCCGATTGTAAAGTAAGAAAAAAGGTATCGGTATTTTTGACTCGGAAATATAGGATAATGGGAAGTTTACAGTGCCTCTCACTTTACCGTATTTATATATTTTAATCGTTAGATCATTTCAATTTTTATGTAGTGAAATGATTTAATAGCTTAAAATGAACGGTATTGTAAAGTGGGGGCATTATAGAATTTTCTTAAGATAATATACGAGCGAGAATTCATGGACTCGATAATTATATACACTAATTTCGAAATACGTAGTAAGTTATGAATTAGTTCTAAATTTATAAACAAATATGACCTCCGATAATGGCTTGTTGCCCCACGATAGAACCGAGAGGCACATAAATTAATAGAGGTGATGTTTCGGTTCAGTTCGATAATTTAAAAATCTTCAGAACGGTATTATTATTTTTGGGTACGGTTCAATCCGTAGAAAAAATTAAAGTGAACGTTTTTTTCTTTTACTTGTTAGTTGATAATTAATTAAAATACAAAATTAATACAATCATAAATTGCTTTTTGGTTTGATAAAAAGATTTTTAAGATATTAAAAAATCTCGAATATAATACAATAATAAATCAATTTTTGATTTGGTAAATTTTTTTTAAGAATATTAAAAAATCTCCGGATTTGAAATTCGTAATGGTCAATACAAATTTTTCCAAATCCCGTCAGCCCTATAAAAATTAATAAATCAATGTACTACAATAAATTGAACAATGTCTGCATCATTTAAACAATTTAGTACTTTGATAAACTATTATTCATTGGTTATGTATTATCTCGCTAAGCAACAATTTTTTTTTTTAAAACTCGAGCTAGACCGGTGAAACGGAGCAAATCCGAGACCGAGATACTTTGGTGCCCAATTCGAGTCCCAAACAACATATCTCATCTCACACACAACAGCAAACCCATTCTCTTCTTCTCTCACTTCCCAGCTGCAGCCTCCTCCGCCGCCCCGCCTCTGGTATGCTCTATTTCATTTGAGATTTTTGTAATGCCATTAGTTTTTCATATGTTTTCGGTAATTTTTATGTACTAATAATTTGTGAGAAAAGTGTAATTGTCGAATTATGTTTATGAAATCGGGATGTTTTGGGATGTCCAGTGAAAGAGGCGGTGGAGGTGGGAGGATTTGGGACGCTAACTAGATACTTAGGAGTTTAGAATTAATTAAACCTAATTATGCAGTCAATGTGTTTGATGAAAGTACCCAATGAAGACGACGAACGCTTGAAACCCTAAAATTTACAAATGTTGCTGATCTGCGTGATTTCAAATATGTGGTGAATACCTCATGCTTGTTTAAATACCGATTTAATTGTGTAAACGCTATTCTAAACCCTCCACCCCCGCCCCACCATACTTGGCTGTTGAAAGTTTAAATTTATTGATGCTCTCAGGTTCGAAGAACGAAAAAAATGACGAGCTATCTTTGGAGAAAATATGCTGACCATGTGCATACAAAGTGGGAAAGGACAATTCTTTGGGACATGATTGAGCCATACAGGCGACCCAAATCTTTTACTCCTCTCGTCACCATTTATGTCTGTGCTTTTTATACAGGGATTATTGGCGCGGCCATCACTGAACAACTCTACAAGGTAATAGAACCTGTTCTCATATAGATTTCAAAATTTTCTTGGCTTTTAAGTCATTCTATGGAATTAGTTAGTTGTGTTTTCAATTATATTCACGTTATTTGATTGCATGTTCTGCTTTGAAGGTCCTTGTTCCATGATATCGTGCACATGTTTACATTAGCCATATTTTAATTTGTCTTTGTACTATGCTCAAATCATTATTCGTAGTCATATACTGAAAAATTAGATTGGTACAACTCCATTTCTGAGCATAGTGTTGCATTGTGTTTAAGCTATCTTTAACTGTTATTAGTATGTGACACTATGCTAAAGACAACACATACTGCAAATATATCCATCTTCATGCCCAAGAATTACTATTTGAATTGCTTCAAGTCTTACAATATGCAATAAGGTGGACGAATATTAATTAATTCAGTGTTGAACAAAGAGTACTTGATGTATGACATTTTTCTAAATGGTTAATTGCTTCCAATTTCCTGAACAGCTCTTGAGAGTGTCCTTGCTGAAATGTACAAGAGTTATTTAATTATTTTTCAGGAGAAATATTGGGAAGATCACCCTGGACAAGTTGTTCCGTTAATGAAGCCAATGTTTTATGGTGGGCCTTGGAGGGTTATGGGAGGTGATGTTCCTCGGTTCGTCGAGGAGCCATCAAAAGCAGCCACCTCTTAGGTGGTGCTGCATCTGTCGGTGTATGCTTATGAAATAAGGGAATGAATATTGAACACTCGTAATATGTATGAGCATTATATTTCTCTTTGAATAAATAACGAATGGTTGCCAAAATTTATTCGCAGGCGGACTTGTCCAATATTTTTGAAAAAAATCTGCTAAAAACATATATTAAAGAGGGTATTGAGCTTTTAAATTAGTGTAAAATCTTCTCAAATGACAATTATTTTGGGAAAGACCTTCATACGAAATCAGTTATTCTCGCTTGCAAGCAATGATACAGGTTTTTCTAGGACTCGAGATAAGCTTATAATTATCGCTTGACAATTGACAGCACAATGTTACTTTTCTTCAAAGTTAAAATCTTGCTGTCTCCTCATGCTAGAATTTCCAGTTGTTTTGGTCACTTTCATTAATTGAGATCACTTTCATTCTTGTGAGGAAACACGAGGCAGAAACATCACTCGTGCTCGAGGTATTATTTATTTCAACTATTAGCCTTTCTTTTTTTTTTTTTAATAATTTTGGGGTAATTTGTGGAAGAGAAATTATGGTTCATTGGGTGTTTGTCAGTTTAAAAGATTAATGGAATTTCTGTAATTAGGCTAAACAATGGGGATAGTTTTTGTGATTAAAACTTATTATTATTATTATTATTATGAGAGAAATTAAGGTTAATTGGGTATTTGTGAGTTTGAAAGATCAATGGGATTTTTGTATCTGTTATCGTAGCTGTTTTTAAAAACTTTTAATGGATAATAAATGTTGTGTCGTATTAATGCAGCATCAACGCAACGAGGAGGAGAAGCTCGCAAACCAGCAAAACGAGACCTTGAAAGCGCACTACAAGAAGTACGAACTGCTGGAGGGTGTCTTTCAAGATGGGTTCGCGAAGAACTTGGCCCGTCAATACGACTTGCCTATTGCTGATGCTTGATCGAGAGTTTACATAGCTTTATCTTAGGGGTTGGATTGTAACTATTTTTTAGGGATAATTGTAAATATTACCTTGAGTTGTCGCTTAATTATTTTTGAAAACTTCAAACACTACCTAACATGTGTTTCACTTTTACAAATTGCACCCAAGACAAGATTTTCATTAGGTCCTATTTTGAGCTAGTTTCAACACTTTTGTGGGTATTTGTTAGAACTTTTGAAATATACCTAGAGTTTTTTTTGTTTTTTTTTTTTGATAATCATCCCTTTGTTTTATGTACTCAATGTCTTGGCTCAACCAGAGATTGAATCACCAGCCAAAAACTGTATATAACTATGAAATGATATCTTATACAAGTAGTTTCCATATAACATCCCAATTGAATCACATAAAATACCTGTTGGGTGAAGACTATAATAAAACTCACACACCACATTACATTAATCCAACTATACAGAGTCTTGTTTTACTCTCACTTGAAACTGTAAAACCTGTGGTACTCTACTTTTTCAAGTCATTTACAGCTCGGGATGTACCTTCATCGCCTTTTTTTTGGTAACTTACTCTTGTAAATCATATACTGCAAGAGCCTTGTTGCGTATCAAATAAAAGCTAAAACTGGAACAAGTAGGTGGATCAAGTGTAGGTTTAGCCGCATCTCAAGCTCAGAATTCTCTAGTAGGTGGATCAAGTAGAGAAATATAGGTCGACCCGGCTGAAACTGCAAAACCTCAAGCACACTGGAAGCTTCGAGAAGATATGTAACGGCCCTATATTCAAGGAATAAACCAGGGATCCCAGGTATGAATAAAGACAAAACAAAATAGATCAAGAGTTTACAAAGATAGAACAAATGGGAGGCCTCGAGGTAAATCGGGCTGCTTTGCTCGATAGAATAACAATTATGCCATTGAAAATGAGGGGTAAATCTTGAACACTCTCAGAAAAGCTTTGGTCCACAAGACTTAGATTGTAACACATTTGGTCCCATTATTTGGGATTTAAGTGAAAATAATGGAACCAGAAAGTGCAAAAAAAATCTTTTGTTAGGACTAAATGTGCAATTTATCATTTTCCACATTACCATCTCCAAGAAACTTCGCAACAATTGGTTAGACAATTTTGCTCATTGAACCGTTTGCCGTAATTGCAGGCGCCACAGTCGCCAGATGCTTCGTTCTGGTTCCAATAACGTCTCATGTTTGAACCGTTTATCCACACTTGACCTTTGCTCATGGTGTTCATGTCCAAAGCCAAAGGCTCATTCCCATCCGGAGCATTGAGAATGGTCTGGAAAGTTAAAAAGAAAAAAAAAAATCATTATTTAGACATTTAAAGTGCCCGATGAACAATCATTTTTCTTATGATATACGTAGAGTTGTCAAAACGCTGCTCGGACCGGCCCGAGTCCATCGATTCAAAAAGATCAACAAGGCTGGACGGAAGATTTCAGAGTACCCATCTTCGACGTCCGTCAAATTGTGCTAAAAATAAGATGAAAATGCGGCGGGCTTAACGGCTGGGCCAAATATTGTCCGGGCTAAAAATTGACAGCTTTAAGAAGCATACTCACCTTGTGCCATGTCAAAGGTTGTCTTTTGCTGACATACAATTCTTCACCCCATTCTACAGATGACAAGACAAAGGTCACAATTAAATAAAAAAAGCTATGAGAGCAAATAAGACAGTTTTTGCACATTCATGTACTAGTTAGTATTTACTAACATTGTAGGACCATTTTTGCCATGTCAAGTCTCTTTTTCCTTCATTAAGACCACCGAACGAAACGAAACCAATAATATCGGCATTCCATGTTTCGAAGTGCGGGTCAACATTCTGAGAACATGCGCGTAAAGAAGTGTGTAAATGTAAGTATCATGCATACAACATTAAAGAGAGAGAGAGAGAGTTACAAAAATACCCTTAACAAATCATATATCTTTCAAATTTACAATACCCCATTATATATTTTCTTTATTTTACAATTTGTGTTGAGAAAATGCAGACCTCAATCGGGCATTTGTAATTTTGAAAGATAATTTTTTTTTTTTTTTTGTGTGTGTGTGTAATTAGATTAAACCTCATGGGTAGTTTTTGTAATTAGTAGGCATTGGTGTGGATATATGGAAAGTGGACAAACCGGGAGCCAAACGACAATGCTCAACAGAGCAATTTGTTTACATCGGCTTTCAGATTGACGCCTTCACTTACAGTTACATCTAGGACTTCCATTGGCAGTTCCTGAGAAATTAAAAAAAACTAAAGATAGGTGAAATTGAAGCAGACTTCCAGCAATTTTTATACTGAATTAGCTTAATTAGAAAAATACAGTAATAACCTTTTAATAATATAAAAAGTCACTTCATATTTTTCTAATATCCCTTTGAGGTTTGTATTTGCTTTGCAATTGGCCCCATCAATAGGGTAGGGTGCTATTTGAAAAATAAAATTATATGTTGAGGGGTTATATTGGTAATTTTTTTGGGTGCAAAAGCAAAAAAAATTGAAAACCCATCTTACATTCATACAGTTTGCCGCTTAAATTAGGGCAATTGTAATTTTGAAAGATGACTGGGACTATTTTGTAAATATCCAAAACTACTTCCTTTGCAATCAGGAAGGATACTGATGTTACTCAGAGTTGTCGTCGTCAGTTTCAGTACCGTGTGTGTTCATCAGAAGCAGCAGACATATTCGTTCCACATAAACCCCCAAGACTAAAACAACGTCTGCAAACCTCTACCTCTCGATCTTCTTGGATATTGAAATATTCTTCTATAACCCCAACTTCTTATGGAAAATTATTATTCCCTACAAACAAACTAAAATTAATATACATAAAATCAAATATAAATTTACCATAAAAATTATTTTCTAATGTTTTTTCGCCACCAATAAGTAATGACAACAAATAATTCAGTCTAATACTCAGATCTTAAATTAACATTTTCACTTTTAACTTAAGGGAAACGTTTAAGAAATTAAGTTACAGTTTGAATAAATGTTTTACACAATCAATTCTCGTGTATTTATAATTTCATATGATCTAGCAAGAGTAGTCTTACCAATGCCACCCATGCCTACAATTGGGATGAATTTGGCGATTAGATTGTTGTCTGATCAGCTTATCCATTCCTTCAATTAAGACATCATCAAGTCCTGTTATCAGTTTCTGCAGACCACCATCAATGGAACTGATGTTTTCCTGATGTTAGCAGTAGAACTTTACATAGACCTCAAAATAAATTAAACGAAACTGGATTTCTGTCCATGAGTGCTTGGGAATGCAGCTTGAATTGTATCCGCTATATGGGATTCAATTATATCCTCAGACGCATAGGCTACATCAGCGATTTGATTCTCCTAGCCCTATGTATCATCTCTTCAAAAAAAAAAAAAAAAAGTTTCTAAATTCTAAAGCACCACCCGATTCTCTAACTCTTAATAATACCTATTGTCAACAAATTAATTCCGTCAAAGCTCTAATAAGGATATTATTACTGTGAAGAGTACACGTGGTCTAAAATTGCTACCAAAGCAGAGGATAATAGTAATGCCTTTTAATCACGCCGAAAACAATCATGTTCACCATACTCCGGAGCCAGAGAATAATGCTAGTTATTTCAGTGCAATGTCAATTGAAAATATAATGAGAAACAATTAGAACCTGCATTGAACTGCCATAGAAAAACCATAATAAGCAAATATTTCAAGTTTAACACCTTTTCAAATATGCCAACCTTAACACGTGTTTGTCGAACACACTATAAAATCCTAAAACCCTAAAAACATTACTCATATATAAAATTCTACGCATAAAACACTCCAGATACAGTAACAAACTCATAATTTTAAAAATAAAAAAATCAATTGGTTGTGTAGGTGCAAAATTCACCATTAAATTCCCAACAAAAAACTAAAAAGAAACAAAAAAAGTGATTGATAAGTTACTCAATTAAAATACACAAGAGAAGACATTGGATGACCACCACCAATCTTTAGACTTGGAAAGGCACATTTCATCCAAAGCGACGCTCCGGTACCATTAGCACTTGTGGTTTTGGCTGCAATCGGAACTGGAATCTATTTGTAGAAGGCGGGTAATTTTTGCCCATGGATTTTTTCCATAAGATATTGATTAGGCCAGATCTTCTTTATGTGTGAATACAAACTTGGGGTCACGATTTATTTGTGTATAAATGGCTTGAATTGGAGAAGGAATTGAGAATTTTTGCTTTAGGCGTGCCTAAGGCACAAGGCGCACAAAGTGACGAAACAAACGCCCTGCTACCCAAAAGGCAAGCGCTGTGTGAAAGGCGCGCCTGGCAGCAGGTTCCTTTTTTTTTTTTTTCGTAATTTAAGAACTGATTCACATTTATTAACATCCCAAAAGAATATAATAATTGTTGTCAGGTCATAATAATTATTATAACTTGTGTGTTTGATGTTTGGTTTGCTCTTATGAATTACCATGAATTTTATTTATTTATTTCTTGATATATAACTAGTTAAAACCTTATATTTGCTTATATGTAATTTAAAAACAAAGTTCATATATTTGCTTATGTGCAAAAGGCGTGCGCCTCGCCTTGCGCCGTGCACCTCTCGCCTTTTAAAACTATGTATAAGAAGGGGACAGACAGATAGACTTTTTAATTTTTTTTGGGGGGGGGGCATGTAGGGGAGAAAGACCTCCCTACGGTCGGTGATTAAAAAAAAAAAAACTCATAAATAAATTTTAAAAAAAAAATCAGTGGAGTTTTAATCTGATTTGCCCACAAGCTCGGCATTTTCTAACATTAGCTCAAATCAAGTTAATCAAGAATCACTTGTCAATTAAGCTCTATACATGGTAATTAAGCATCTTTTATGAGGGTTGTACTTGTGAGTATCCTCAAAAGATTCATAGTAGCATCGTGTATACTTCATGTTAAAGTGAAGTTATCTCTCAAACATTTTTTTTTCTGTCATTCCAGGGAAAAAGTTGGTGCTCTCCCAAACGACAACGAAACTGATGATAGAAACCAGAGCTTCCTCCCCGGGTAGACCTGTCAAACTTTTTACTAACCCTATTAATGTTATTTTGAAATTATATTCTTCGCTGTTTATGTTTTTTTAAAATATATATAATTATTGGATTTTTTTTGTTTTTTGTTTTTTGTTTTTTGAAGAAGAAAAGCATGTATTGCTTTTTTTTCTTGTTCTTGTTCTTTTTCTTTTTCTTTTTTTTTTTCAAGTAAGTTAGGATTGGATTTGGTCTGACTTGAAAAAAGTTGATTTAAGGCCGAAGATGGCCTGAATTGTATAGATTACTATACAACTTATTAGGTGGTCCATCGAATATTTTGTGGCAATTTTTAACACAAAAATGTTTTTGAAGATGTGGATGGATCAACAGCTCGTCTTTATTAATTACATCTTGCAAGCAACATCATTTGCCCATGTTAAAATTATTTCAGTTTCATTTCATTACACTTACACAAGCGATAGCATATTATATTCTCAGTCATTTATTATATCACTCGTGCAACACATGGTGATGTATCTTTTGTATTTGTTAATGTTAAAATCTTTGTAACTATCGAATAAATTAATAATAATAAAAAGACATGTATTCACATGTTTTTATGATGATTAACAACACATTTATTTTATAAACAAGTGCCAAGCTAATGCACTTGAGAAAAAAACTAAAAAAACAAAAAACACCCATTATTCTCCATAAGTTGAGGCCACGAAAACTTTTTCATGGAAGTGATTATTGAACTTCTTACTCAACAGCAACTTCATGAAATTGCAACTTTTTTTTTGCAAGTTCCCTAGACAAAGAAAAATAAACATTAGCTCATTTTCAAAATTAAAAATACAATCTTTTTTTCTTTTGTGTGTAATTAGATTAAACCTCATGGGTAGTTTTTGTAATTAGTAGGCATTGGTGTGGATATATGGAAAGTGGACAAACCGGGAGCCAAACGACAATGCTCAACAGAGCAATTTGGTTTACATCGGCTTTCAGATTGACGCCTTCACTTACAGTTACATCTAGACTTCCATTGGCAGTTCCTGAGAAATTAAAAAAACTAAAGATAGGTGAAATTGAAGCAGACTTCCAGCAATTTTTATACTGAATTAGCTTAATTAGAAAAATACAGTAATAACCTTTTAATAATATAAAAAGTCACTTCATATTTTTCTAATATCCCTTTGAGGTTTGTATTTGCTTTGCAAATTGGCCCCATCAATAGGGTAGGGTGCTATTTGAAAAATAAAATTATATGTTGAGGGGTTATATTGGTAATTTTTTTGGGTGCAAAAGCAAAAAAAATTGAAAACCCATCTTACATTCATACAGTTGCCGCTTAAATTAGGGCAATTGTAATTTTGAAAGATGACTGGGACTATTTTGTAAATATCCAAAACTACTTCCTTTGCAATCAGGAAGGATACTGATGTTACTCAGAGTTGTCGTCGTCAGTTTCAGTACCGTGTGTGTTCATCAGAAGCAGCAGACATATTCGTTCCACATAAACCCCCAAGACTAAAACAACGTCTGCAAACCTCTACCTCTCGATCTTCTTGGATATTGAAATATTCTTCTATAACCCCAACTTCTTATGGAAAATTATTATTCCCTACAAACCAAACTAAAATTAATATACATAAAATCAAATATAAAATTACCATAAAAATTATTTTCTAATGTTTTTTCGCACCAATAAGTAATGACAACAAATAATTCAGTCTAATACTCAGATCTTAAATTAACATTTTCACTTTTAACTTAAGGGAAACGTTTAAGAAATTAAGTTACAGTTTGAATAAATGTTTTACACAATCAATTCTCGTGTATTTATAATTTCATATGATCTAGCAAGAGTAGTCTTACCAATGCCACCCATGCCTACAATTGGGATGATTTGGCGATTAGATTGTTGTCTGATCAGCTTATCCATTCCTTCAATTAAGACATCATCAAGTCCTGTATCAGTTTCTGCAGACCACCATCAATGGAACTGATGTTTTCCTGATGTTAGCAGTAGAACTTTACATAGACCTCAAAATAAATTAACGAAACTGGATTTCTGTCCATGAGTGCTTGGGAATGCAGCTTGAATTGTATCCGCTATATGGGATTCAATTATATCCTCAGACGCATAGGCTACATCAGCGATTTGATTCTCCTAGCCCTATGTATCATCTCTTCAAAAAAAAAAAAAAAAGTTTCTAAATTCTAAAGCACCACCCGATTCTCTAACTCTTAATAATACCTATTGTCAACAAATTAATTCCGTCAAAGCTCTAATAAGGATATTATTACTGTGAAGAGTACACGTGGTCTAAAATTGCTACCAAAGCAGAGGATAATAGTAATGCCTTTTAATCACGCCGAAAACAATCATGTTCACCATACTCCGGAGCCAGAGAATAATGCTAGTTATTTCAGTGCAATGTCAATTGAAAATATAATGAGAAACAATTAGAACCTGCATTGAACTGCCATAGAAAACCATAATAAGCAAATATTTCAAGTTTAACACCTTTTCAAATATGCCAACCTTAACACGTGTTTGTCGAACACACTATAAAATCCTAAAACCCTAAAAACATTACTCATATATAAAATTCTACGCATAAAACACTCCAGATACAGTAACAAACTCATAATTTTAAAAATAAAAAAATCAATTGGTTGTGTAGGTGCAAAATTCACCATTAAATTCCCAACAAAAAACTAAAAAGAAACAAAAAAAGTGATTGATAAGTTACTCAATTAAAATACACAAGAGAAGACATTGGATGACCACCACCAATCTTTAGACTTGGAAAGGCACATTTCATCCAAAGCGACGCTCCGGTACCATTAGCACTTGTGGTTTTGGCTGCAATCGGAACTGGAATCTATTTGTAGAAGGCGGGTAATTTTTGCCCATGGATTTTTTCCATAAGATATTGATTAGGCCAGATCTTCTTTATGTGTGAATACAAACTTGGGGTCACGATTTATTTGTGTATAAATGGCTTGAATTGGAGAAGGAATTGAGAATTTTTGCTTTAGGCGTGCCTAAGGCACAAGGCGCACAAAGTGACGAAACAAACGCCCTGCTACCCAAAAGGCAAGCGCTGTGTGAAAGGCGCGCCTGGCAGCAGGTTCCTTTTTTTTTTTTTCGTAATTTAAGAACTGATTCACATTTATTAACATCCCAAAAGAATATAATAATTGTTGTCAGGTCATAATAATTATTATAACTTGTGTGTTTGATGTTTGGTTTGCTCTTATGAATTACCATGAATTTTATTTATTTATTTCTTGATATATAACTAGTTAAAACCTTATATTTGCTTATATGTAATTTAAAAACAAAGTTCATATATTTGCTTATGTGCAAAAGGCGTGCGCCTCGCCTTGCGCCGTGCACCTCTCGCCTTTTAAAACTATGTATAAGAAGGGGACAGACAGATAGACTTTTTAATTTTTTTTGGGGGGGGGGCATGTAGGGGAGAAAGACCTCCCTACGGTCGGTGATTAAAAAAAAAAAACTCATAAATAAATTTTAAAAAAAAAATCAGTGGAGTTTTAATCTGATTTGCCCACAAGCTCGGCATTTTCTAACATTAGCTCAAATCAAGTTAATCAAGAATCACTTGTCAATTAAGCTCTATACATGGTAATTAAGCATCTTTTATGAGGGTTGTACTTGTGAGTATCCTCAAAAGATTCATAGTAGCATCGTGTATACTTCATGTTAAAGTGAAGTTATCTCTCAAACATTTTTTTTTCTGTCATTCCAGGGAAAAAGTTGGTGCTCTCCCAAACGACAACGAAACTGATGAAAATTGATAAGAGAAAATTGGAGCAATATGAACCGTAGACCAACTACATGCTGATAAAACAATATAAATCACATGCAAGCATCATCTCCAGGAAAACACACTGTGATTTTAAGCTATAATTTCCTAACTAAAACCATTCATCCCAAAAACCAATAATCATTGACAACACGCGCAATAAAAGAAGTGTTCGTAATTTTTGTGACTCAAACCATGCCATCATGACATTTGCATTACATTGATCAGGCATTCATAAAGAGTGCTTTAGAGTTCAACCATGACAAACTTTGAACATCATAGAACAAACTAATCCTGGTACGTAGTTTAAGCACATACATGATCACAAAATTAGCAAACTTCATTAGTCATCCCAAACATCAACAACTACAAACCATACCCAATACCTCTTCATGAAAAAGCGTATTATAATTATTGTCCTTTCAAGAAGTACCTTTTTAGAATGCCAAAGGATAACACTACCAACAATGATAGCAGCGTCTCCATCAATCATCTAAATCTTGTCGCTCATTTTTCACAGCTACCTTTTCCATTCCTTTAATGTATGCCAAACTCTCAAGATATCCATAAACCTCAGACATGAGCGGAGGGGCATCAAGCAAGACCTCAACGCGTCCGGTCTCGAGATGAAACAAAAATAATTCTCCACTAGAGCACTTCCCCAGAAATTTCCCATTCTTTGTACATAGCAAAAAACTATCCAAATCCAACTCAATGCGCGCAAAAGTGAAAATCGTTCTCCAAATTCGTTTGACATCATCAAACACCAAAACACAAACATATTCAACCCTTTCATTCTCTGTAGTCTGCTGCAATCCTTGATCACCAAGTTTTTGAAACACTTCGTAGTTAATAGTATACAAAATAGCACCAAGGGAACCATTCCAATCAACCAAGCCGGCCCCTGTATCTGCCTCTTCCCATGTCTCTACCCCTGTCTCTGCCTCTTCCCATGTCTCTACCCCTGTCTCTGCCTCTTCATCACAGCCATCAACCAAAGCATTCCAATAAAGGGTTGGCATAGGTACAATCTTAAAAACCAGTTCCATCACATCAAAGCACACCAAAACCTCGTTCCCATCAACCCGTGCAACCCAATACGGATTTCCATTCACAATCAAGTCATTTTTAGCCCGAAACCCGCTAAACTGAAAACCCACATGGATTGCAATCCAAGAATCTGAATTAGCAGAGTCCATCTCACCAAATGTAACATTCAAGCCATTTCCGTTTATGATGCTTTTCTCACCGACAATCCTTACCACCTTAAAATCAGCCCCCACAGCATCATACCCAAACCCTAGTGAAACCATCTCATCAATCCCACATTCTTCTAAAGGCGTAAATTCCTTGGACAGCTTCATAGAAGGGTTCCATAAAATAATCTCCTAGCCGCGACGAATGCACACCAAGCCATTGCAACACCCCACAACATCAAGCTTAATGTTCTGGGTATAAGCAAATATGCCTTCAAGCTCGATGTTCTGGGTATAAGCAAGTGGGTCGTCAAGAACCGTGGGCTTCTTCTCACTGGACTCAATGTTGAAGATGGAAAACTGGTTTCGTGGGTCACTAGACCACATATCGTGAACAATGAAAGACGAATTTTTTGGGTCACTCGAAAACTGAGCGTAGTGCAATTTCATGAACTCTTGGGAGGAAAACAGCTCGAGCCAGGGCTTGCAAACAGATTTAAATCGAAGGATTGATTCCACGGGGAGACGCGTGAGGATGCAGAGCATTACATCTTCAGGCAACACACAGTCGGCCATGGCGTTGGATACCGCTGTGACAATGCCGGTTGCGATATTTATGTAAAAGTAGCAAGAAAATGATACAATAAAATATGTAGGGGCCTGGGGCATTCATTTAACAGTGATTAGTTTTTGGTTGTATTTTTAATTTTTTTTAAGGGTAAAGTGCGTAACGGGCAATTTCATTAGGATTCCCATATCATTTCATTAAGCGAATGTTTTATCACCAATATTTTCCCGTATAATGAAGAGGTCGGGTATATCTATATGCATCATAAAATTTGGGCGCGGATATACGTACCCAGACACTTAAGTTAATAGAACACTCTAATAATTTTTAAAATATTTTTTTTATTAAATAAACTCCACAAATACCCTATTTTACTCTAATTTAATATAATATATAATATAATAATAAAACTAAAATAAAAAGAATAATAATAAATTGAAAATAAAAGGGAGAGAGAGGAAGAACCGTGGAGAAAGAAAGAAATAGCGGAAGGGAGAGGAGAAAAAAGGTGGAAAAAAATTGTGGGTTCAAACAATTTACTGAGGCAGAATGGAACGGGGTGAGCCATCAAACGCGAGGGGTAAGTATTGGGTTGTGGAGCCTAAAGTACTGTACATCGAAACTCTCGAATTTTTTTTGGGGAGTATTTTAGGGAGTTCGCGTAAAATTATAACTAGGATTTTCTTGTTATAAATAGCATGGATGTGTAATTGTAACCCTATCTCAAAATTATTATAGTACAAACTCCTGACTTGACAGCGCCCCCAAACGTAGTCAGAATCTCTCTCTGACGAATTGGGTAAACAATTTATCGTGTCGTTTTTATTGCTTCTCTTTTCATCATATTACTTCTAATCCTAACAGTAAGTTTCTCATTTGGTTTTATTGAATTATTTAGGTTAGGGATTAAAGTTCTTGAAAGAATTTGCAATGGCCGTTCGAAGATGTTCGATTCTGGTTCGTAGAACAACAGCCGTATGTTCGGCTAATAAATTCGAACATATAGCATATGTTCGTGGATTCCAATCGAACAGTTTCGGCCAGGAAAGTTGTAAACGATTACGTTCGAAATTTTTGTTCGAACACAGAGTCTCTGTTCGATATTTATTTCCGAACATAGCCCCTTTGTTCGAAAATTTCTGTCGAACAGAGTACCTTTGTTCGAACAAAAATTTCGAACATAATGCTTATGTTCAGTTATTATTTTCGAACACAATAGAAATTTGGAATCGATAAGAATGCTTATGTTCAGTTATTATTTTCAAATTTTATGATGCTTGATGAAATTATGTTCTTGCTATTTGATTTGAATGAATTGTTTGTTATTGTTTGTTATTGTTTGCTTATTGTTTGGTTGGGCTATGTTCTAAAAATCGGTTAATAACCTGTGTATTTTTTTTACCAAGTTTCATGTTGAGAATCGCTTAAGACGGCCTTAAAAAATAATTCACAACGGTACACCGAAACTGAAATGGAACATACATTTTGAAATTAATGATACAAGATAAATATATACTAGTATCTAGTACTAATAAATTTTTGTTCATGTCTCGTATTTAAATTGTATTTTTTTGTCCAACCAGCTATTGATAATGGAGATGCGGAAGAATTTAGAACAACACCAACGGTTTATATGAGAAGGCAACGAGGTGGGGTCCATCAAATCGGGGGCAAAGAAATATTGATTATGAGCATATAGATGAGCCACCTATATCGAATGACGAGGTTGAAGAGGGTGGAAGAGCTCAGCGTGCATCTGTTCCAGTTGAGGATGAGATACTCAAGACTCCTCATCCTGGAGGTCCTGGAATTATCACTTTGCTAACTAGTTTTCCGACACACGTAGCCTAAAAAATATGATTTTGCGTCGAATGGGATATTTTGAGATTTCAGTGTCATTCATTAAAATTGTGTTAGTGGGAAGTTCCAAAACTCGAGACTACACAGTTCAGAAGATTAATTAGGCGTTCGAAACTTCTTCGCTTACGAGATATGTCATATCCCGTTCTAAATAGAACCTTGATAAGTGCGTTTGTTGAACGTTGGCATCCGAAAACCAACACATTTCACATGCCGTTTGGGGAGATGACCATCACATTGGACGACGTTTATTGTCTGACTGGTTTATCGGTTTTAGAAAATCTTGTGGAGCTTATAGAAGAGCCATCGGAGGAGAAGGGCGATGCTTTGGTGTCGCGGATGTTAGAAGTTGATCAGTTTGAGGCCTACACGGAGATTGCTCACACTAGGGGTAGCTATGTGAGACTTGAGTGGCTAAATGATCGTTTTTGTGAGGCTATTAAGTCTAAAGATCCAGAGCATCTGCAATATGCAACACGAGCTTATGTTTTGTATTCTTTAGGATGCACGTTGTTTGCGGATAAGACTGGAAACATAGTAATGACCACGTATCTGAGATTGTTGGAAAATTTTGATCAGATGAGTTTGATCGCGTGGGGCACCGCTGCTTTGGCTTTTTTGTATAGGCAGCTAGGACACGCATCAAGATGCGAGGTCAAATCTGTTTGTGGCTACTTCACATTACTTGAGGTATGATTTTTTTTACTATCTTTCAATAAACTCGCTATTAGGTGTAGATACATGAAATTAACTTGTACTTACTATAATGTAATATTGCAGGCGTGGATATATGCATATTTTCCTTGCATGCGACCCCCACACAACACACAGTACGAGAACTGGCAACCTTTTGTATTTAGGTGGTCACCATCATCACGATCAGCAGGACAGCTAGAAGAGATTGTGGCACATAGATAGACACTCGACTGGCTGACGGTATCAGATGTAAGTCTCAATGATTTTCTCACATTTAGTTTTATTGATTTCATACTCATATTAGTCATTTATACAACAATTGAGGGATTTACAATATGTAGTTTGATTGGTCCCCATTCGACACCATTCGTGCTAAGTATACATTTTGCGATGTCGCTTTTTTCCAGGGTACATTAGATGTTTCTCCATTATTGAGCCCTATCATCCAGATTGTGTTTTGAGACAGTTTGGTCATGTTCAGAGAATTCCGGATGCCCCTCTTGGTCCAAGGGTTGCAATACGACCTAAAAACAGTACTCGCTACAAGGTTGAGTGTGCATCTTCGCTTGCAAGCTATTTTACGCAATGGGATTCTCATTTGCTGGCTCACCCTCGACATGGACGTCAAGTGACCTTTCTGAGGGAGACTTCGCCAGAGTACATGAAATGGTACATCAAGCATTCTCATCCTATCGTGCAAAATCCAGAACATCGTACGACTAATCTTAGTCGCTCTTCGACGGCAAGTGCAGCTGAGCAGATAAGGCTTGCACGAGATCTGCTTCATGGAGTGGTGCAACGATGGAGGCGTCGAGAAGAAGACCTTGCGGAAGACTATCTCACAGTGGAGGATGCATACAAAGTTTTAGGAGAAGAGGATAGTGATAGTGATGAAGCCTGAGCCGTCCAGTGGTAGACGTAGGGATCGATGATGATGTTCTAGAAGCACTTTGGGATTTATTTATGTTGAATTGTTATTGTTCAGTACTTTTGGATGTTTGGTAGTTCGAACTTGTGTGTTGGATGTTCGAAATTCAACAATGTTATTTGTTTTGTTGAATTATTTTTTGTTTTGTTGAATTATTTTTTGGAAGTTGAATTGTTTTTTGTGTTTAGTAGTTTTGGTTGTTTGGTAACTTGTGTTTTGGAAGTTTGGGATTTTCTACCTTGTGTTTAGAATGTTAAGAAGTTGAATTATTTTGAATTTTTGACCAAACAGAGGGATGTTCGAAATTTATATACGAACAAAATCACCATGTTCGAAAATTATACTCGAACAAAAGGACTAATTCGGGCAAATATTTCGAACCTATCGTGTTCGAAATTTATATCCGAACATTGGGATCAAGTTCGAAAATTTTGTTCGAACACCTTACAGTTGCACCAAGTACAGAATGCTTTCTGTTTTCAGGTCGACGTGTTCGAAACCTATATCCGAACATACTGCTCATGTTCGCAATTTGTGCCCGAACATTATATATGTGTTCGGTTATGAGTTTCAAACGGTTTGTGTTCGAAATGTGTATACGAACTTGTTACGCACGTTCGAATCAGTGTTTTGCGAAATTCCTTTCGAACAAACCCAATTTACTAATTTATCTATAGATTCAAAACAACTCATTGTGTTGAATAAATAAGAGTGATCTGCAATCACATCACTTCTATTTGGACTACCATTACTATTTTCGGTTGGCATCGTCTTCAATTCCTGCAAAATAGTGTTCGAAAATAATTATAGAACATAAAAATAATGTTCGAAAAAAGTGTCCGAACAAAAGAGTTATGTTTGAAGATTAACTTCGAACAATAGTCATGTGTTCGAAAATTATATTCGAGCATATGTTCAATGTTCGGTCATAATATTCGAACACACATCAATTGTTTATCAAAACCAGATCGAACAAGACTATTAGCCCAAAAACAGTAAAAGAAAGAATAGAGAGAAAAAAGAACTAAAAAAATATAGATGTCAAGAATACTAACATCATTCATCTTGTCCGTATAGTTATCCTCCATTCTTACAAATTTTAATGTGAATTTTTGTTAGGTATTGAAACAGGTTTTGAGGATGAAAAGAAATTGCGAGGTTTAATATATATATAATTACATTAATTTTATTTTTTTAATTTTAATTATATATTGTGAGTAGGATTATTTCATCATTATTTTCACTGAGGCCTAACAATAGTATCTTGGGTTTATATAACCGTGCACTTATTATTATTCATCGGTTATGTTTACGTTATCTCGCTAAGGAACAATAATTTTAAAAATCGAGCATACCGGTGAGACGGAGCAAACCCGAGATACTTTGGTGGAGGAACTCCATTCTCTTCTTCTCGCACTTCCCAGCCCGCCGGTCTCACTGCAGCCTCCTCCGCCGACCCGCATCTGGTATGCTCTATTTTATTTGAGATTTTTGTAATGTCATTAGTTTTTCAAATGTTTGGTAATTTTTATTTACTAATAATTTGTGAGGAAAGTGTAATTGTTGATTTATGTTTTTGAAATCGGGATGTTTTGGGATGTCCAGTGAAAGAGGCGATGGAGGTGGGAGGATTTGGGACGTTAACTAGAAACTTAGGAGTTTAGAATTAATTAAACCTAATTATGCAGTCAATGTGTTTGATGAAAGTACCCAAAGAAGACGACGAACGCTTGAAACCCTAAACTTACATATGTTGCTGGTTTGCGTTATTTATCAGATAAACTTTCCCAGTCCAGTTACCTCTCCGTATTTATGCACATGCTTTGTAGAATTTTCAGTTAATTAGTTCGATTATCTTTCTCATTTCATACAAATTTTCATTTATGAAATTGTAATTCATCTGTTTGTTCGTCGAAATTAGGTTTAAAATTACAGTCGGACTGCTACAAAATCTGGAAAGTGGAAAATCGGTCATTAAATATGCTGTGAAATTGTAATTCATCTGTTTGTTCGGCGAAATTAGGTTTAAAATTACAGTCGGACTGCTACAAAATCTGGAAAGTGGAAAATCGGAGATTAAATATGCTGAATGATTTTTCGTGTATTTTATTTCGGAGATTAAATATGCTGAATGATTTAACAAATGCTTTAGCATTCGATATCGAGGATGAGTATTTTTATTTATCATGCTTGAACTTACTGTTTTATCGGCTTGGGCGGCCTGGGGTGGGAGGAGTTTTGCAGTTTTACCAATCTCAATGTGGGGTGATATTTAACTTTCATAAAAAAATGGTTATAATTCCGTCTTGAATTACCTGACCATTTGAGACTAACTTGAGACCAAAGGCGATTCCAATTACCTGAATTCATCGTCTCTTTAACATCATCTGAACCGGTAAGCATCTCTACTCATTTCGAACTCCAAATTAGTCCAAATCCAGTTAGAGATGTATAGTTTGTCACTTAATTTTTGCCACCCCACCGATGCACATAACCTGTTTGTGAAAATGCCCAACTGATTCTCGAAAACCTCCTGCTCCTTGTAAAACACCATCGGAAGAAACGTATGTGGTGAATACCTCATGCTTGTTTAAATACCGATTTAATTGTGTAGACGCTATAGTAAACCCTCCACCCCCGTCCCACCATACTTGGCTGTTGGAAGTTTAAATTCATTGATGCTCTCAGGTTCGAAGAACGAAAAAAATGACGAGCTATCTTTGGAGAAAATATGCTGACTGTGCACACAAAGTGGGAGAGGACAATTCTTTGGGACATGATTGAGCCATACAGGCAGCCCAAATCTTTTACTCCTCTCGTCACCATTTATGTCTGTGCTTTTTATACAGGGATTGTTGGCGCGGCTATCACTGAACAACTCTACAAGGTAATAGAACCTGTTCTCATATAGATTTCGAAATTTTCTTGGCTTGTAAGTCATTCTATGGAATTAGTTAGTTGTGTTTTCAATTATATTCACATTATTTGATTGCATGTTCTGCTTTGAAGGTCCTTGTTCCATGATATCGTGCACATGTTTAAATTAGCCATATTTTAATTTGTCTTGGTACTTTGCTCAAATCATTATTCGTAGTCATATATTGAAAATTAGATTGGTACAACTCCATTTCTGAGCATAGTGTTGCATTGTGTTTAAGCTATCTTTAACTGTCAATAGTACGTGACACTATGCTAAAGACAACACATGCTGCAAATATATCCATCTTCATGCCCAAGAATTACTACTTGAATTGCTTCAAGTCTTACTATATGCAATAAGGTTGACGAATATTAATTAATTCAGTGTTGAACAAAAAGTACTTGATGTATGACATTTTTCTAAATGGTTAATTGCTTCCAATTTCCTGAACAGCTCTTGAGAGTGTCCTTGCTGAAATGTACAAGAGTTATTTAATTATTTTTCAGGAGAAATATTGGGAAGATCACCCTGGACAAGTTGTTCCGTTAATGAAGCCAATGTTTTATGGTGGGCCTTGGAGGGTTATGGGAGGTGATGTTCCTCGGTTCGTCGAGGAGCCATCAAAAACAGCCACCTCTTAGGTGCTGCTGCTTTTGGCTTCTTTTAGAAATAAGGGAATGAATATTGAACACTCTGTAATATGTATGAGCATTATATTTCTCGTTGAACAAATAACGAATGGTTGCCTTGATTTGAAATGCCATTCGCAAGCTGTCCTGAATCCTGATATGCTCATGAATGTCAAGCAAGTTATATGATTACGTGTCTTTTAATAAAATTGAAGTGATTTTTACAATATTTTACTTCCTGTTTCATGGCATGGAAAATTTTTAATTTGGGGGGCCTGGTCAGGCGGACTTCTTGCGAATAAAAGGCGGACTTTTCCAATATTTTTGAAAAGAAATCCACGAAAATCATATATTAAATGAGGGTATTAAGCTTTTAAATTAGGGTAAAATCTTCTAAAATGACAATTATTTTGGAAAAGACCTTCCTACAAATTTAACGTAAGACTACAAATTTAATAAAAATAACAATAAATAAATAAAAAAAAGTAGTATACATTTATTAGCTTATATATAAGTTTATTTATTATTTGTTTTATTTTATTAATGTTTATTATTTATAAAAGAATATAATTATAATGTATAAATTTTAAATATAATATTAAGTTTATAAAAATATTAATAATCATAGTAAATTATATATATAAAACAAATAAAAAATATTCAAAAAAAAGTATTGTGCGGGGGCGGGCGGGGGTGGGTACCTGCGAGGCGGAGTGATACCCGAACCCGCCCCCTCCCTGCCGCAGTGCACGGGGCGGGGCGCCCCAAATGACTCGGGCCAGGGCGGGGCGGGCCTAAGTTTCCATCCCTGCCTGTACGTCTATTTCAGATTCAGTAATATTCGAAGATTTTTATTTTTGTATAAACTAAAACCGATATGTCTATTTCTTTTGTTTTTTTCCTTTTCAAATCGTCTTCTATTTTTCCATTTTTTGGTGCAGTTGGGGCTTGATTTTCTACGCCTGAAAGTCTAGGCGAAGCTCGAAAAACTATCTGAAAAAATTCGCGGTCTTCAAAATAACCACGAGGCGAAGCTTCAAGCACTCGAGGTCTCAGACATTTCCTTTACTTTGTTTCTCTTTTATACGCTCTCTCTATCATCTTCTTGTTAAAGGAATTACACATTTAGTGTGTCTATATCAACAAGTTAAGTTATGAGGGTAATTTAGGTATTCATTATCATTATGTAATTAGGGAACTGTACAATTGGTACCCTATATAAAGGGATCCTTGATTAATGAAAACCCTAATCTTCCTCCGCCTCTCTTTTTGTCTCGTACCTTTCCTGCTTTACTTTTACATTTTTCTGCTTCTACCTCAACACGTTATCAGCACGAATCAGCTCTCTCTACTCTAAAAAAAATTATGGACGAAGGAAGCAAAAGCAAGGAACTCTCTACAGTGCAAGGTATTTTATGATTTCGAATCAGCTCTCTCTACTCTAAAAAAAAATTATGGACGAAGGAAGCAAAAGCAAGGAACTCTCTACAGTGCAAGGTATTTTAATGATTTTGTCTATTTATCTTGAATTATGCCTTTGTATGCAAATTTTTTTTGGTATATCTGTTGTTTATATATATATATATATATATATATATATATATATATATATATATAACTATATATATATATATATATGTTTATATATATATGCTGTATATGTTTCACAATTTATTCTTATATAATCTGTCAAATTATATATATTTGTTTGTAATATCTGCTATGTATTATGTGAATATATATATCTGGTATGTATGAGTATATATCTGTTGTTGTTGTTCTGCTATATATCTGTTGTTGTCTGCTTTTTTTTTTTTTTTGCGTAGTATATATATATTGATAGTATATATATATATATATGATGTTATCTATATATATTGATCTGTATATGATGTTATCTATATATATTGATCTGTTGTTGTTGGCATAGTATATATATATATATATTGATCTATTGTTGTTGGCGTAGTATGTTGCTGAGTTGTATTTACTGTGCTTTGTTGAAAAAAAAAATCTGCTCTTTCAAGGATCGAACTGGGACCTCTGGGTCAATAGGCTCTTATGCACAGCCTTTTCACCATTACGCCACTTGTATTTCTTGTGCTATTTTTACTCTTAGCATATATTTCTTTATCTGTTTTTACTTTGATGAAAGAAATAAAAGGCAAAACAAAACCTGGCCATTCGAACCCAGGTTGGGGCTTGCATGTTTAGTTACAGTGACCGCTCTGCTATACCTATTGCTTGACAATATTTGAAATTGTTTTGGTTTTAATAACTGTTTTAAGAAATGCACCACATTGCGATATTACTTATTTATTAATATACTTTAGAGGATTGTTTAATAAAATTTAGATGCGTATTCTCGTGATAATGAAAATTCATGAGTAATACAAAATAATATAAACTTGTCATGTGATAAAAGTAATTTTACAAAACATCGAGAAACGTGATATGTGGCCACGATCTTATAATCTAATTCATGTTCTTGAAAAAAAAATTGTAAGTCATTACAATTACGTAATTCAAATATCTCCAATATCGGACTCAGAAGGAATTGAGTACCATAATTGGGTTTATGATGTGGAAACTACTTTCATGGGAAAGGATTTGACATCCACGATCATACCATCCACTGATCTAAAAGACAAAGAACCGTCTGATAAAATTAAAGTAAATGCTCTAATGTTTTTGCGGCGTCATATTGACCCAAGCTTACGCTGGGAGTACCTTCAGTTGAAGACACCCAAAGAACTGTGGGATGCCCTCAAGGTGCGTTTTGGAAATATACATGACACTTTGCTTCCAGAACTGACCGTTCAGTGGAATGAAATCCGCTTACTTGACTATAAGAGGGTCAATGACTTCAATAAGGACATGTTGCGCTTAAAAGCACGTCTTACCTTCTGTGGAAAGCAAATCACGGAAGATGATATGATAAAAAAAAACTCTATCCACTTTCCTACTTCAGCACTTATACTAGCGAATCAGTATAGGCTCGAGTATGATAACAAAAGGATTACAACTTTTAATAAGTTGATTAATATGCTGCAAGTAGGTGAGAGGCATGATCAGGTTCTCTTGAACAATAATTCTAGACCTGCCGGGACAAAGAAAATTTTCGAAACTAATTATGGTCAAGCGAATAGTGGAAAGAACCCCAAAGCAAAGGGGACTAAACGTGTTAATCCCCCTCAAAGTGGTAATTATGCACCACGAGGCAGGGGCCATGGGGGCCAGCAGTAGAGGCCGTGGTAGGGGCCGTGGAGACTCTCCCCATGTATGGCGCAAAGATGGTGGTAGCGCCCCAAGTGGCCATGGTAATATTGGGACGGGTGGTTATAAAACCAAGGCACCACACGAGAACCCCTCAAAGAAACGAGAGAGAGTTGGGAATGAACCTTGCTATAGATGTGGTGACACTGGGCATTGGTATCAAAACTGTCACGCAAGTGATAAGGTGGCAGCGATCTACAAGAAACTTAGAGAGTCTAAAAAACAAGAGACTCACTATGTGGAAAATGGAGATCTTGACGCTGATGTCAACCTCATAATTCCGGACTTCGATGGCAATAAAGAACCTTGCTCAGTCACTTGATGTTCCTAATTTTGAGTGATCCGCTTCATCTATTTACTTATATTTCAAGATATTTGTGAAGGCATGATTGCCTCATTTTATTGAGAAGATGGAGCTTGGTAATTTTTGAATTAGATTTACTTTGGACAAGACGTTTATTTGATTGGATTATTAATAATTTCGAATCTCATTCTAAAGTATTGAATGTATTCGACTTTATCATTTACAAAACTATGTGCTTGGTTCAAATATAGCAATAAGATGTGCAAAAATACATCTTACGCATAGAACTACATATTCGAATGAGAAGTATATCATTCTAGATCGTCCACAACACTCCAATGAATTATAGAAATTTCTCTAACTCTCTCCATGACACTATCACCACTTTTACAAGGAATGTCGCGCGGCACAATAGAGTGCTCAGCTGATAGTGGGACTACTCACACAATTTTAAGGAATAGACAATTATTTGTTGAATTAATTCCTTATAGCTCATTTGTGGCTACGATGATTGGGACACCCCAACTAATCAAAGGGCGAGGAACTGCCAAGTTCTTGATGCCTAATGGCACAATGATAACAGTCACAGAAGCTCTATATGCACCTAGAGCAAATCGAACATTGTTGAGTTTTAAAGATATCCATGCCAACGACTATCACTTGGAAACTCATTGTGAGAATGGAAAGGAATATATTTATATATTACCTCTATTGAATGTGGAAGAAAGCGCATTTTAGAGAAACTAATGAGTCAATTTAGTGGGTTATACCTCACTACAATACGGATTATTGAATCTTATGCCGTCACCAATAACGAACTATGTGACACTGACTCATACAGGCTTTGGCATGACCGTCTTGGACATCCTGGTCGTGACATGATGATCCATATTATTTTGAAAAACTCACACGAACATCATTTCTTTCGAGTGACTCATAAAGTGGGATATAAACGCGATGCACTGCCCAATCGGTACTATTGCTGCACAAGTGCAGCTAATAACTTCTGAAGCACAAGATGCATTACCTACATCTCACTCTGCCTCAATATCTATCTCAAAGGCAAATCACTTGTTTTCCAAAGCCTGCTCTTTAGCAAAAACAGGATCGAGACCTTCCTATGCTATAGATACAAAGCAAAATATTCCATTCTTACGAAGAGTCCAAGGCGATACATATGGACATAACCATTTAAAATGCGGATATTTCAAGTATTTTATAATTTTGGTCGATGCTTCGGCACGTATTGTCCATAGAAATGTTGCATTTGCAAAACTTCTAGCACATTTAATATGATTGAGGACTCACCACCCTTATAAATCACCCAAACTTATAATGCTAGAGAGTTTACATCAAAAGTACTTGATGTCTATTGCATTTTAATAAAGATCGATGTACTGAATCTTGTACCCTAATGTGCATATATAATAATGTCTCAAAGAAGACACCATCAAAAGGAATATAGATGGTGACTAAGACAATATTTATGCGCACTCATTTGTCTTTGCACAGGGTTATGCAATATTGCACGCAACTCTTACTTATTCGTTTATGAACCCCTGCTAACCAAATATTTTGCGTACCAGTTGGTAATTGGATATAAGCCTGATAATTCATATCTACGCATATCTGATTAAGCAGTATATGTGCCTATTGCACCCCCACAACTCATTTATATGGGTTTCTAAAGACGATTAAGTATTTATGTTGGAAATGAATCTCCTACAATCATCCGCTATTTGAAACCTTTGATAGACGATCTCTTTATCGGTAAATTAGCGAAATTGTCACTCTAATGAGACAGTCTTCCCGTTGTTAGGGGGAGATAAGAAAAAGTATTTTTTAATGGAACGACGGGAATAGTTTCATACTATGTCTCATTATGATTCTCGCATTTCACAATGTAACGTGAAAGAAAAGTAAAGTGAATAATTGATCTTCAAAGTATAGAAGACTCAATTTCCAAAGTGACGAGATCATATATATACAAGCTGCAWATGTSTCTGYAAKGTTAAAAGTCCMYRTRAAGGGCACAATGTCGCAAATTAAGACATTGCAACCATACTTAGTGGAGGTGTGGTTGAGGTYGTGACTCCCAAAAGGAAYAGGGGSAGRTCACTTGGTTCGATCAATACTCGCCMAARGAATAAGAGGGCATGTATGGCACAACTTTAATTGATCATCAATGAAGATAATAACTCTCATGAGATTATCTCTGATTATACTTATGTCTATGAATCATTACTGGAGGACGCTCCGAAGTTTAATATGATTCCAGAGAATAAAGAAATCTCAATGTACAATGAGATTTTATATGAGTTGATGGAAAGACTCTTCATATACATTGATGATATATACATTGTTGCTCAAAGAATCATAGAGCACAATAGTATCGAACCACGCTCTATTGAAATATCAATATAGAGCAAATTGACCTAAATGTAAAGAATCAATCCAGGTAGAACTAAATTCACTGACAACAAGGTAGGTATTTGGTTTGGTAGTGCTAACCTCACCAAGTGTAAAGCCTATAGGATATAAACAAAGTTTTTTCAGAAAGCGTAATGAGAAAAATAAAGTCATGAGATGCAAATCTATACTTGAAGAACAAAGTTTCTCAAAACGCCCTGAATTGACTATGGGGATATGTACTCCCCCATAATAAATGAGAATGCAGCTTATACCTGTGGCTACATCATATCTCTATGGGGATCATGATTTAGAGATATATACGAAAGTGCTTGCTGACATTTCATTACCAAGGCTAAGCCACGGAGTTCATTTGCAAATTAAATTGAAACACTCACTTTATGAATTAAAATAATCCATACGGATGTGGTATAACCATCGAATTGTCTACTTGATTGGGAAAAGATAATATATGCCCTTGCGTATTTATACGTTTCAAATTTGCGATTATAATTGTATATGTCGATAAAAGGAACATAACATCCACTCTTAATGAAATAAGAGATATCGCTAATTATTTGAAATTCTTAATTTGAGATAATGCATCATGGGAAAACTCGGTCATGTTAAGGCTTTAAACTAAAACCGAGTTTGTGGAATACTAAATTCTACAGTTTGCATATATCCAAAGGATGATCAAGCAATTAAATATGAATAAATGCAATATGTTACCACTCCTATGATTGGTCAAAGCGAAGATATAAGAAATATCAATTTCTTCAATGGAATGACGAAGAACTGGTGGGAGCTGAAATTCTCTACCTACGTACAATATGCGTATTATTGTACTATTACTAATACACTTGACCAAATATTACTTTCTCAAAATTGTTATCTTGATTTAAATCAAGAAAGCGCAATGTCACTGGAATGGAACCAAAATGTAATTTGATACCTAAAAAAAACCATTGACGCGAGTTTATTTTTCCCATTCATGAATATAATTGGGACTGCAGATGGTCTTGTAATCCCTATAGAAAATATTGAGTTTACTTCCTACTGTGAAACGAAACACCAAATAGTATCGTTAATGTTGGTTACTCATTCGATCCATGTAAAGAGATCATTATTATACATGTAGTAGTTTGTGAGTATCTACGATAAATGTTATGATCATTCATATATCTGATGATAGTGGTTTGAACTCTATCACTGAAGAAAATGTGATAATATGAGTAATATAACCACTACTATACAACCAACAATTATGCACTTTCTCAAGAATCACGTAAATTGAGGAAGTTGAGACTTTCAAAGTTCTCTTGATAGATGTACATATCAGAGAAGGGTGTACACTTTAGGGGGAGTCTCAACATAGGTGTGTTGTACTCGTTTTCCTTAGACCAAATTTTATTTTTCCCATTGGGTTTTGTTACTTGGCAAAGTTTTAACGAGGCAACAATGAAACACCATTTCACCATTTGACTTGGCAAAGGTTTTTAATGAGGCCACTACTCATGCACCATCTTACTTGTTGACTCGACACAAGGGGGAGTGTTAAAGGAATTACACATTTAGTGTGTCTATATCAACAAGTTAAATATGAGGGTAATTTAGGTATTCATTATCATTATGTAATTAGGGAACTGTACAATTAGTACCCTATATAAAGGGACCCTTGATTAATGAGAACCCTAATCTTCCTCCGCCTCTCTTTTTGTCTCGTACCTTTTCTACTTTACTTTTACACTTTTCTACTTTTACTTCAACATACGTCTATTTCTTTTGTTTTTTTCCTTTTCAAATCGTCTTCTATTTTTCTATTCTTCGGTGCAGTTGGGGCTTGATTTTCTTACGCCTGAAAGTCTAGGCGAAGCTCGAAAACTATCTGAAAAAATTCGCGGTCTTCAAAATAACCACGAGGCGAAGCTTCAAGCACTCGAGGTCTCAGACATTTCCTTTACTTTGTTTCTCTTTTATACGCTCTCTCTATCATCTTCTTGTTAAAGGAATTACACATTTAGTGTGTCTATATCAACAAGTTAAGTATGAGGGTAATTTAGGTATTCATTATCATTATGTAATTAGGGAACTGTACAATTGGTACCCTATATAAAGGGATCCTTGATTAATGAAAACCCTAATCTTCCTCCGCCTCTCTTTTTGTCTCGTACCTTTCCTGCTTTACTTTTACATTTTTCTGCTTCTACCTCAACACGTTATCAGCACGAATCAGCTCTCTCTACTCTAAAAAAAATTATGGACGAAGGAAGCAAAAGCAAGGAACTCTCTACAGTGCAAGGTATTTTATGATTTCGAATCAGCTCTCTCTACTCTAAAAAAAAATTATGGACGAAGGAAGCAAAAGCAAGGAACTCTCTACAGTGCAAGGTATTTTATGATTTTGTCTATTTATCTTGAATTATGCCTTTGTATGCAAATTTTTTTTGGTATATCTGTTGTTTATATATATATATATATATATATATATATATATATATATATATATATATATTATATATATATATATATATGTTTATATAATATATGCTGTATATGTTTCACAATTTATTCTTATATAATCTGTCAAATTTATATATAATTTGTTTGTAATATCTGCTATGTATTATGTGAATTATATATTATTCTGGTATGTATGAGTATATATCTGTTGT
>BMAC01000277.1:258979-272500 GCA_014905375.1 Phtheirospermum japonicum | reverse complement strand
AAAAAAAAAAGGATGTCGAGTCGACCAATACATAAAAGCTGACCCGACACCCGACAAACATCGCCAAACGTACCAGGAAGGACTCGACCAAAGACCCAATTTCGGGAGAAACAACACGCTGTCGACCTGGTGAGGTCATCTTTATGATTCTAACATCTCTCTTATTGCAGTGTTCTACCCTTTCTTTGATCGAACTGAAGCGATGAATGCAATGAGTGAAGCTCGTAAGTACATGGAGGCGATGAAGAAGAAATCGAGCAAGGGAGGTGGTGCTGGAAAACGGAGGAGGGGTGCTCCTTATAATAGCGCGCCGCCTCCACCCGAAGTTGAGCCTGTCGCGGTCCCCACTGTGGGTGGGGGAAGGTCTCGTGCACGTCCGATCGACGTCGACCTCAGTCCCGAGCCCCCTGCCTTTGTAGGTTCATTTTCGCAGCCACAGCCCCTGGCTATCGAGACGATCTACCCAACAGCCTATGCGCCGTATACTGGTGAGGGGTCATCGCATGGCTCGTCTTTTGTTGAGGCGCATAATCGCGCTTGGGCACCGGACTTGTGCAATTGGGTCACAAGTCTTCCGTCTGAGGAGAAGATCAACTTTGTTGAGACTGACCTGTGTCGAGTTATGGCTTCCGTGACCCTGCTTCGTCACGATTTTTCAAAACTTCGGTGCACACATGCCCAGCTCCTGAACGATCATCAAGCCCTCAAAGATAGTCATGCCGCCTGCACTTCGCTCGTCCTTGACCGAGATGAGTGGATGGCTCGGGCTAAAAAGTCCGACCAGTCTTTGGCCGAGGCGCTATGCATGACGGAGTCAACGGTTGGAGAGTTGAATGCTCTCAAGGAGAAGCAAACCGAGTTGGTGAGGAATCATGTCGAACAGATCAACGCTGCCTTTGAGAGGGGAGAAATGGAGGGGGTAGCCTAATATGAGGCCGAGACTATGGATCCGATGATCAGTGCCTCATATCTTTCGACCATGCAAAAGGCATATGATATGCTTGCGGGGGTGCCACCCTGCCCGATTTGGCCCAGCACATTGCCGAGAGGAAGGCTGAGCTTGGGATGGGTGGCTCGGATGATGAAATGGGCGGCTCGGGTGAAGAAGGTGATGACCAGGAGGGCGGGGGAGATGAGTAGGCTTTTGGCCTTGTTATTTTGGGTCGACCTGTCACTTTGGGGCAGCTCGACTTAATTGTTGCACTTGTTCTGTTTCGAAATAAATCGTTGTGTAGTGAACTACTGTATGAACCGGTCGACCTACTTTTGGTCGACCTAATTTGGTTTATGAAATTGGCTTTGCCTTTTATCATTTCTGCTTGTACTTACTTTACAATGTGGTCGTCTTCTTTTGGCTAGTTCAATTCAGAGTTGTGTTTATTGGATGGTTTCATAACCTTAAGATTTTTTCAATCTTTTGAAGTTACTTTTCGAGTCGACCTCTTTATTGGGTCTGTTTGACTTTGGCGATTCAACCTTACTTTTGCTCGGCTTTGCATTGTTTGGTGGTCGGCTATTTTGGACTGATAGTCCTAATTTTGGGCCTTCGGGGCGGCCTTTAGCCTTAGATATTTTTTCAGTTTTGTAAACTTATTTGTCGGGCCGACCATGCTGTTGTAGGTCGACCTTAATTTACTTAAGTTGTCAAGCTCCTTTTGGCTATTTGCCTTGGAGTTTTCTAAGTTTTTTTTTGTAGAACACTTTGAAGGTTCTTATGTTTCGCATGAGAAAAGGCGACGTTATTCTGATGAGCTTGACCTCACTTGGCGAGGTCGAGCTGCTTGTGGTCGACCAGAGTGGTCAGCTCAACCATTTTTTTTTAAGAGTGTGGTCGACCTAATTGGCGAGGTCGACCATATTGTGGTCGACCAACGTGGTCGACTTGACATCCCCACGCTCTTCTTTTCTTTTTCTCATCATCGTTTTCTTTTTGAGGTCGACCAGGTGAGGTTGGTATGAATCATTCGTGGCTTGCTGGGAGATATATGCCCAAACAAAAATAACCTTTTTATTGATAATACTTTTTGAGATACACTGCGTTCCAGGGGTGTGGCAGCTTTGTGCCGTCGGGATGTTCCAACTCATAGGCGCCGTGTAAAAGGGTTTCAGCTACGCGAAATGGTCCTTCCCACTTCGGTTTGAGAGGTCCTTGGTTCGTTCCTAAGATGCGTTTAAGGACCAGGTCTCTAACCTTGAAGCTCATCTCCCGTACTTTGGAGTTGTAATATCGCTCGCTCCTTTGCTTGTAGATTGCGTTCTTCATCTCTGCTTCTCTTCTCTTCTCTTCTCTTCTCTTCCAGTAGGTCGAGCTCGGCTCGACATGCCATGTTATTCTTTTCTTCGTCGAAGTGTGCAACTCGATAGGATGGGGTGCCAAACTCGAGTGGTATGACTGCCTCTGATCCGAAAGCCAATGAGAAAGGGGTCTCATCGGTGGACGAGCGATGGGTTGTCCTGTATGACCATAAAACGCCTGGTAGTTCGTCGGGCCAACTACCCTTTAGGTCTTCCAGCCTCTTCTTTAGCGTGTACTTGAGAATTTTGTTCACTGCTTCCACTTGTCCATTCGATTGGGGGTGGTATGGTGTCGCGAAGTGGTTCTTGATATTCAGCTCCCCGCAAAACGCCTTAAACCTCTTGCTATCAAATTGTCCGCCGTTGTTTGACACTATTGAAAGTGGGGTACCGAACCTGCATATGATTGACTTCCAAACGAAGTTGATTATCTTCTGGTCGGTGATTGAGGCCAAGGCTCGGCTTCGGCCCATTTCGTGAAGTAGTCCACCGCGACCACTGCGTACTTGACTCCTCCTTTGCCTATTGGTAGTGGGCCAATAAGGTCGATCCCCCATTTAGCGAAAGGGCACGGTGAGTATATTGAGTTCAGGGGTTCGGCTGGGGAGTTGATCTGGGGTGCGAATATTTGGCACTTCTCACATTTTCTGACTTTTGACATCGCATCCTTTTTCAGGGTCGGCCAGTAGTATCCCTGCCGGACGAGCTTATGCGCCAACGAAAGCCCTCCCGCATGGTTTCCACAGACACCTTCATGCACCTCTGTCAGCGCGTGCTCGGCCTCTTGCTTATTTAAACATCTGAGTAGGGGGACTGAGTATCCTCTTTTGTAGAGTCGACCATCCAAAATGGTGTATCGAGTTGATTTGGTTCGAATCGATCGAGCCTCCGCTTTGTCTTCAGGTAGTGTTCCTTCTTCAAGGTATAGAAGGAGTGGTTTCATCCAACAACTCTTTTCAGTTTGTGTTTCTTTGGTCTGGTCTGCTTGACTTGCCGAGTAAGCTACGGCGGCATCAAGTGCTGTTGTGGAGTGGTGGCTGACTGTTACCGTGTTCAGTTCCTCGATGCCTAAGCTTGATGCGAGTTTGGCAAGTGAATCGGCTGGGACGTTATCATTTCTCGGCACGTGGATCACCTCGGCTTCAAACTCACTAAGCCTTGCCTTGGTGAGCTCTAAGTATTGCACCATCCTAGGCTCTTTTGTTTCGTATTCTCCACTGATCTGGTTTACCACAAGTTGGGAGTCACTGTGAATCTTGAGATTTCTGATCCCCATGGAGGATGCTGTTTCGAGACCAGCTAAGAGGGCTTCATATTCTTCATTATTTGTCAGCGAGAATTTGAAGCGGACCGCCGAGCAAAAGGGCACTTTCTCGGGACTGATCAGCACTATCCCAGCACCAGCTCGGCCGGTGGTTGACGATCCATCAATGTACAAGTGCCATTGTTCGGACTCTGCTGGGGCGAATTCGACGGCGGGTGTGAACTCGGCTATGAAGTCAGCAAGGGCTTGTCCTTTRATTGCTGTTCTCGGTTCGTAAGTTATATCAAACTGTCCGAGCTCGACCACCCATTTGATCATTCTTCCGGACGTGTCAGGTCGATGCATGATCTGCTTTAGTGGGAAGCTCGTCAATACAATTATCCGGTGCTCGAGGAAGTAGGGGCGCAGCTTGCGCGAGGAAATGATAAGAGCATAAGCGAGTTTTTCCATGGCTGAATATCTTAGCTCGGCATCGTGCATGGCATGGCTCGCTTAATATACTGGATGTTGTCCGAGCTCATCGGATCGCACAAGTGTCGAACTGACTGCTACTGCCAAAATTGCCAAGTAGAGATAGAGAGGCTCCTCCTTGATTGGTTTTTGCAAGGTCGGCACGTTTCCCATGTAGTTCTTTAATTCTTCGAAAGCTATCTAGCATTCTGGTGTCCACTTAAAGCTCTTACTCTTCTTGATTGCTTCAAAAAATGGTTTACACTTGTCTGTCGACCTGGATATGAATCGACTTAGGGCGGCCATTTTGCCGGTTAGACTCTGCATCTGTTTCATACTTCGAGGGGGTTCTAACTCGGTTATTGCTCGAATTTTATCTGGGTTGGCTTCGATGCCTCTTTGACTTACCATATAGCCTAGGAATTTTCCAGACCCTACTCCAAAGGAACACTTCTTTGGGTTTAACATCATTCGGTAAACTCGCAAAACTGAAAACATTTTATTAAGATCGTTAACATGGTCAGATGAGTACAAAGACTTGACGAGCATGTCGTCTATTCCATAGTCTTTCCAATCATGCTAGCAAACATTTTATTTACAAGACGCTGGTAGGTAGCTCCAGCGTTCTTCAAGCCGAACGGCATCATGGTGTAGCAGTAAAGGCCTCTTGCTGAGTAGAATGACGTGTGTTCTTGGTCGTCCAGATGCATCGGAATTTGGTTATAACCAGAGTAGGCGTCCATAAAACTCATCAGCTCGTGCCCGGCAGTGGTGTCGACCATATAGTCAATGTGAGGGAGTGGATAGCTGTCTTTCGGGCATGCCTTGTTGAGGTCCGAGAAGTCAATGCATAGCCGCCATTGCCCTGTCTGTTTTTTGACGAGCACAGGGTTAGATACCCAGACTGGGTACCTGACCTCTCGAATGAACTTGTTATCGAGCAGCTTGACGACCTCCAATTCCAGCGCCTCGTATCTATCTGGGCCGAGCTTCCTCCTCTTCTGGATGACTGACCTGACGTTTTTATCAATGTTGAGTCGGTGACAAGCTTTCTCCGGATCGATCCCCTGCATGTCAGCATGCGTCCAGGCGAACACATCCTGGTTTGCCTTCAAGAAATTGATAAGCTGGGATCGGATGGGCTCCTGGAGATCGTGGCCGACCCGGAGCAATTTGCTTGGGTCGAGCTCGTCAACCGAAACCCAATCTAGGTCTTCCACTGGCTCATCATGGGTGGCCTTTCTCTTCAAGTTTATCTTTCGAGGGTCCAACTCATCCTTCCCCTCTTTCAGCTCGGCCTTCTGAGCTCGGCCGACAACATTTTTGGACTCCCACATTGGTTCCTTACCTGGCCGTCGACCTCTGTCTTTTTCCCGATCGACCTCAGTCAGGTCGGCCTTGACAGAAATTTTTTCGATTGGTGTTATCTTTGCTTTGTCAGTTTTTTCTGTGCTCGGGCCGACCTCCATCACGTCGACCTCTGTGTTCGACTCTTGTTCCTGAACTGGCTCTGGCTCTTTTTGGTTCGACTCGAGGACTGGGTGGTTGACCTCAGATGTAAGGGTCAATTCCTCTATGATCATTGTGTGTTCCTCTTCATTTGTAGTTTGGGTTCATCCATCTGTTCGACGATCATGTCCAAAATCGGATCGTTCTTCTCCTCCTCCACTAGCTCTTCCCTTTCCAACAATTCGACCATGTTTATCTGTTTTGGTCTGATTCTCCAAGGGCACCTCCAAGGGCACCTGGGAACTTAATCGAATAGTGGTAAACAGACATTGCTCCTCTGAGATCATATAGAGCTGGTCTACCTATGAGGGCATTGTAGTCGCTTGGAACGTCGATCACTTTGAAAGTTATGAGGATCGTCCTCTTCTCCTCACCCGTGCCGAACTCGACAGACAGCTTCACCTGAAATAGAGCTTGCACATAGTTGCCACTTATCCCTCTAATTCTATCGTCGCATGGTTCGACGTATTCTCTGGGCACCCTCATTCTTCGGAAAGCTGGTAAGTAAATTGTGCTTGCATATGCGCCGGGATCTACGAGCACTCGATGTGTTCGGATCCCCAGGATAGGTATGGTGATAACAAGAGTATCAGAGTGGGGATGGTCTAGCGGTGCTGCGTCTGACTCGTGGAAAGTGAAGGATGACACTAGCTTATCCTCTTCATCAGGCTGGTCGTCGAAATGAAAGATGTCGGACCTTATGACTTTTGTTTTCTGAATAGAGTTCCTTGCCTCCCTGACCAGGGTCTTCCTTTTTCGATTTGACACTTCCTCCACTGCTCGGCTGGTGTTGATGAAGGTCAATATTTCTCTCGGCCCTCCGGCTCCATTTGGTGGGGGTGGAGGTGGCTGATTATTGCCTCTTCTTTCCTGCCGAGCTTGGTGGTTCTTGGAGAAAGGCAGCAGGTTCCTATCGTCGTAGACCTTGATCAGGGCGCGGACCAAGTCGTGGCATTCCTCCGTGTTGTGCCCTATCGATCCATGATACCTACAAAATCTCATTTTGTCGAGCAAGGAAGGGCCCTTCTTGATTGGCCGAGCTGGGGGAAGGATGTCCAAATCTTTGATCCGTTCAAAAATCGTGGCAGCTGCCATTGTGTAAACCTCATTTTACTCAGCGAGGAGGTCAGAATGATTTTCTTGCAGAAATTTCTTTGTGGTCACTTGAGGACTCGGGTTCTTGTCGCTTTGTCGAGTAGGCTTATGACTTTGTGGAAATGAGATGACCGGGGCGGCCATGTTCTGTTCGGCTGCGATCTGAGATGCAGCCAGCGCCAGGAACTCTTGGAAAGTTTGAGGATCCTGTTGGTTGTTGACCCACTTGAAGAATGAGTTGTCAGATAATCCGTTCTGAGCTAAAATCAGTAAAGCTTCATCACCGCAGGGCTGGGACTCTGAAACTTGCTTCGTGAATTGAGATATATAGCTCTTCAGTGATTCATTCGGTTGTTGGACGATGGTGGCGATGGCCCTTTTGGGTGCAACTGAAGCTTTGGAAACCATAAAGTGTCCTCGAAATGAAGACCTCAGTTAGGGCCATGAGCAGATGGAGTGGCGCGGTAGTGATCGGTACCACCATAGCGGGGCTTCATCCAGTGTCATGGAGAACATTCGGCACCTGTATGTGTCGGAAGCACCGAGCATATCCATGTAGTTCTTGTAATGGCTCAAATGCGAGTTAGGGTCGCTGCTCCCCTTATACAGAGCGATTGGGGGGATTTTTAGCTTCCCCTCCAGTGGTTCCAGGAGGATCTGGATGGACAGGGGGGACTCGTCGTCACACGCCGAGCTGGTCAGGACTGGTCGTGGGATCAGATATGTGGGTTGGACCAGGGGGTGACCTGCTTGGCCTCCAGCTCGGCAATCCTTTGCTTCAGATATTTTAGCTCTGCCGACTCCTCGTTTGGCTTGCGCGGGATACTCATGGCAACACTCTTGCTGTTCGCCGACCTCTCGGGATGTTCCTCCTGTGCTTTGCTAGCTGACTTTCCGAGCCGAGCAAAGATATTATGGGGGGAGGAGAATGTAAGGCGACGTGCGATGGGAGGTCTCTCGGGCTTGCTCTTAGCATTTAGCTCAACTTCCTCTAGCTTTCTTTTCCCGACTTTTCTTGTTATCTCACGAGCTGGGTCCGGCACCGAGTGCCCTTCCAGGAGGTCGACATTTTTGGGGTTGCCGACCACAACCTCTG
Organism: Phtheirospermum japonicum; assembly: GCA_014905375.1. Classification (NCBI taxonomy): domain Eukaryota; kingdom Viridiplantae; phylum Streptophyta; class Magnoliopsida; order Lamiales; family Orobanchaceae; genus Phtheirospermum; species Phtheirospermum japonicum. The sequence goes on along the minus strand of BMAC01000277.1, from coordinate 264,791 downwards.
GAGTTAAGATTGATTTCACGGCTCTCTTCATCGTTTCCTCGAACTCCTTGGCAAAGATGGGGTGCTGCATGAATGACCTCACCTATTCAGGGTCGAGCTCATTTGGGCCTGACTGGACAGTCTTTTCTTGCCGTTCTTTTGCAGGGTTTCGTCTTGAGCTTTCTGATGGGTCCATAATGATGAACAGAGTTCAAAACTTTCTACCTCTCTCTTTTTTTTTAACAAACCTCAACCACGAATAAAGTTGACGACCGGTAGCTTGCGAGAAAACAAAAATTGAAAATACATAAAACAGGAAACAAAACTGGACGATCTGGTCGAGCGAGTGGAACCGTAGATCACAAGAGACCTTCTTCTAGTGCCATTTTTTTTAGACCAAGAGTAGTCTAAATCATTAAAACCAAGAAAACAAGCAGTTCAGCAATAAAAATAATGAAAACGAAGAGCAGGAAAAAGTGCTTGACTTTTATTCCTTAATTTCAGGTTGGATCGGCCTTGGCCGGATCCTTTTACAGGGTTGAACTCTTATTACAAGCCTTTCTCTTGATTCGAGCTTTTGTGTGTGCCTACTTTATAAATAATTATCAGAAATCTAATATCTCGCCCGCAAAATAACGGGATCGCGTGTAGGTTTGACAAGTTTAACTCGAGTCGTCTCTCAAGGACTGACGTTCGGAATTTTTAATGTTTGTTTAATCACAATGTTTAACACGAGAACTTGTATAAATTTTGGTTTTTGAAAATTATCAACTACTAATAAATTTAAAAGTATCAACTAAGTATTTTAAAACTAACTAATTTATTCTAATTAATTAACTAAAGCTTCAAACTAAATAATCTAAGAATTAATTATCTAATTATTATTCTAAGGATTTTAAAACAAATTAATTCAAAAACTAATTAACTAGCATGCATAAATTACCACAAATTAAATCTAAGCATGTGATTCCTTAAGAACAAGATCAAATCCACAATTCTCAAGCAATAACATAGCAATAACCAATTATCAACTAATTACCAAAACTAAAGCAATAATTAAATTAATCATGAACAAATCATCACCAAGCATGAACAAGAGAATAAACGCAGCGACTAATTAATATTAAAAATGAAATTCTAAGGTTCAAACGCTCAGCGATTCAAAAGGTTCAAACAATTCAAAATAAATAAACGAAACTAAAAACTTAAACGAAATAATTAAACATAAATTATCTAGAATTAAACTAAGAATAACTAGAGTTTAGAGAACTTATTAAGTAGCTAAAGGTGCTGAAAGTTCTTCGCGAATCCGGGTTGTTGGTGGTTGCTCTTCGTCGAAAAATTGGAACTTGAACGAACGTCTTCATCTTGGTGCTTCGGATCTTGAATCTTCGACTTAGATCTTTAAAATATGTTGTAGGGTGTTGAAAATAGGTTTCTCAACCCTAGGTAAGTGTCTTGGGTCGTGGTTGTGTGTTTAATTCGAAATATGAAAGGTTTATATAGTTATTTCATGACTTGGCGCACAAGAAACCCTAAAATTCCGATTCTGGGCCGTCGCGTCTACGGTGCGTCAACGTTGCGTCGATCGACACGTGCAGGGTCTCGGCGCCAATGCTGCCTGGGTGTGCGCGTCGGCTGGGCAGTTGCGTCGACTGACGCGGGCTTCAATCGACGCCTCAGAGAATTGCGTCGACTGACGCCCCTTCGATCGACGCTTCAGAAAGTTACGTCGGCAGGGCGTCGGCTGGGCATCGACTGACGCAGATCATGGCTCGCGTCGATGGTGCGTCGATGCTCACGTCAGTCGACGCGACAGAGCATCTGTCTCCAATTCTCGATTTGCTACTCGTTTCACCGGAAAGCTTGTTCTTCACTTCTTGAACATCGAACCTCGTCTATTACACGTTGAACTCTTCCGGTTACTTAGCTGTAAGGTGAAAAATAACGAAATATCACCTACTTGCATCAATTACAATCAAAATGCGGTAAAATAAGTTGGAATTATGAAAATACGAGATTAAGCTTAAATCGTCCAACTTATACCAAAAACAATAAGAAAAATAAACTAAAATACTAATAAAAACCAAGATAAATTCGTGCTAATCACTCTCTCTAACTCTCTATGTATTCCTCTCTCTAGCAGATTCGGGATCCCTTCTCTCTCTCTTGGAGAGGCTATTTATAGTTTTCCTTCCAAACCCTAATTGGACACGTGTCACCACCTGGGTGCACCGACTTACTGGGCCAATAAGCCAATCAAAAAAACCCTAACTCTAATTAGACACCTGGCGCTTTCTCATTGGTTACACATCCCTTTCTAAGTCAGGGAATGAAGCCTTGATCATATCTTTTCCGCCGCCTCGAATCCGACCTCAAACTGTCTCGAGGTAGAGCCGACCTTTCCTCACGGCCGTTTTATCTTGGTTGAACTATCCTTAACCTTTGAGCGCACTTTCTCGAATAAAAACTGGGGATGAGTAGACCCGAACTCCCTGTCAAGTAAACCTCGATGATCCCCATATGTTTTCCCCGACCGAGCTGGCAGACTTCCTGATTAGTTAGTCGACCTTGGGTTCAACACTATGTATGCCGATCTGGACGGGATAGCATACCAGGCATCGCTCGGCGTCGTGCCAGCCGAGTTTCAAGGACACGCGGGCTCGGTGTCCATCCGGCACTAGTCGGCGTGGTCGGTCGGACACGGGTGTGCATTTAGGTCGGCTCAGCATGACAGCTCGACGGGACCGTGCAGCAGAGGGCCGGTGCGCCGAGACGTTCTCGACCATGGCGCGCAGGCGTGCTCGGCCACGGAGGCCAGGTCGGCTCGACATGGTGGCCCGGTGGAATTCGCGCAGTCGATGGCTGGTGCGCCGATTATTATTATCATGTATTTATTATTATTATTATTATTAAGGATAGTTTTTGTAATTAGGATAAACCTCATGTCTTATCACCAATTATTATGTTAGGCAATATTTTCATGTTTTTAGAATGAGGCATGAGGTTTACGTGCTTCGATTCAACTATTTTTTGAATGAAAAATAGCTTGAAGGTTGAAGAGAAAAACCCGCATACTTTGGGTTGTTAATAATTAAAAAAAACATTATGTTTCAAATCATAAAAACGCTAAAATTACAGATGGTAAAGAATCTTTTTCCCTTATGTAAAAGTAGCAAGAAAATGATACAGTAAAATATGTGGGGCCTGGGGCATTTAACAATGATTAGTTTTTTGTTTTTTTGTATTTTTAATTCTTTTCAAGGGTAAATGTTTATCCCAAATATTTTCGTGAAAAATAATAACTTTCTATATAATTAAGGAGTCAGGTATATGCATCCTAAAATTTTATTAGTTGACTTTAAAATATTTTAGATAAAAAATAATCACAAATAAAAAGACTATAATAACATTACCACAATATATAATTAAAATTAAAAAATAAATTTTATGCAATTATATATATATATATATATATATATATATATAATCGGCGCACCAGCCATCGACTGCGCGAATTCCACCGGGCCACCATGTCGAGCCGACCTGGCCTCCGTGGCCGAGCACGCCTGCGCGCCATGGTCGAGAACGTCTCGGCGCACCGGCCCTCTGCTGCACGGTCCCGTCGAGCTGTCATGCTGAGCCGACCTAAATGCACACCCGTGTCCGACCGACCACGCCGACTAGTGCCGGATGGACACCGAGCCCGCGTGGTCCTTGAAACTCGGCTGGCACGACGCCGAGCGATGCCTGGTATGCTATCCCGTCCAGATCGGCATACATAGTGTTGAACCCAAGGTCGACTAACTAATCAGGAAGTCTGCCAGCTCGGTCGGGGAAAACATATGGGGATCATCGAGGTTTTACTTGACAGGGAGTTCGGGTCTACTCATCCCCAGTTTTATTCGAGAAAGTGCGCTCAAAGGTTAAGGATAGTTCCAACCAAGATAAAACGGCCGTGAGGAAAGGTCGGCTCTACCTCGAGACAGTTTGAGGTCGGATTCGAGGCGGCGGAAAAGATATGATCAAGGCTTCATTCCCTGACTTAGAAGGGATGTGTAACCAATGAGAAAAGCCGGCCAGGTGTCTAATTAGAGTTAGGGTTTTTTTTGATTGGCTTATTTGGCCCAGTAAGTCGGGTGCACCCAGGTGGTGACACGTGTCCAATTAGGGTTTTGGAAGGAAAACTATAAATAGCCTCTCCAAGAGAGAGAGAAGGGATCCCGAATCTGCTAGAGAAGAGGAATACATAGAGAGTTAAGAGAGAGTGATTAGCACGAATTTATCTTGGTTTTTATTAGTAATTTTAGTTTATTTTTCTTATTGTTTTTGGTATAAGTTGGACGATTTAAGCTTAATCTCGTATTTTCATAATTCCAACTTATTTTTACCGCATTTTGATCGTAATTGATGCAAGTAGGTGATATTTCGTTATTTTTCACCTTACAGCTAAGTAACCGGAAGAGTTCAACGCGTAATAGACGAGGTTCGATGTTCAAGAAGTGAAGAACAAGCTTTCCGGTGAAACGAGTAGCAAAAGATCGAGAATTGGAGACAGACGCTCTGTCGCGTCGACTGACGTGAGCGTCGACGCCCCGTCGACGCGAGCCATGATCCGCGTCAGTCGACGCAACGCCGACGCCCTGTCGACGCAACTTGCTGAAGCGTCGATCGACGACGCGTCAGTCGACGCAAATTCTCTGAAGCGTCGATTGAAGCCCGCGTCAGTCGACGCAACCGCCCAGCCGACGCGCACACCCAGGCAGCATCGACGCCGAGACCGCACGTGTCGTCGAGCAACGTTGACGCACCGTCGACGCGACGGCCCAGAATCGGATTTTAGGGTTTCTTGTGCGCCAAGTCATGAAATAACTATATAAAACCCTTCATATTTCGGATTAAACACACAACCACGACCCAAGACCACTTACCTAGGGTTGAGAAACCTATTTTCAACACCCTACAACATATTTTAAAGATCTACGTCGAAGATTCAAGATCCGAAGCACCAAGACAAAGACGTTCGTTCAAGTTCCAATTTTTCGACGAAGAGCAACCACCAACAACCCGGATTCGCGGAGAACTTTCAGCACCTTTAGCTACTTAATAAGTTCTCTAAACTCTAGTTATTCTTAGTTTAATTCTAGATAATTTATGTTTAATTATTTCGTTTGAGTTTTTAGTTTCGTTAATTTATTTCGAATCGTTTGAACCATTGAATCGCTGAGCCTTTGAACCTTAGAATTTTATTTTTAATATTAATTAGTCGCTGCGTTTATTCTCTTGTTCATGCTTGGTGATGATTTGTTCATGATTAATTTAATTATTGCTTTAGTTTTGATAATTAGTTGATAATTGGTTATTGCTATGTTATTGCTTGAGAATTGTGGATTTGATCTTATTGTTCTTGAGAATCACATGTTTAGATTTAAATCGTGGTAATTTATGCATGCTTAGATAATTAATTTAGAATTTATTGTTTTTAAAAATCCTTAGAATAATAATTATTAACTTAATTTAGTTTGAAGCTTTAGTTAATTAATTAGAATAAATTAGTTAGTTTAAAATACTTAGTTGATGCTTTTAAATTTATTAGTAGTTGATAATTTTCAAAAACCAAATTTATACAAGTTCTCGTGTTAAACATTGTGATTAAACAAACATTAAAAATTCCGAACGTCAGTCCTTGAGAGACGACTCGAGTTAAACTTGTCAAACTACACGCGATCCCGTTATTTTGCGGGCGAGATATTAGATTTCTGATAATTTATTTATAAAGTAGGCACACACAAAAGCTCGAATCAAGAGAAAGGCTTGTAAATAAGAGTTCAAC
>BMAC01000277.1:228426-258954 GCA_014905375.1 Phtheirospermum japonicum | reverse complement strand
TTGCAACAATAAAAATAATGAAAACGAAGAGCAGGAAAAACTGCTTGATTTTTATTGCTTAATTTGCAGGTCGGGATCGGCCTTGGCCGGATCCTTTTACAGGGTTGAACTCTTGTTACAAGCCTTTCTCTCTCCTAACTCTCTATGTATTCTCCTCTCTCTAGCAGATTTGGGCGGATCCCTTCCTCTCTCTCTTGGAGAGCTTATTTATAGTTTTCCTTCCAAACCCTAATTGGACACGTGTCACCACCTGGGTGCACGACTTACTGGGCCAATAAGCCAATCACAAAAACCCTAACTCTAATTAGACCACCTGGCGCTTTCTCATTGGTTACACATCCCTTCTAAGTCAGGGAATGAAGCCTTGATCATATCTTTTCCGCCGCCTCGAATCCGACCTCAAACTGTCTCGAGGTAGAGCCGACCTTTCCTCACGGCCGTTTTATCTTGGTTGAACTATCCTTAACCTTTGAGCGCACTTTCTCGAATAAAAACTGGGGATGAGTAGACCCGAACTCCCTGTCAAGTAAACCTCGATGATCCCCATATGTTTTCCCCGACCGAGCTGGCAGACTTCCTGATTAGTTAGTCGACCTTGGGTTCAACACTATGTATGCCGATCTGGACGGGATAGCATACCAGGCATCGCTCGGCGTCGTGGCCAGCCGAGTTTCAAGGACACGCGGGCTCGGTGTCCATCCGGCACTAGTCGGCGTGGTCGGTCGGACACGGGTGTGCATTTAGGTCGGCTCAGCATGACAGCTCGACGGGACCGTGCAGCAGAGGGCCGGTGCGCCGAGACGTTCTCGACCATGGCGCGCAGGCGTGCTCGGCCACGGAGGCCAGGTCGGCTCGACATGGTGGCCCGGTGGAATTCGCGCAGTCGATGGCTGGTGCGCCGAACTCGACCGCGGAGAGCGGGTCGGCTCATCATGGCGGTTTGGTGGAGTTCGCGCAGGCGATGAGCGGTGTGCCGAGGCGTGCTCGACCGTGGCATGCGGGCGTATTCGGCGAGGGGAGCAGGTCAGCTCGACATGGTAGCTCGGCGGAATTCGCGCAGGCGATGACCGGTGCGCCGAGACGTGCTCGACCGTGTCACGCGGGTATGTTCATCGAGGAGAGCAGGTCGGCTTGACATGCCAGCTCGGCGGATTTCGCGCAGGCGATGATCGGTGTGCCGAGACGTGCTCGACCGTGTCGCGCGGGTATGTTCGGCGAGGAGAGCAGGTCGGCTCATCATGGCAGCTCGGCGGAATTCGCGCAGGCGATGACCGTTGCGCTGAGGCGTGCTCGACCGCGACGCGCAGGCAAGCTCGGCCGCGGGCGGTCTCGTATAGGCGAGGCCTGGCGCGCTGGGGCGTGTTCGATTGTGGCGAGCAGGTCGGCCTTAGTATGGCCTCTCGGCAGGCGCGTGGGCGGGGGCTGACCGGCCAGCTCATGCTTGGTCGAGACATGCAGGTCGGCTCTGCAGCTTCGATCGGCGGGTTATCACGAGTGTGCCCCCTTTGCACTGGGGTGTGCTCGGACTCGTCTTGTTTGTTCCCGACATGCCAAAGTCATGTGATGGGGGGGGGGGGGGGGGGGGTCAAGGGATTCTCCTCTTCGGCGCACCCTATCTCGTTGACCCGAAATGGTCTAGGTCAGTTGAACGCATGTTGGGTGGTCATGTTCTCGAGTTGACTAATCCCCTGCTCATCTTTGACTCGCATTTGGTCATATGGTACCCTTAATTCTCTATATGGTTATTTTGGTCAGGTCGACCATCAACAGTCAACATCCAGTTTATCCCCAACTTTTTCGAACCCCAGAACATGCCGATAGTTGCTTGGTGGAAATGGGTACCCCAAAGCAGGCCGGAGCAGTTATAAACAGATGAAAAACTATCCTTTGATGGTATTGGGCATGCCGAGGCCCGTCAGATCACGTCCTGCTACACCTGAGATGTTCGATGATCGTCCAGAAAACCGGACAGCGAATAGTGTGTCGTTGGGTGGATCCCAAGGATCCCGACTTCGAGGTGGCCAAGAAAATTAAATCATCTTGTGAGGAAACACGAGGCAGAAACATCACTCGTGCTCGAGGTATTAGTTTAGTTTCAAATATTGGCCTCTTTTTTTTTTTTTTTTTTTTTTTTTGTAATAATAATAATAATTTTGGGGTAATTTGTGGAGAGAATTATGGTTCATTGTAAGTTTAAATGATTAATGGAATTTCTGTAATTAAGATAAATATTAGGGATAGTTTTGTGATTATCACGTAGTATTATTATTATTATTATTATTATTATTATTATTTATTATTATTATTATTATTATCATGTATTTATTATTATTATTATTATTAAGGATAGTTTTTGTAATTAGGATAAACCTCATGTCTTATCACCCATTATTATGTTAGGCAATATTTTCATGTTTTTAGAATGAGGCATGAGGTTTACGTGCTTCGATTCAACTATTTTTTGAATGAAAAATAGCTTGAAGGTTGAAGAGAAAAACCCGCATACTTTGGGTTGTTAATAATTAAAAAAAACATTATGTTTCAAATCATAAAAACGCTAAAATTACAGATGGTAAAGAATCTTTTTCCCTTATGTAAAAGTAGCAAGAAAATGATACAGTAAAATATGTGGGGCCTGGGGCATTTAACAATGATTAGTTTTTTATATATATATATATATATATATATATATATATATATATATTATAAAACTATCGTATCTTCTTTTTCATAGCAAAACCTCTCTCAAAACCTAATAAAAATGCACATTAAAACTTGTAAGAATGGAGGATAATGATACGAACAAGTTGAATAATGTTAGTGTTCTTGACATCTATCTTTTTTAGTTATGTTTTCTCTCTTTTTTTGGGTGTATTACTATTTATTGGGTTGAAAATCGTGAATATGCTCGATCTGGTTATGATGAACAATTGTGGTATGTTCGAAATTTCTAACCGAACATTATACATATGCTCGAATATATTATTCGAACACTTGTATATTGTTCGGATGTAATGTTCGAACACAAGCCTTTTGTTCGATTTTTTTTCCGAACATAATGTGTTTGCTCCATAATTTTTTACGAACACTTTTTTTTCAGGAATCGAAAACAATAACAACCGAAAATATTAATGTTTGTCCAATTAGAAATGATGTGGTTGCAAACTACTCTTATTTATTCAACACAACGAGTTGTTTTGAATCTGGAGTTGAATTAGTAAATTGGGTTTGTTCGAAATGAATTGAAATTCGTATGGTGATAGTAGTTAAAAGACCAGACAGTGGAGAGAGTGGAAGACGAGCTTGATTTTTTTTAGCATGCAAACGAAGTGGAAAATATTGTGGCATGGTTGGACAAGCTTCACAACCTGACGAATCAGAGATGGAGACCGAAAGAAAAAAGAATCTAAAAAGAGGCAAATTGGGACAAAGAAGTGCGGATATCCATTCCTTTTAAACGGCTCTCAAATTGGGACCGATGTTCGTTTCTGCTCCAAGACAAAAACAATATTTAAACATATATGTTTTGTTCGAAACGTAAGAACGAACATGTCTGTTATGTTCGAAAACAATATTTGAACATATATGTTTTGTTCGATAGAAATATTCGAACACCTCTTTGTTGGGTTCAGCTCAAAACAGGGAGCATTCTGTAACCGACGCAAGGATAGGGTGTTCGAGAATTAAAATCGAACATACTATTATTGTTCGGTTAGAAACTTTGAACACGTACCGTTCAATATTTCTATCCAAACATATCTATTATGTTCGAAAATAATATCCGAACATATATAGTGTGTTTGACAGAAATTTTCGATTAAGATTGTTTGCATTCTTGCTTGTGCTAATTTGAGTAACGTGTGTGTTATTTTGATTGGAACCTTGGCGAAGTGACGGGGTTTTGATGAATTGCTTAGGAGTTTAGATTTTCGATCGGATTTAGTGTACTTAGGTAATTTGACTCGTTGGGAACTTTGTTCGGCTTTAGCTTCGTGCTATCCTTGAGCTCATATAAAACTAGTGCCTCAACTAGCCTCATCGTCGAACACTCTCTATAGGATTTTTTTTTTTGCGTTTTGGAGTCGTCAATTGCTCCATGTGCTCGATCAAAAATATTGTAAGTTGCTAGTAGCAACGAGTGGTCGGAGACATTGATTTCTCTTTGTATATATCTTGTATTTAAGTACCTTATTTCCTTGGGTACCAAAAAAGAAACAAAAAAGAAGAAAAAAAGAAAACAAAAGAAGAAAAAGAAAAAGAAAAAATGATTATGAATAAACAAGGATAAGTTATAAATCCTTGTAGTTATTAAGTAATAAAACGTGCAACTCTTGCACGTTTCCTCTTTCTCCTTCTTTTTAGACTTTATTTGTTAAAGAGAGTTGTAGACGATTGGGGCTAGTAGGGAGCCGATTAACGGTTCGACCGTGGATAGACCTTAGCCGGGGCAAGGACGAGGGGACCGACTTAGAGGGTTACCTAGTACTTTTAGGTTTCGGGAGTCGATCTAAACTTTCTTTGTCGTCCTTTTAGCCGAGCTAACGAGCATTTTAGCATACAACGCCTCAAATTAGGTTTTTGTGCATTAGATTAGGATCACCCGGGGGTAGTTTTGTAATTCTAAATTAATATTGCTTGAGGAAACACAATCATTCTAAGTGTGGGGTGGTTGATTTGTACTTTTTTGTACACTTTTTTTGTTACCTTTTTGTGTCGCATTCTCGTGTGTTTTGCTTGCATCTACGGGTTCTAGGAGTCGTTTTGGCCTATTTTCTTAGTTTTAGGTTTTTATAGCTTTTGTGCGGTTTTTAGTAGTTTTTCGTATATTTTTACTCTTTTTCGTACTTATAGCCGTAGGATGACCAAGCGGAGCCCGTGTACGTTTGGAAGCGTTCCACTCGACTCGAATTTTGACGGAAAAGCAAAGGAACACAGTGCGAACGAGGAGCGACAACCGGCGGACGGCTATAGCAGAAACGAGAAAACCGAGCCGGAGCAGTCGATCGACTAGATCTCTCCGAATCGACTGGAGTACAGAAGGTTTGGCAATTTTGGGCGAAGCAGTCGATCGATTGACCCTTAGTCGATCGACTGCCATGAGTCGTAGTCCAACTCGTGAATTTTATCCCTTTTTGACAATTTTACCCCTGTGACTTTGTATTTATAGGCCCATATTTCTCCAACCTTATCCAACTCTCCTTGGTGGTTTTGGACCTAGTTCCATCTCCTCCAAGCATTTTCTTTCTCTTGCAATATAAAACTCTAACTTAATTCTTAGCTTATGTAGTTTAGTTAGTCTAGTAGTTAGTTTAGTTAGGTTAGTTTTATTTGGCAAGTGTTGGAGAGGGTGACAACCTCCTTTACTTGTTGCTCCTTGTTGTATTGAAGATTTGGATTTGCTTTTGTGGATGTAATCTAGTTTTGAAGTTTTGGTGTTCAATTCAAGTTGGTAGTGTTTCTTCCCTTACTTCCTTGTGTTGTTATTGTTGTTGTTCTTCTTGTTAGGTTAAAATTTCTATGTTGGTTATTTGGTTTTAGATTATGTTGTCTTTCTTAACATTTCAATTCTTGAATGTTTAGTTTTATTGCTTATGTTGTTCTTCTTTTCTTGCAAACTCCATTGATAAACTCTCCTTTCAAGTTTTTTACTCTTTTTATATAAGCAGACTTTAGGTAAATAAAAGCTAAATGAGACTTTCTTCTTTGGTAAATTTGACTTTCTTTTAATTGAATGCTTTTGTCCACTTTCAATTTCAAGCTTTTGATTTTCCTCCTTTTTCCTTTTTCAATTTGCAAGCCTTCTTAATTTAGTAGATTTTTAATTTATGCAATGTTGATAATTAGTTTTAATTAATATTATTAAAATTTAATTACTTTCAAGAAAGTTTTAATTCGCTTTGATGCAATTAGTTTAGAAATTATCGATTTAGGGTTTAGGTTCGTTTATAACCATTAATTGGAGCTTGTTGAGAAGTGGGGTTGACGACCCCAACACTTGATCGACAATTTGGGATTGACAACCCCGAATCGTGGATTAAGTGCTCGGCTAAAACCGATTGATCGTGGAGATAAACCGAACACCCTAAACCCTCATTTTCATTTAAATCGTTTTTAATTAAAGTCTCCTTTTAAATTCAAGTTTTAGCATAGAAACTCAAACCCAATCGAATGACTTAATGCTTTCCTAGTGTAGATTTAGTTTAATTGCGATTAACAAGAGAGTAAGTAAAAACACCGACCACCGATAATATCTATCCTCGAGAGATACGACTCGTGAAAACTTACCGCTCTACAATGGACTCTGTGCTATTGCGAAGAAAATTTCTTAGAGTGCTAAGAATTCTTCGATCATGCACCATTGAAATAAAAGCGACATTGCGGATTTCATACTTAACACGAATGGTGTCGAATGGGGACCAATCAACTTGCATATTGTGACTCCCTCAATTATTGTATAAACAACTAATATGAGTATCAATTCAATGAAACTAAATACGAGGAAATCATTGAAGCTTACATTTAATACCGTCAGCGAGTCGAGTGTCTCTCTATGGCCACAATCTCTTCTAGCCGTCCTGCTGATCGTGATGATGGTGACTAACTAAATTCAAAAGGTTGGCTGACATCATATGGTGTGTTGTGTGGGGGTCTCATACAAGGAAAATATGCATATATCCACACCTACAACATTGCATTATAGTAAGTACGAGTTTATTGCATATATCCACGTCTAATAGTGAGTTTTTGAAAGATAGTAAATAAAATCATACCTCAAGCAATGTCAAGTAGCCACATACAGATTTGACCTCGCATTTTGATGCGTGTCCTAGCTGCATATACAAAAAAAGCCAAAGCAGCGGTGCCCCACGTATACATATGTATCGGATTAAGACTTTCCAACAATCTTAGATACACGGTCATTACTTTGTTACCAGTGTTATCCGCAAATAACGTGCATCATAGAGTGTACAAGATATATGCTCACGTCGTGTATTTCAGTTGCTCTGAATCTTCAGACTTAATATCCTCACAAAATCAATCCTTTAGCCACTCAAGTCTTACATAGCTACCCTTATTGTTAGCAATCTCCGTGTAGGCCTCAAATTGTTCAATTTCTAACAACTGCGACATCAATGCATCGCCTTTCTCCAATTGTTCTCATGTAAGCTCCACAAGATTTTCTGAAACCGATAAACTAGTCAAACAATAAACGTCATCCAATGTGATGGTCATTTCCCCAAACGACATGTGAAATGTGTTGGTCTCCGGATGCCAACGTTCAACAAACACACTTATCAAATTTCTATTTGGAGAGGGATATGACATATCTCGTAAGGGAAGAAGTTTCGAGCGCCTAATTAACCTCCTGAACTGTTCAGTCTCGAATTACGGAACTTCCCACTGAGACAATTTTAATGAATGGTACTGAAATCTCAAAATATCTCGTTCGACGTCAAACCATATTTTCGAGGCAACATGTGTCGAAAAACTAGATAACAAAGTGATAACCTCATGACCTACAGGATGGGGAGCCTTGAGTATCTCATCCTCAGCAAGAACAGTTGTACGCCGAGCTCTTTCACCCTCTCCAACCTCTTCATTCGATATAGGTGGCTCTTCCATATTTTCAGAATCTACATTTCTTTGCCCCCGATTTGATGGGCACCGACCTCGTTGCCTCCTAATCAATGTCGTTGGTCTCGTTCTGCATCTTTCCACGTCTCCTTCATCAATAATTAGTTGGACAAAAAAATATAATTTAAATACGAGACGTGTATTAATACATACATATTTAGGTTCTAAAATAATATCAGAACAGGTGCAGGTTATGCAAAATAATGTATTCGAAATTATCTCGAACACAAGTGTGTACAAAATATTAATTCAAACACACTGTTTGTGGTCGAAAACAATATTTGAACATAAGCAATATGTTCGAAATTTTAATTCGAACACATTGATTACGTTCGAATATTATTTTCGAACAGAGGCATCGTGTTCGAAAATTATTTTTGAACACAAGCACTGTGTTCGAACTAATATTTCAAAGTCTGCGTTTTCAACATTTCTGGCAGAAGTTGTTCGATTTTTATATATGAACATGACCAAAATGTTCGAAATCATCGTTCCGAACATATTGCTCTGGTTCGTAAAACCAGAGTCGAACATGATAATTTTTTTTGAAAGAATTTAAACCCTAACCTAAATAATTGAATCAAACCCAATGAAAAACTTACCCCTTACGTTTGATGGCTCACACTGTTCCATTCTTCCTTTCATTATATTATTGTGTATTGTTCTTGGCAAAAGTTTATTCTATTTTTTCCCCTTTTTTCCTTCCCTTTGTTCTGCATTTTTCTTCTCCTTCTTCCGCCGATTTATTTCTCTCACTCTCCTTACTTTTCTTTTTCTTTTCCTTTTTATTTTATTATTATTATTATTATTATTATTATTATTATATTATTATTATTTATATATTCTATGGGGGTAAAATGAAGTGTTTGTGGGATTTATTTAGTAAAAATAAATTATTTTAAAATATTTTTGGTATTCTTTTTGGTTGAGGTCAACTATATATTTAGGGAGATTACACGGTGTTCTACCCAATTTTTCTATAGAACCAGATAAGGCTCCATTACGAAGCCCTATATAACACATGACATTCATCCCACCGTGCATTTATAAAAAAGAAAGGAAAAATAATAAAAAGAAAAATATGATTAAGGGCTAATGTCATGTCATTTACAGGACTCCATAATGGAGCCCTATCTGGTTGGTGTTCTACCTTTCTTCACTTAATTATTATATATTTGGGTGTTATATTCGGTTCTTCTATAAAATCAGATAGGGCTCCATTATGAAGCCCTGTAAATGACATGTCATTAGCCCTTAATCATATTTTTCTTTTTATTATTTTTCCTTTCTTTTTTTATAAATACACAGTAGGAATGAATATCATATGTTATATAGGGTTTCATAATGGAGGCTTATCTGGTTCTACAGAAAAATTGGTATTATATCCGTGGCCTTATTATTATTCATCGGTTATGTCTATGTTATCTCGCTAAGGAACAATTTATTTTTTTTTAAATCGAGCTATACCGGTGAAACGGAGCAAACCCGAGATACATTGGTGGAACTCCATTCTCTTCTTCTCTCACTTCCAGCCCGCCGGTCTCAGTGCAGCCTCCTCCGCCGACCCGCATCTGGTATGCTCTATTTCATTTGAGATTTTTGTAATGTCATTAGTTTTTCAGATGTTTGTTAATTTTTATTTACTAATAATTTGTGAGGAAAGTTTAATTGTTGAATTATGTTTATGAAATCGGGATGTTTTGGGATGTCCAGTGAAAGAGGCGATGGAGGTGGGAGGATTTGGGACGTTAACTAGAAACTTAGGTGTTTAGAATTAATTAAACCTAATTATGCAGTCAATGTGTTTGATGAAAGTACCCAAAGATTACGACGAACGCTTGAAACCCTGAAACTTACATATGTTGCTGGTTTGCGTTATTTATCAGATAAACTTTCCCAGTCCAGTTACCTCTCCGTATTTATGCACATGCTTTGTAGAATTTTCAGTTAATTAGTTCGATTATCTTTCTCATTTCATACAAATTTTCATTTATGAAATTGTAATTCATCTGTTTGTTCGGCGAAATTAGGTTTAAAATTACAGTCGGACTGCTACAAAATCTGGAAAGTGGAAAATTGGAGATTAAATATGCTGAATGATTTCTCGTGTATTTTATTTCGGAGATTAAATATGCTGAATGATTTAACAAATGCTTTAGCATTTGATATCGAGAATGAGTATTTTTATTTATCATGCTTGAACTTACTGTGTATTGGGTTTGTGATTGTAGTTTAGGGAGCTACTCATGGGCACCTCCTCATCCGAAGCTGAGTATAACACTTTCCTGGAGAAAGTGGAGAGGACGATCTATGTCGATAACTTGTCACCCCAAGTTACCGACAAAGTTCTGAAAGCCGCTTTTGACCAGTTTGGTGACGTGGTCAACATCCAGTTCATCCCCAACTTTTTCGAACCCCAGAACATGCCGATAGCTGCTTTGGTGGAAATGGGTACCCCAAAGCAGGCCGGAGCAGTTATAAACCAGATGAAAAACTATCCTTTGATGGTATTGGGCATGCCGAGGCCTGTCAGATCACTTCCTGCTACACCTGAGATGTTCGATGATCGTCCCAGAAAACCTGGACAGCGAATAGTGTGTCGTTGGGTGGATCCCAAGGAKCCCGACTTCGAGGTGGCCAAGAAAATTAAACATCTTGTGAGGAAACACGAGGCAGAGACATCACTCGTGCTCGAGGTATTATTTGTTTCAACTATTAGCCTTTTTTTTTTTTAATAATCATAATTTTGGGGTAATTTGTGGAAGAGAAATTATGGTTCATTGGGTGTTTGTCAGTTTAAAAGATTAATGGAATTTCTGTAATTAGGCTAAACATTAGGGATAGTTTTTGTGATTATCACTTATTATTATTATTATTATTATTATTATTATTATTATTATATATATTTTATTTTTTAAGGTTAATTGGGTATTTGTGAGTTTGAAAGATCAATGGGATTTTTGTAATTAGGCTTAACCTCAGGGCTAATTTTTGTGATTATCGTCTCTGTTTTTAAAATTTTGTAATGGATAATAAATGTTGTGTCGTATTAATGCAGCATCAACGCTATGAGGAGGAGAAGCTCGCAAACCAGCAAAACGAGACCTTGAAAGCGCATTACAAGAAGTATGAGCTGCTGGAGGGTGTTTTTCAAGATGGGTCCGCCAAGAATTTGGCTCGTCAATACGACGTGCCTATTGCTGATGCTTGATCGAGAGTTTTATGTTGTATGTTGATCCTCAATGCATGTACATAGCTTTATCTTTGGAATTTGGATTGTAATTCAGAAGGAACAATTAGCTATTATTTGCTCTGTTAGTCAAATGATGGACAGACACTTCTCTGTTCATTTTGTTCTGTTAATATAGTAACTTGGAAGCAAATTCAGGATTATGCAGGATTCAATCATCATTACAAAGGGTAGCCGCATTTTGTTTGGTGTCACAATTAGCTGACATGAGTAGTTTTAATCTAAAGTTGATCCAGATTAGTGTATTTTGTGCAGTATTTGCTTGCTTCTCCATCCTTCTCCACTAATTACATATACAACAAAGACGATTCTCCAAGAGGGAAACAAACACTTTGAGGTCAGCTCATAAAGACATATATGCCCCTTGATGCATGTTTGCTTATCAAATTGACACGTCCATTATTTCGATTAAACCCTAAAAACAAAAACGGAGCAAGTCAATGTAGACGGACCATCAGATTAGCACGGCCAAAATATCCTTCCGGTCCGTGATATTCACATCACGAGATTGCTAAGCCTGCAGCTGATGATAATTAAAACGAGACAGCTGATGACTCGCAGCAAATTGTCACTGTGGTACAAGTTAAAGGAGATGTATAAGCTGCCACTGCTATACTAAATAATGGATAATTACAAAAACGACACTCGAGGATTGGCCTAATTACAAAAATTGCCCCAAACATTTTTCAAAATTACAAATACCCCCTTAAGGTGTTCCAAACACACTCCCATAGCAATTTGTAAAATAGATACGAATAGGGTTTTTGTAATTTTGAAAGATAATAGGCACTATTTTTAGGGTTAAATTACAAAAAGTACCCTGAGGTTGAAGCAATTACAAAACCTCCCAGTTAACTTTCAAAAGTACAAAAAAATACCCTTAAGGTTTGATTGAGTGTTAAAATTAAGGGCTCGCTCTAATATTTAAAAATGTGAACGAGGGTTTTGTAATCTTTTGCTTATGAATGGGTGAATGTGCGACAAAAATAAAATCTCAGGGTAGTTTTGTAATTCTGAAAGTTAGCAGTTTTTTTTTTGTAATTAGGTCAAACCTTAAGGGTATTTTGGTAATTAGATTTAAAAAAAATATTAGACTGAACGAACCTCAAGGGTATTTTTCGTAATTAACATTTAATTTAATGAAAACTTGGGTAAAGAATCAACTGACCGCGAAAAAAAACACTGCAATTTCATATTTTATTGAATAATGTACAGCTCTTGTTCGGAAATAAAGTACTGGCCGATAATGTTTGATGGTTCTAAAATAAGCTGTTCATGAAATCTCCCCACACGCTTGCGAGGTACGTCGATTGATAGGTCCGAGAAATTCGGCAACCCCTCTACTTGTACACCTTCTCCACAAATCAAGAACTGGTTCCCAACAATAAACGAACCCGACATACGAATTGCAATCCCATTCTGACTGTGTGCACGGCACTGAAGTTTTTCCACGACATGTACGAGCTTCTGAGAAACCCATTTTCCCGTCAACGTCTTTCGAATATTTGACAAAGTCGAAAAAATATCATCTTGGCCAACCGACTCTTTCCCGCCAAAACTGTACAGAAAAACCACAAGATGCATGAAGATTTTACGCAGATATATGTTAAAAAAGAGAGAGAGAGATTATTTAGGGATAATTACAAAAACTCCCCTTGAGGTTTAGTCTAATTTCAAAAGGAAAAAAAAAACCACTTATCTTTTATATTTACAAATATCCCCCGCTTGAGGGTACACTTTTGAAAGAGAAAAACAAATATCAGGGGGGTATTTGTGATTTTAAAAGATAAATGGATAATTTGTAATTAAGCTAAACCTCAGGGTTAATTTTGTAATTTTTTTGTTCCTCAAATTGAGGAACCCTGATGAAGTCATCAAAATGTTTGGTACCTGAAAACTGAATGTTCTTCATAGAAAGTCTTTATGTTATGCCAAAGATCATCCGGTCCGTCAAAGAGTAAGTAATAGTGGATTGTCAGCATCTGATCAAACCAACCATGTCATAAAAAAAAAAAAATCTATTAGAAAAAAAAAAATCGGTAGAAAGTTTCATTTATCGTCAAGCTGAGATATCAAAATGGGCCACATGACAAATTTTACGGATAATCACAATTGAAATATTTTAACTCACATCTGCCAGTTCCTTCAACTTCTGCGTTGGGTCAAATATACTTTGGACAAAAGCTTCTAAGTTGACCCCGTCATCGTCATACTTGGTAATAAACGGATGTGAAAGTAACTGCCCAACAGATACAAAAGCGAATGCGAGTAAATAAAATCTCATCGAGCGAAAAAGTTAAAAATAAACACTGAAATTCAGAATTTATTGATTGCTCACCATTTCAGACGTGGGCCTGGCAACTGGATCTTTCTGGAGGCAAGCATCGACAAATGAACAAAAATCCGGAGAAAATTTCTCTTTCGGCAGTGAAGGAGATGGATCATCCAAAATCTTCAATATTAAATTGACGTTGTATAAAAAAAAGGCAAGACAATTTAATGTCAAAATAATATCCATATTTGGGAAAGAAACTTCTCATTTCATTATAACAAAATGTTATCATAACTAATATAGCTCTTAAACATGTAGCAACTACCTTTGAGGTCATTTGATAATTGGATTAAAGAAAATGAAAAAATTAAAGAGATGGAGGTTACCATTTTGTTATCATTGTGAAGGGATTGACAAAAACTACCCTTGAGGTTTGGCCAAATTACAACAACAACAACAACAAAAGTTAACGTGAAAGTTACAAAAACCACTCTAGAGATTACATCTGTCTTACATTTCACACTTGCTGTTAGTGGAGCTAACGGAAATTGCTGGCGTCATCAAATATTTTTACAATTATATCCTTCAGCTTCTCTAAATATTACAAATAAACCCAAAATTTCATCCTACATTTAACATTTACCTCCTTCAATTTTCTCAAGTATAAACAAAATTCAGGGCTATTTGTAATATTTCGAAAACTTGAGGGGTGTAATTGTAATATATTTGTAATACGTCACCAAATTCCGTCATGTCAACTAACGGTTAGGCAAATGTAAGTGGATCAAACAAAACCTCAAGGTTTTTTTTAAAAAATAAATACCACAACCCTTGAGGGTAGTTTGTGTAATTATCCCTTATTAGAAAGACAGCTCCATACCCTAAACCCTAAACCCTAAACCCTAAACCGTAAACATAAACAAAATAAAGAAAAAAAATAGGATTGAACATTACGATATTATTTTTATTACGAAATGAAAATATACAAAATAATTGGTGAAAAAAAAATATGTATTCAAATAAATCTTTACCTGCAACATAAGATTAACGGGGCCCTCGTTCGCACTATACGGAAATTCACCAGTCGCACATTCAAAAAGTGTAAGTCCGAGGCTCCAAATATCAGCCGGATAAGAGTAACTTTCATTTCGAATCCTCTCGGGAGACATATACGTAACAGTCCCGACAAAAGTTGCACACTGAAACGACACATAACAACTTAACATCAATAAATTACCTAAAAAACTGACGATAAGTTTATAAGAGATATTATTAACACAAACCATAGCCATTGAATCCTCTAAGCCCGCACTAATACCGAAATCTGTAATCTTCGGCTCCCCCTTGAGATTTACGAGCAAATTCGCAGGTTTGATATCTCTGTGAACTAAATATCTAACTCCATGCAAGTAATTTAGTCCCTTAACAAATAAAGAAAAATTTTCAAACAGCGGGATAATTACAAAAATGCCCCTAGTGTTTAGCCTAATTACAAAAGGCTCAAATTATTTTTCAAAATTACAAAAACACCCCTAAACTGGTTCTTTTTGGAAATTAGGCTAAACTTAGGGTAGTAAAGCCGAGACTTGAAAAAAAAAACTTACAATCAAGAGTCTGTGCACCATTACAGAAAGGACTCGTTCAGGTATACGTTTGCGTATGCGAATAATATCTGCAAAAGATCCACCATCCATGTATTCTAAAGCTATACTTATCTGTCCAGAGTCTGGCATATAAAAAGCACCGTAAAATTGGACCAGGCCTTGATAACACGGGGCTTCGCACAATGTTCTTATTTCAGTTAGAAGCTGTTGCCTTTTTTCCTGATACAAATATAAATCTTTTTAATTTTAAATAATTAAATAAAAATCTTAAATTTAAATATACAGTATGGGGATCAAAGACAAATCAATCATCCGCAATTAAATTTCAAAAACTACCCAAAAAAAATCAAGAAAATCTCCGGGCTACGTCAAGATCAAATAAATTAACACATAAACACAAACACACCTTTTCAAAGATATTGATCTTCTTGAGGGCAATGATTCTGTGATTAGGGATATGAATAGCCCTCTGAACAACACTGCTGGCCCCACTGCCAATGGACCCATAAATCCTCATCTCATGAGAAGCGCATCTGTATGTTTTTTCGTCATCATCCGCACGAAAAGCTGATGATGAGCTGCATTTTTGCAAGCCCAGCTCATTTATGTTGTATATATTGTATGATTTACTCAGCAAATTCACTGTTCCACCATCCGATAACTGATTACGTGCAAATTAAACAATATATGAAGTTTAAAAATCTAATCATGAAAAGAAAGCGAAGAACGAAATTAATAAAAATAAATAAAAAATACCATGTATGAATCAGACGGGTCGATTGTTGATCCAGATGAGAACCCTTTTTCTGCATCGAAGAGGGGCGCAAGTTTTCTCCTTAGCTCTTCGAGTCCAGACATGGGAATTCAAGAATATGTTATGAAAGAAGAATATGATTTTTTTAATTTTGTTTTTCGAGGTATCGTGAAAACAGAGGAAATAACGTAGTTTTGATGTTCTTTTTTATGGAATTTCAACAGTGAATAGTGCTTACTTGTTAACTTGTTATAGGTGACTCAACTGTGTTTGGATGTGCTTCGGGCTTTTCACCAATGGGCTTTGGATATTTAGGCTGACCTTTGTTCAGAGTTTTTCAGTGGCAGATTTGATTTAAATAAGGTTCTGAAAATTCTAATCATAAACTTTATAATTAATAATAATAATAATAAATTAGTTAATTATATCACCACCCGAAAGATTATTAATCGTAACTGTATTAATTTCATTTACAAAAGTACCATAATTGAATTTATTGTCTTATATATCGTTAGTAATTTTTACACACTTTTATTAATCTCAATTACTAAGCACACTCATTAAAACACACACATATAATATTATTATGCAATTATGTCTAACATTTTTTGGTCTACTCACTTTAATTATCTTAAAACCCTAGTTTTTGAAATATTACAAAAATCAATAACGGAGGATGAAAAATACATGTGAACAATATATATATATATAATAGTATATATATATATTATTATATATACTATATATATATATATATAAATGTTTTTTGTGAAAGATCATAAAATATTTCTGTAAGTTTTGTCTTAGTTATTGTCTGTCGATATTGTTCAAGTCTTCAATGCTGGTCTCGATTATTGCAAAAAAACGATGTTGCTTGATCTTGTGAATTGGCTATGAAATTTAGTTGAGTGACACATCTAGATCGTAGATCGAGTCCTAAATCGTTTAATTTCACGCAATTTCATATGTTTCATTCATTTTTATGCTTTTAGTCCTAGCACCTTGAATTCATGTTAGATCTTAAGAATTGGCTATGGAATCTAGACGAGTGACACGTCTAGATCATATATATATATATATATATATATATATATATATATATATATATATATATATATATATATATATATATATATATATATTTGTCCAGTTATTTTGTTGTTTTTTGCATTGTTGTTGTTAGTTGTAACTTCAAATTTTTAAAAATTCATCGCAATATTTTCGGTCGTGAAGTTATTTTCGGCCCTGGTCAGCCAAAAATTACTGCAATTTTCGTTCACAATTAACCAAATATTAAAGTTATTTCAGGCAAAAAATGGCCAACTAAGGGAGATGCCGAAATAGTTTGTGCATGCCGGTGTTGTCTAAGGACCCTATCTTGATGATAAGACTCATCATACGAGGTCCAGACAACCTATGAAAAATTTAATTTATTACAATGAACCAATAATAATAAATAATAAATGATTATTTAAACAACATGGAAATGATAAAATACAAATTATCTGTTAAATTAAAAAAATTGTCATAATATAAAATAAGCAAGAACCCACTTGGGTAGCGGTAATGTCATTGAGCTGCTCCCATATAGCCTATACCCGCTTTAATGATGATCCCGTATGCCCTTTGGGTGACCATCTACTAGCACGTGGTTAACTCAACTAAAATCTCACATTACTTGAAGGTCTCAATTTTGGTAAGTGCTCATATATTCATGTCTATATACAAACAACTAGTTTTTAAGAGAGAGAGAGAGAGAACATATATCACGAAGATTATGGGAAATAATAAAAATAATTAAATGTCACCTCCAATAGGGTCGAATAATCGGTATATCTGCTTCATTGTTAATTGAGATGCGTCACCAAGTTGTTTATATGGATATGCTAGTGCGGCAACTCCCCATGCGCATGAATTCATCCGATCAAAATCATCCACGAGTTCTAAAAATATTGCACAAACCTGAGTACCAGTCTTATCGACGAAATGAGTGCAACCACATATGTACATCACATAAGCCTTATCTACGCGTTGTATGAGGACGAGATCTTCCTTCGTAACCTTATTCTCAAAGGTTATGCAAAACCACTCCAATTTTACGGAGGACCCTCTAGCTCCTTTTCTTGCACATGCACATTCATACTCTACACTTCAAATAATTTACTAAACTCATTAGTTGTTTTTTGGCTTGTCGGTACGACCCAAGCATAAAAGATGACCCCAATCGATAGACCAGTAAGACAATGCATGTCATCTAGCGTAATGGTCATACTTCCAAATGACATAAGAAATGTGTTGGTTCCAGGTTACCAATACTCTACAAATTACAACCCTTGTATGATATGTGCCTTATACGCCAAATATAGTAGTGTGAAACAACTCCCTCCATAATACAGTTTATAAAATTCTAGCGTCAAACTCCCACTCCAATAATTTTTCTATATGACAAAGGGATCTCAACAAGTTTTTCTCATTTCCTAGCCATATAGTTGCAACAATATGATCATTAGAGGATGTTAGTACCGATGGATCTTCTGGACCACACAAACTCTCTTCGCCATCGCTTTTACCTTGTCTCGCAGCATCATCTTCATTCATGTTAGACGGCCTACTCTCGTTCATGTTTGAAGGTTACCCACTCTCATTCTCGTTGGCGGTGGGCATAACATTAAATGTGTTTTTTTCTTGATTTTTGTATCATTTCTTTTCTTGCCGAAGTTGTAACCTTTCAACGATACACTGAAACTCGAAAAATGAAAAACCAAATCTTACATAGAGATATAAACAATATGTCCATTCACTATTCACCAAAAATTAAGGCAATATTTGTTTAGCAGTGGATGGATTTACCTCCAATTTCGTTCACCAGACGTAGTTGACCTACAACGAGATCGGTGATGACTTGGGAGCAGCAAGAATGGATGCCTCTTTTCAGGCTATCCAAGACTTGGTGGACGAATGTAGTTGACAAAAAAATGGGGGAAATTTCATCTTCCTAGTTTTTCAAAATCACAAATTCATATCTACACATCTCATTTTTCATGTTAATATCAACTTAAACTCAATCTATAACTACATTTAAACAACAAAATTTGAAAAATAAATTGAAAATTTGAAAAACTTCTAAAAAAAAAAAAAGGCAACAAACAAAAACTTACCTATATCTGTTGGGGTTTGCTCGCCTGACATGACAGAGGTCGTCACGCTGGTTGGTCGAGGTCATCATCGATCGTTGTTGAGTGGAGGTCGTGCCGGTGTTGTTTATTCGTTTGCCGTCATATTTTTCTTCTTTCTTTCTCGTATTTTGTTGTCGCATACTTTATGTTATCTCTATCCCCCCCCCCCTCTTGATTTTCAAATGAGTGTGGTTAGTAATGTGGATTGGGAAAACAACTTGATATAAGGGGAAATTCTCATTTACTACACTCTCATTACCATTAATTGCTAAATACTCTAATAAAAAATGTTTTATCCTCATTTAGTCAAATATATCCTATTTAATCAATATTACAACATAAATGATCAAAACTACCACTACACCTAAAACAATAATAATAACAACAACAACAACAACAACAACAACAACAATAATAATAGAATTCTGCTCCACATCTAATGAGTAGTATGAAATTATACTCGTTGAAGTATGTATTTTAATTTTGAAGATATTGTGTAATATAGAATTATCTTGTGCAGTTTAATATAAAATTTGACAGTTCGATCTAAATTTTTGAAAAAAATAGCATAATGTAGTTTGCAATCTGGTAGAGTTAGTATGTAATTTGATAATAGTAGTATGAATTTAAAAATGTAATAGTATTTTTATTGATTTTTTGAAGAGTTATGAATTTGATAATGGTAGTATAAATTATAAAATATAATAGCATGTAATTTGATAATAGTAGTATGAATTTTAAAATATAATAGTATGAAATTTTATTGATTAGTGAAATTTTAGTATGAAATCCACAACATTAGTTTGAATTTCATAAATAGTATGAAGTTTAAATTGAAAAACATAAAATTATGAAAAAAAAGGTTGTATTTTAGTGTGACATATTGTATAAATAATTACATGATATTGTATGAAATCTCACAGTGTAGTAAAAGTATAAAAATTAGTAGTATGGAATTCCGACTGTTTATAGTATACGTATGAAGATGCACTATGTAGTTCGAAATTCGCAGTTAACGGTTGGTGACAATGATATGGAAATGTCATGTAATAGTATGAATTTTAGTTGTATTAAATGTTGAATTAAAAAAAAAATTGAAAGGAAAAAATAAAAACATTAATAATGGTAATATAGTATTCTTATGTTGTAGTTTAGATTAAATTGGAAGACAAATGATTATGAGAGAAATATTTGTCTTCGTGAAATTTATAGCTTATTTTCAAGCACTTTTTCAATCACAGTTTGGATCTAATAAGTCCATTTTAAGATAATATATGTTTAGTGATTAACTTAGATGAATTTTTGAATAAATTATTTCTTAAAAAAATGATTATAGACAAGTTAGAATTAGGAGTGTTTTTCTTTAATTTAATTTATTTTTTTTCTAGAAAAGTCACTTATTAAAAAGTTTATCTTTTGAATGATATTTTACATAATGGTTACAATTCTAGTCGTGACTTTAGAGGGTCAATAATTTCATTCACAACTTTACGAGTTATCATATTTAGTCCTGCGGGCTCCAAATATAAAAATATAAAAAAAGGGCACACATTATTAGAAAAAAATTTAAATTATCTATTAGAATTAATTAATAAACTACATATAAAATAATATTAATTATAATAAAATTTAATTATGAAAATAATCTAAATAAGTTGTATTTATAATATTTTTTAAAAGATTTCATTCTATATAAAAATTATTAGTTATTTGCAACAATATAAGTATGTAACTAAATATTATCAACAAAATCAATAAAAATCTAAAAAATATAAAATTATACAATAATAATAATTAATAAATATTGATTAGAAGTTGGTATAATGCGACAGGGTTGAAGATACGATATATTTTGAGTTTTTCTAAATATGTAATCAAATGTATTACCGAACTTATTTTAAACAATAAAATATAAAATTATTTAATACTAATTATTAACTTGAGATTAGACACGAGCCAAAAATATAATATTTTTACTTTTTTTAAATATGTAATAAAGTTATTAACAAATATAATATAAATATTAAAATATAAAATTACTTAATAATAACAATAATTAATAAATAATAAGCAGAAATCAGTACAAGACATAAATTTGGTCGGAATTTCTAAATTCGGCCGGGAAAGTGAAAATAAACGCCAATGTGAATCTCGGGCATTCTGATCCCTTCCAACACACACACAAACACACACAAAAAAAAACCCCAAATTAAACGTGAAAACCCTAGCCACCATTTTCCATTCTCAGCAAAAATTGAAGGCGAAAAGAGTAGTTTTCATTGAAAATGTCACACGCCATTGGCTTCTCGGAGTCCCACTGCGGATGGACTGCTGTTGTTCGTGCTTCGTGGACCATCAATATCTCCAGGCGGCGGTTTCAGTCATGCCGCGATCTTGTATTCGATTCTGGTAAAGTAAATATGATTTTTTTTAAAAAAATATGTTTAAGCTGAATATTTTTGAATTAACTCTAGGTTTTCATGAAAGTTGGTTAAGAAATCAGAAATGTTTGGACTTTTCGCTGATTAAATTGGGATAAATTTAGATTTTCAATTTGTGTATTATTGATTAATGGAGATAATGATAATATAACATTAAATTTAAGTTACTGTATTGCTTTCTGGAGAACTGAAATTGGGAATGTGCATATCTGTATTTTTTAATTTTTAATCCGTCTCATTCGTTTTTGGGAATTTTCAGCAATGGCGATGTAATTTGTTTGTATGTACAAGAAAGAATGGTTTGATTGGATTTCCTAAATTCGGCATTAAATGAACTCAGTGATTTGCTCATGAATACGTCATTAATTTCTTCTTGGATCTGCGGTCGTAATTGCAAGTTTATAGTTTTGGGACTAAAAGTGTAATTCTTGTACAATTACGCTATTCGTACCGTCTAATTTTCCCGAATTGCCAATCCCAGGCTAATCCTTATTTCACTAAAATAAGATCACATCAATTATTATCATTACATTTATACCCATATTTTCCGTTATTACTCTTAATTTTTTTCTTCTCATTTTTAAAAACAATTTTATCACACTATTCTCTCCAAAAAAATAGAAAGGAAGGAAATGAGTGCCAGCCAATTATACCTTAATTTTCACCGTGACATGTCAAACACTAGATAACAATCACCTCATCACTAACAGGCTGATAAAGCTGTAACACATAAAATATCTGTCACTCACACACAAAACTCTTGTTGATAAAAGCTGAGGCTGTGGCTTTTATATAAATCATAACTATCTTTAATATTTGGTGAATAGAAGTGTATTATTACAAATATGCATTTTATATGAATATTGTTTTATATTTTGTGAGTAGGATGACAAATTAATGCCTTTTATATGAATCTTCTATTACATCTTGTGAGTGGGATTACAAATTAGTACCTTTTAAAATCTTGTATTCCATTTTGTGAGTTGGATTACTAATTCATTTCACCAGCCTTTTGGACTAGGCCTCTGAGAATTTCTTACAACTATATATACCCTCAAACACACTCCACAGTGCTACACCAATCATCTTTGCTCTTAATTTTCAAGGTTTTCAAGCTTCCTCCAGAAGGTCCTGTACTGATTTTCACTTTCATGATGTGCATGCGTTTTCTGTTAATTTTGAGTAAATTTTTTGGGAATGTTCATATCTATATTTTCTAATTTTTAATCCGTCTCAGTCGTTTTTTAAAATTTTCAGCAATGGTGATTTAATTTGGGTTGTAGTCTCTAATTTGGTTGTAATGCCTGCTAATCCTCCCATTTCAGAGCACATCTTACATAAACTCTTATTTTATCATGTTCTACGATTTTCATCACTCTTCTGGTTTTAATTGTGTGGGGTTGTGTAGCCTTCCTAAATCTAATTTGCTTGTATGAACAAGAAAGAATTGTTTTATTGGAATTCCTAAATTCGGCATTAAATGAACTCAGTGGTTTGCGAATGAATACGTCATTAATTTCGTATTGGATCTGTGGTCGTAATTTCAAGTTTATAGTTTTGGGACTAAAAGTGAAATTCTTGTACAATTACGCTATTCATACCATCTAATTTTCCCGAATCGCCAATCCTAGGCTAATCCTTATTTCACTAAAATAAGATCACATCAATTATTATCATTACATTTACACCCACATTTTCCATTATTAGTCTTAAAAGTTGTTCTCATTTTCCAAAACAGTTTTCTCGCACTATTCTCTCCCCCCAAAAAAATAGAAATGAAGGAAATGAGTTTCAGCTAATTATACTTTAATTTTCACCATGACATGTCAAACACTAGATAAAATTCGCCTCATCACTAACAGGCTGTTAAATCTTTAACCCTTAAAACATCTATCACTCTCACACAAAACTCTTGATGATAAAAGCTGAGGCTGTGGCTTTTTATATAAATCATAACTTGTCTTTAATATAATAGAACAGTAGGATTACAAGTATGCCTTTCATATGAATTTGTTTTATATTTTGTGAGTAGGGTTACAAATTAAAGCCCTTTTTATGAATCTTCTATTACATCTTGTGAGTGGGATTACAAATTAGTACCTTTTAAAATCTTGTATTCCATTTTGTGAGTTGGATTACAAATTCATTTCATCAGACTTTTGGATTAGGCCTCTCTGAAAGTTTCTTAAAATTATATATACCCTCAAACACACTCCACAGAGCTACACCAATCTTCTTTGTTCTTAATTTTCAAGCTTCCACCAAAGGTCCCGTACTGATTTTCACTTTCATGATGTGTATGCGTTTTCTGTTAATTTTGAGTAAACTTTTTTTTTTTCCATCATAAATGTTTAGTTATTTAATAAGTGCTTCTTGGGATAACTCTTTTGCTAGTACCATTTTTCAGCTAAACCTAGTAGAAGTGACCTTTAAAATCGATATAAATTGATGTTTAGTGACGGTAAATGTAGTTGCAAATATTTGGGCTGACATCTCGTAGCCGAAACTTTGTCCATGACATTTGTCAGCCCATTCTTTAGTATGACGTGACATTAAATAAGCGACAACATGTCCGTCGCTAATCCGTCGCGATTTTGGCTGGTGTGATGTGGCTTTAAGTCTTCGTTACAGGATTAACGATTTTTGAAGTTGTCTCATTGCAATCTGTCTTAAATGTTACTTTTTTTTTTGGGCAAATGTATATTTTTCAACATATCTAAACTGTATTCGCACATACCATAAGATGCAATACAAATACAATAATCACATCGGAATTATATTACAAAAATAAACACAAATCATGCACAATCAAGTATTAACATTTAAAAATAACTCAGAATATACAAATCTGTGCACATAGAGTTTAAGCCAATTTTTTGTGCAGCGATTTTATTAATTTCCTTGTGCATTTTCTATTTCCAGGTTAATTTCTTCCTCAGTTTCTTACAAGTCTAAGCCGGCAAAATGGACCAGGGTTTCAAGCTTCCCTCTCTATCACCGACATTAAATGATTTTGAAAAACCTCAGCCTTCAGAACCCAAGAAGACCGGTCCACTTACCCTCTTCGACGATCTTCTCGACAATCCAGAAACATCTAATCAGCTTCCCCAAACTAATAATAATAATCCGTTAAATCAGTGTCAGAGAGACGTAATGCTCGTTTCTGCTCCTGCGCTCAAAGTTTCTGCTAAGAAATATGAACTCATCAGGAGAAAACTGGATTCAAGCTTGAGTCTCTGTGGGCTCAATGCTGAAATTAGTAGCATTGTTAGGATTGGTTATTTAAGTGAAGCGGGTCAATCAAAGCTTGATTCTTTTAATGTAAATTTGGAAGGTGCTAAGATGATGTGTGGTGGCTATGCCAATGTGAAGCGTGGTTGGTATGGTGCTTCCAAGGGTGAGATTAATGGGGTTCTTGTTTCTGGTTTCAATTATCCCCGGAATCATGGGGTTTATCTCTCAGCAAAGGCTCACCCTGTGGAAAGGTAGTTTTTCCTTTTTTCTTTTTTCTTTTCATTTGTGTGTGTGTGTAAGTTGGAAATTTGATTTTTGCACAATTTTGGTCCCATAAACTGTACAATTCTGGCCCCAAAATGGCGAGATATTACTTTATTCCTTTTAACCAAAGTTGTACAACGTTAAAACGTTTTGGACTAAAACTGCACAATAATATTGTGGGACCAAGTTGCACTAAAATTGCACAAAAACAAAATTTTACAGCCCCAAATAACACTCCAATAATGGCTATTTACCTTTCATTTCTCTAAGAAATTCATAATTCTCTTAGCATAATAATCAACTGAATCATTGTTGAGATCTTAATGCATGCTTGTTACTTAACTTAATTTTTTCAGCTTGCAATCATCACCTTCTGACGAGGATGGGGTAAGGCACATGCTGATTTGCCGGGCAATACTGGGAAGAATGGAGGTTGTTAACCCTTTTTCAGGACAAAAGAATCCGAGTTCGGATTCATTTCATTCTGGGGTTGATGATTTAATGTATCCTAAGAAGTACATTATCTGGGCTGCGAATATGAACACGCACATATTGCCCGAATTTTTGGTCAGCTTTCGTACACACTCGCATTTCACTGGTGAGGATATATAGGTTCTCATGTTAATGCACTATTTTCAATTATTATTTTTAATAATGTCAGTTCAAGAATTATGTATATATCCAATTTAATTGTTGACTTTTTAAAACTTTTTATTTGTAGGGATTTTGCATATTTTGGAGCCTTACCCAATTTCGATGCCTGTGGCTGCTATGATAAATAGCCTTTCTTTCTCTTTGCCCGCTCAATCACTCTTATCGGTTGTCAAGTACTACGATGATTATATGGTATATAAATATGTACTCATTTTCGTGCACTTGGGATTATTAGAAAAATAAAATTTTCAATAGTGAACTCTAATCACTTGTTTAATTTCAATCTTTAATATTCAGGAGCGTAGACTGAATACAGCGGAATTTACAGAGAGGCTTAGAGAAATTCTCGGTGACAGATTGCTGACCATCTTGCTAAAATCTTACACCCAAAACGTACGGTTTGTGCATCAATCTAATTTGCAATTAAACTGGCTTGATTGGTTTTGCAAGTATTATTATTATTATTATTATTATTATTATTATTATTATTATATGTAGTAATTTTGATCCGCAAGTTCTAATTCTGTGCAATTTCGGTCCCATAAGTTCTAATTCTGTGCTATCTTATCAAGATCACATGAAAGCCAAAATTTATTAACCGATATTGCTTCATAAGATGTTGTAATCCACTCGCTTCGTATAAGGAATTATTGCATTGTACTTATAAATATAATACACGCAATATTAATTTCACAAGAAATTTTATTTCCTTAAAAGAACTCTCAAGTGTTATCTTCGTGTGTTTTTATAGAAACAAACAGCCCCATTCATTACAAAAAAATGTTCTTTTTTTAAAAAGAAAATTGTAGAAAGTTGATAAATTATCATTTTTATATTAAATTTATTTATTGTTAACATTTTATTAGTGGGGTTTATTTTCTATATCAATTTTCTGGAGCAAGTCTCTTGTGTGACGGCTACATGGATCATTTATCATGTGACGGAGCTCTATACCTATTCATACCCGAATTTGATCCATCAAATTGGGTCGGATTAGGCAGATTTATTGGGTTTGGGACTCCGTCACATGACAGAAGACCCGTGTGACCGTCACATTTGAGTCTTTGCCAATTTTCTGTACTTAGATGCAAGTTGAAAATCTAAAATTCTAATTGTTACTTTTACTCATTGCAGCATGAACTTATAGAAGGAACGGCTGGCCAGCAAACCCAAGAACTGCTAGTTTAATTGACCAAATTCAAGTTTGAATAGGTACAAGCTCCGTTACAGAGCTCCGTCACATGATAAATGATCCATGTGACCGTCACACATGAGACTTGCTCTTTGAACTGAAATTTCATAGCTGAAATTTCATCCATGACATTAATCAGCCAATTCGTTAGCATGACGTGACATTAATTATAAGCGACAACATGTCATTGCTAATCCGTCGAGATTTTGGCTGGTGTGATGTGGCTTTAAGTTGCTGCTAGTATATCACAATATTAGCACAATTTATGTCTTCATTATATAATTCTCGATTTTTGAAGTCTCGTTGCAATATCTGTTTTGAATGTTACTCTTTTTTTTTTGGCAATGTAAACATATTTAAACTGTATTCGCACATACCATAAGATGTAATACAAGTACAATAATCTCATAGGAATTATATTACATAAATAAACATAAATCATTCACAATAAAGTATTAAAAACTCAGAAAATACAAAATGTGCAAAGAGTTTAAGCCAATTTTGTGCAGCCAAAATTTTTTTTTTTTTTCAAGTTAATTAGCCGTATACACCAATTTTTCCTCGGATCTTACAAGTCGAACCGTAGTCATAGACCAGGGTTTCAAGCTTCCCACTCTATCACTGACATTAAATGATTTTGAAAATTATCAATTTTCAAAACCCAAGAAAACCCCCTTTTCAACGATCTTCTCGACAATCCAGAAACCGCTAATCAGCTTCCAAAAACTAATAATAACAATAATCCGTTAAATCAGTGCCAGAGAGGTGCAATGCTCGTTTTTGCTACTGTGCACAAATTTTCTATTGCTCTGTCCGTACTATTCTATCTGTTGCAATTGGTCATTTCACGAGAATTAAGAATGATAATTAGTGTTATAATTATAAGTATTAAATGATCATATTATCATTTTGTTTAAAATAATTAAAAGTGTGAAATAATAAAGATAAAGGTAGAAATAGTAAAGTAAACTTTAATTCTTATTGGGAAAGTGAGAAATAAAAATGACCGTCTCTTAAAAATATAAATACGACAAATAAAACGAGACAAAATTTTCCAAATTGCAAATAGATAGAACAGAAGAATTAAGTAAGACATATGAACTCATCAGGAGAAAGCTGAAATCGAGTTCGAGTCTCCGCTGGCTCAATGTTGAAATCAATAGCATTATTAGGCTTGGTTATTTTAATGCAACGAGTCAGTCTTTTAATGAAAATTTGGAAGGCGATAAAAAGATGTGTCGTGGCGATGCCAACTGTGCTTCCGGGACGAGATCAATGGGGTTTTTGTTTCTGGTTTTGATTATCCCCATAACTAAGGGGTTTATGGCAAAAGCTAGCAGGTGTTTTTTTTACATTTTACTTTTTTTTTTTTTTAACCTAAGTTAGAAAATTTGTTTTTGCACAATTTTGGTCCCATAAATTCTATTATACAATTCTGGCAACAAAATGGTGAGATATTAATTTAGTCTAACCAAAGTTGTACAACATTAAGACTTTTCGGACTAATTAAAACTGCACAATAATATTGTGGGATCAAGTTGCACTAAAATTGCACAAAAACAAAATTTTACAACCCCAAATAACACACCAATAGTTGCAATTTCCTACATACTCAAATGTCACCGGTGAGGATATATAGGTTTTCATGCTCAAGCACTATTTTCGATTATTATTTTTAATTATGTCAGTTCAACAATTATGTGTATATATATCCAGTTTAATTGTTGGTTTTTTAAAAACTTTTTATTTGCAGGGTTACAACGAATAAAATTTAATGTCACCAGTACGTTAATATTATACTTTCTTCATTCAAGTATCATATATAATAACATTTGCTACTTCAAGAACACAATAATTTATTTTATCAACATTCTTCAAAAATATTGAATCACATAAATAAGAACAAGTATGAATATTCTTTCGAAATATTATATCTAGTTGTTTTACTTCATAAGAACAATTTGAATTAATTTTATCAAAATACACATGAAAAATAAAATAAACCTAAAAAAAATTAAATTAAAAAAATTAAAAATTATTTTTTCAAGAGCAATTATAGGTCTCATAATATTTTTGTGGAATACATAATAAACAATTAGAATATACTGAGATAGTTGTGTTTCTTCACGAATTACAACGAATCATTGTTTTAACAATCTTCTAGATTATTAGGAATTGTTAATTCATATTTCTAGAAATCACGATTATTAGATATTATGAAAATAATAAAATTATAAATATATCTCTTTTTTGAATATTATATGAATAACAAATAGAGGAATTGAAACCTTCATACCTTCATGTATGTATTGGCAAGTAATTGTTTGAGAAAGCACTAAACTGATGCGTAGCGACGTCGCAAATACTTGGGCTAAAATCTCATAGCTAAATTTTTTCCATGACACTTGTTAGACAATTGGTTATTATGACATAACATTAATTATAAACGACAACATGTACATTGCCTAATCCATCGAGATTTTGGCTGGTGTGATACGAATTTAAGTCGCCGCTAGTATTGCACAGTTTTAGCACAACCTATATATGTCTTCCTCATAGGATTCACAATTATTGAAGTTGTCTCATTGCAATATCTTTTTGAGACGTTACTTTTTTTTTAAGCAACGTATATTTTAACATATTTAATATTCATGAATAGAAGATTCGGATTACAAATATGCCTTTTATAAGAATCTTTTTTTATATTTTGTGAGTTGTATTACAAATTAGAGCCTTTCATATGAGTCTTCCATTACCTCTTGTGAGTAGGATTAAAAATTAGTACCTTCTAAAATCTTGTATTTTATTTTGTGAGTTGGATTACAAATTCATTTCACCAGCTTTTTGGGTTAGGCCTCTAGAGTTTCTTACAACTATATATATCCTCAGACACACTCCACAGTGCTACACCAATCTTCTTTGTTCTTAATATTCAAGGTTTTCAAACTTCCACCAGAAGGTTTCGTACTGATTACACTTTCATGATGTGCATGGGTTTTCTGTTAATTTTGAGTAAAACTTTTTTTTTTTCGTCATAAATTTTGAGCTAACTAGTAAGTGCTTCTTGGAATAACTCTTTTGCTATTACCATTTTTCTGCTAAGCTTAGTAAAAGAAACTTTAAAGATCGATATAAATTGATGCATAGCGATGCTAAATGCAGTCGCAAATATTTGGGCCAAAATCTCATAGCTAAAATTATTTCCATGATATTTGTCAGATAATTGGTTATTATGGCGTGATATTAATTATAAATGATAACATGTCCGTCGCCTAATACATCGAGATTTTAGCTGGTGTGATACGACTTTAAGTCACCTCTAGTATTGCACAATTTTAGCACAACCTATGTCTTCATTATAGGATTCATGATTTTTGAAGTTGTCTCATTTTAATATTTATTTTAAATGTTACTCTTTTTTTTCCCTCACAAACGGCTTCTACAGCTGGCTCTCCTCCTGACGTATGCATGGCGGTATGCATGATGGCTTCTTTTGTCTTTTAAGTTCAGCTACATTTCACATTTAGCGTCGTTAAGCATTAATTTATATCGATCTTAAACGTCACTTTTGCTAAGTTTAGCTGAAAATAGTAATAGCAAAAGATTTATTCCAAGAAGCACATTATTAATTAGATCAAATTTATGATGAAAAAAAAAGTTTTCTCAAAATTAACAGAAAATGCATGCACATAATGAAAGTGAAAATCAGTACAGAACCTTCTGGTGGAAGCTTGAAAACCTTGAAAATTAAGAACAAAGAAGATTGTGTAGCAGGAGTGTATTTGAGGGTATATATAGTTGTAAGAAACTCTAGAGAGGCCTAACCAAAAGATGGTGAAATGAATTTGTAATCCAACTCACAAAATGTAATACAAGATTTAAAAGGTACTAATTTGTAATCCTACTCACAAAAGGTAATAGAAGATCATATAAAGGCATTAATTTGTAATCAACTCATAAGATATAAAACAAGATTCATATAAAAGGCATATTTGTAATCCGACTCTTCTATATTCACGAATATTAAATATGTTAAAAAATAAATATCGCTA
>BMAC01000277.1:189780-217303 GCA_014905375.1 Phtheirospermum japonicum | reverse complement strand
AAAGTTTCTATTAAAAAAATATGATCTCATTAGGGAGAAAGATTGATTCAAGCTTGTGTCTATGCGGGCTCAATGCTTAAATTAATAGTATTGTTAGGATTGTTTTTTTTTTTGGCCATCGGGTCAACCAAAGCTTGATTCTTTTAATGTATATTTGGAAGGCGCTAAGATGATGTGTGGTGGCGATGCCAATGTGAAGCATGGTTGGTATGGTGCTTCCACGAGTGAGATCAATGGGGTTCTTGTTTCTAGTTTTGATTATCCCCGAAGTCATGGGGTTTATCTCTCAGCAAAGGCTCACCGTGTGGAAAGGTAGTTTTTTTTTTTTTTCCTTTTTATTTTTTTCATAAGTTGGAAATTTGAATTTTGTACAATTGTTTTACAATTCTTGCCCCAAAATGGCGAGATATTAATTTGTTCTTTTTAAAGATCGATATAAATTGATGCTTAACAACGGTATACGGCTTTAAATCGCCTCTATTATTGCACAATATTAGCACAACCCATGTCGTCGTTATATGATTCACGATTTCTTATGTTGTCTCATTTCAATATATGTTAAGTGTTACACTCCTTTTTTAGAAATGTATATTTTTTTAACATATTTAATATACGTGAATAGAACGGATTACAAACATGCTTTTCATAAGAATCATGTTTTATATTTTCTATTTGGATTACAATTTATGCCTTTTATATGAATCTTCCATTACCTCTTGTGAGTAGGATGACAAATTAGTGCCTTTTAAGTTTTTGTATTACATATTGTGAGTTATATTACAAATAATGATCAACAAAATTTAAACTAAATTTGCATATATCATAAGATTGAATAAAAATACAATAATCACATCAAAATTATATTACATAAATAAACACAATCCATGCACATTAAAGTATTAAAATCATTTAAAAATTAACTCAGAATATACAAATTTGTTCAAATAGAGTTTTAGCCAGTTTTGTGCAATTAATTTCTTAATTTCCTTACTCTTTTTCTATTTCCAG
Source organism: Phtheirospermum japonicum (assembly GCA_014905375.1). Taxonomy (NCBI): domain Eukaryota; kingdom Viridiplantae; phylum Streptophyta; class Magnoliopsida; order Lamiales; family Orobanchaceae; genus Phtheirospermum; species Phtheirospermum japonicum. Next base: position 216,295 of record BMAC01000277.1, on the reverse strand, counting down.
GATAAGTAGTCGTATGCACCAATTTCCTCCTTGGTTTCTTACAAGTCTAAGTCGGTGATATGGACTAGGGTTTTTGGCTTCCCTAACTATCACTAACATTAAATGATTTTGAAAAAAGTAAGCCTTTCAGAACCCAAGAAAACTAGTCCAGTCATCCCTTCGACCATCTTCTCGAGAATTCAAAAACAGCTAGTCAGCTTCCCAAAACTAATAATAACAATCCATTATTTATTGTCACAGAGGCTAATTTGCCCTTTTTCTCATTCGCACAAAGTTTTTATTAAAAAAATATGATCTCATTAGGGAGAAAGATTGATTCAAGCTTGTGTCTATGCGGGCTCAATGCTCAAATTAATAGTATTGTTAGGATTATTTATTTTTGTGCAGCGGGTCAACAAAAGCTTGATTCTTTTAATGTATATTTGGAAGGCGCTTAGATGATGTGTGGTGGCGATGCCAATGTGAAGCATGGTTGGTATGGTGCTTCCATGAGTGAGATCAATGGGGTTCCTGTTTCTAGTTTTGATTATCCCCGAAATCATGGGGTTTATCTCTCAGCAAAGGCTCACCATGTGGAAAGGTAGTTTTTTTTTTTATTTTTTTTTTGTTTTATCCTTTTTGTTTTTTTCCATAAGTTGGAAATTGGATTTTTGTACAATTGTTTTAAAATTCTTGCCCCAAAATGGCGAGATATTAATTTGTTCTTTTTAAAGATCGATATAAATTGATGCTTAGCAACGGTATACGGCTTTAAATCGCCTCTAGTATTGCACAATATTAACACAACCCATGTCTTCGTTATATGGTTCACGATTTTTATGTTGTCTCATTTCAATATATGTTAAGTGTTACACTCCTTTTTTGGAAATGTATATTTTTTTAATATATTTAATATTAGTGAATAGAACGGATTACAAACATGCCTTTTACAAGAATCTTGTTTTATATTTTGTAGTTGGATTACAAGTTAATGCCTTTTATATGAATCTTACATTACCTCTTGTGAGTTGGATGACAAATTAGTGCCTTTTAAATTCTTGTATTACATATTATGAGATAATATTACAAATAATGATCAACAAATTTTAAACTAAATTCGCATATATCATAAGATTGAATAAAAATACAATAATGACATCAAAATTATATTACATAAATAAACAAAATCCATGCACATTAAAGTATTAAAATCATTTAAAAATAACTCGGAATATACAAATTTGTTCAAATACAGTTTTAACAAGTTTTGTGCACCTAATTTCTTAATTTCCTTACTCCTTTTCTATTTCCAGGATAAGTAGTTGTATGCACCAATTTCCTCCTTGGTTTCTTACATGTCTAAGTCGGTGATATGGATTAGGGTTTTTGGCTTCCCTCACTATCACTAACATTAAATCATTTTAAAAAAATTCCGCCTTTCAGAACCCAAGAAAACTAGTCCACTCACCCCTTCGACGATCTTCTCGAGAATTCAAAAACAGCTAGTCAGCTTTCCAAAACTAATAATAACAATCCATTAGTTTAGTGTCACAGTGGCTAATTTGCCCTTTTGCTCCTGCGCACAAAGTTTCTATTAAAAAATATGATCTCATTAGAGGAAAGATGGATTCAAGCTTGTGTCTATGTGGACTCAATGCTGAAATTAATAGTATTGTTAGGATTGGTTATTTTTGTGCAGCGGGTGAATCAAAGCTTGATTCTTTAATGTATATTTGGAAGGCGCTAAGATGATGTGTGGTGGCGATGTCAATGTGAAGCATGGTTGGTATGGTGCTTCCACGAGTGAGATCAATGGGGTTCCTGTTTCTAGTTTTGATTATCCCCGAAATAATGGGGTTTATCTCTTAGCAAAGGCTCACCGTGTGGAAAGGTATGGTTATTATTGTTTTATCCTTTTTTCTTTTTTTTTTCTTTTTGCATGAGTTGGAAATTTAATTTTTGTACAATTGTTTTAAAAATTATTGCCCCAAAATGGTGAGATATTAATTTATTCTTTTTAAAGATCGATATAAATTGATGCTTAGCAACAGTATACGAATTTAAATCACCTCTAGTATTGCATAATATTAGCACAACCTATGTCTTCATTATATGATTCACGATTTTTTTATGTTGTCTCATTTCAATATATGTTTTAAGTGTTATATTCTTTTTTTGGAAATGCATATTTTTTTTTAACATATTTAATATTCGTGAATAGAACGGATTACAAATATAATTTTTATAAGAATCTTGTTTTATATTTTGTAGTTGGATTATAAATTAATGCCTTTTATATGAATCTTCCATTACCTCTTGTGAGTAGGATGACAAATTAGTGCCTTTTAAATTCTTGTATTACATATTGTGAGTTAAATTACAAATAATGATCAACAAAATATTAAATTCACTTAAAAATAACTCGGAATATACCAATCTGTGCAAATAGAGTTTAAGCTAATATTTTGCAGCTAATTTCTTAATTTCCTTAGTCCATTTCTATTTTCAGGAAAATTATCCGTATACACCAATTTCTTCCTCGGCTCCTTACAAGTCTAAGCCAGCGATATGGACTAGGGTTTCAAGCTTCCATCTTTATTACTGACGTTAAATGATTTTGAAAAACCTCAGCTTTTCAGAACCCAAGAAAACCAGTACACTTACCTCTTCGACGATCTTTTCGATAATCTTAAAACACCCAATCAACTTCCCAAAACTAATAATAATAGTAATCTGTTAGTTAAGTGTCATAGAAGTGCAATGCCCGTCGCCTAATGCGTTGAGATTTTTTCTTGTGTGATATGGCTTTAAATCGCCTCTAGTATTACACAATATTAGCACAACCTATGCCTTTGTTATATGATTCACGATTTTTTATGTTGTCTCATTTCAATATATTTTAAATGTTACTCTCTTTTTTTAGAAATATATATTTTTTATTTTATTTAATATTCGTGGATAGAACGGATTACAAATATCCCTTTTTAAGGATTTTGTTTTATATTTTATAATTGGATTACAAATTAATGCGTTTTTATTTGAAACTTCTACCTCATGTGAGTAGGATGACAAATTAGTGCCTTTTAATTCTTGTATTACATTTTGTGAGTTAGATTACAAATAATAAACAACAAAATATTAAATTCATTTAAAAACAACTCGGTGCAAATAGAGTTTAAGCTAATTTTCTGTAGCTAATTTCTTAATTTCCTTACTCTATTTCTATTTCTAGGTTAATTATCCGTATACACCAATTTCTTCCTCGTCTCCTTACAAGTCTAAGAAAGCGATATGTAATTAGAAGAGTTTTCGTGGTATTGAAATATATCAACGGGTTCTTGACTTGGTATTATCGGAAATCGATTCAATTGAGGAATCTAGGTGTTTCAAGCGTTGAAAGTTAAGGAAAAATAAAAATAAGGCAATTAAACTAGCTAAACTACACTAGAAATTCAAATAGCAAGTTGGTCGGATGCCTCAATATAGAAATGCAAGCAATAATGAAAATAAGCAAGAAAATGCAATGTTTCACCAAGTATAAGCATGCAAGCACAAGGTACAATTATGCATTTAAACTCAAATAATGCAAATAAGCACAAATCGAAAGCATGGATATAAAGAGTAAGAAAAGTTGACGTGAAAGTTTAAAACTTTATGAAAAATAGCAAGCAACAAAGAGTAAATCTAAGATTCAATCATGAAAATCAAAATCAAAATAAATCATATGAAATACTTGAAATAAAAACGATCAAGGACTCGATCTATGACCTAGATGTGTCACTCATCTAGATTCCATGGACGATTCACAAGATCAAGTAATAAATCAAGGTGCTAAGGCAAAAAGCATAACATGAAGAACAAGCACGAAATTGAAGAACAAAGCATAAAATAAAGAAAGCTTACTTGAATTAAAAAGAGAATCCCAAAGTTTGAATGAAATTACAAAGCAAAATAAAAAATTCAAGGGAGTACTTGAATTCTTCTTGAACTTACAAACTCAAAGCAAAACTTGAAAATTAAATCTAGGGAGAGAAAATTATTCCAAACCCAAGCTTGGGTTGGGAGGAGGTGTTTTTACAAAATGAGAGTGAGGTCCTATTTATAATAGGTTTAAATGGGCCAAATTAGCTAAAAAGGTTTGAAAATCCCGAGTTTGACAAAAATTGACCCGTGTTGACCTTCCTAGCCACTTGGCTAGCCTTTTGACACCTTTTGGCTCGATTTGGCTCGACCATGGCTCGAGGTGGCTCGGTCATGGCCGAGCTTGGGCGTGAGCGCTGGGGACGGCTGAAGGCCTGGGCACGGGTTTGGGCAAGGCAGGCGTGCCTTCTTGGGCGCCTGGGGTGCCAGGCATGATCCTGGGCAAAGGAAAGATATAACTATGCAATAGATTATATTATTTTAATCGTTAAGCTTTTACCAGATATAATTGTTTGTACGAGTTCGATTCGTACAAAATTCAATATTTATATTATTTTAATTTGTCCCTCAAATTTTAAGATTTTTTGTATTTACCCTCCAAACTATAAGATTCTTGCACTTTACCCCTCAACTGTCTGTAGATGGAATTTAGAAGAAATATTCCGTTGGAAATAAAATTTAGAGGGAAAAAAAAACTCTTATAATAAAACATAAAGGAGGCCAGGTTCAAAATTGCATATTTTGGAACTTTTTGGACCAATTTCGTGCGTAATTGAGATATATAGGACTTAAATTGTAAGACTTCAAATCTTACATGGCTAATATTTAGTTATATGTTCGAAATTGCGAAACGTTGATATATAATAGGGCCACTTTTGCAATTAAGACAAGTGCTCCAAGCATGCTCTTAATTTTCTGATTACAGTCCTTTACCTTAATATGACTCGTGAATTTGGTCCTGAATTGATCGGAATTTCTAAATTCGGCCGCGAAAGTCTGTACACGCGAAAATAAACGCCAAGATGAATCTCGGGCATTCTTTCTGATGATCGCTTCACAAAAGGTTAAAAAAAAAAAAAAAATCCCAAATCAAACGTGAAAACCCTAGCCACCATTTTCCACTCTCAACTAAAAATTGAAGGTGAAAAGAGTAGTTTTCATTGAAAATGTCACACGCCATTGTCTTCTCGGAGTCCCACTGCGGATGGACTGCTGTTGCTCGTGCTTCGTGGACCAACAATATCTCCAGACGGCGGTTTCAGTCATGCCGCGATCTTGTATTCGATTCTGGTAAAGTAAATGTGATTTTTTTTTTAAATATGTTTAAGCTGAATATTTATGAATTAACTCTAGGTTTTCATGAAATCAGAAATGTTTAGACTTTTCGCTGATTGAATTTAGATTTTCAATTGTTGTATTATTGATTAATGGAGATAATGGTAATATAACATTAAATTTAAGTTACTGTATTGCTTTCTGGAGTACTGAAATTGGGAATGTTCATATCTGTATTTTCTAATTATTAATCCGTTTCTTTCGTTTTTGAAAATTTTCAGTGCTGGTGATGTGATTTGGGAATATTCATATCTATCATTTCAAAGCACATCTTACATAAACTCTTATTTATCATGTTCTACGATTTTCAGCATTCTCCTGGTTTTAATTGTGTGGGGTTGTGTAGCCACCCTAGATCTTTGCTTATATGAACAAGAAAGAATGGTTTTATTGGAATTCCTAAAATCGGCATTAAATGAACTCAGTGATTTGCGCATGAATACTTCATTAATTTCTTATTGGATCTGGGGTCGTAATTGCAAGTTTATAGTTTTGGGACTAGAATTGCTGCACCCCTGGTCGTACGAGACGAAAAGTGCAATTCTTGCACAAACACACTATCCATACCGTCTAATTTTCCTGAATCACCAATCTAAGGCTAATCCTTATTTCAAAATAAATAAATAAAAAATAAAAAAGAGAAAGAAAGAAAGAAAAAGAAAAAGATCACATCAATTATTATCATTACATTTACACCCATATAATCCATTATTAATCTTAAAATTTGTTCTCATTTTTTAAAACAATCACACTATTCTCACCCAAAAAAAAAAAAACCAGAAAGAAAGGAAATAGGGGTCCGGCCAATTATACCTCAATTTTCACCTTGACATGTCAAACATGTACATTCTAGATAACAATCGCCTCATCACTAAACAGGCTGTTAAAACTTTAATCCTTAAAATATCTGTCACCCACACACAAAACTCTTGTTGATAAAAGCTGAGGCTGTGGCTTTTATATAAATCATAAATTGTCTTTTATATTTCGTGAATAGAAGAGTAGGATTACAAATATGCCTTTTATATGAATCTTGTTTTATATTTTGTGAGTAGGATAGCAAATTAATGCCTTCTATATGAATCTTCTATTACATCTTGTGAGTTGTATTACAAATTAGTACCATGAAAAATCTTGTATTACATATTGTGAGTTGGATTACAAATTCATTTCACCAGCTATTTGGATTAGGCCTCTCTGAGAGTTTCTTACTACTATATATACCCTCAAACACTCTCCTCTTTGCTACACCAAACTTTTTTGTTCTTAATTTTCAAGGTTTTCAAGCTTCCACCAGAAGGTGCTGATTTTCACTCTCATGATGTGTATGTGTTTTCTGTTTCATCATAAATGTTGAGCTAATTAATAAGTGCTTCTTGGAATAACAATTTTGCTAGTGCCATTTTTCAGCCAAACTTAGTAAAAGTGACCTTTAAAGATCGATATAAATTGGTGTTTAGCGACGGTAAATGTAGTCGCAAATATTTGGGCTAAAATCTCATAGCTGATTTTTCGTCCATGACATTTGTCAGTCAATTGGTTAGTATGACGTGACATTAATTATAAGCGATGACATGTCCGTCGCCAAATCCGTCGAGATTTTGGCTGGTGTGACGTGGCTTAAGTCGTCGCAAGTATTGCACAATATTAGCACAACCTATGTCTTCGTTATAGAATTCATGTTTTTTGAAGTTGTCTCGTTGCAATATCTGTTTTAAATCTTTTTTTTTTTTTTGGCAATGTGTATTTTTTAACATATTTAATATTTCATGAGTAGAAGAGTAGGATTACAAATTTGCCTTTTATATGAATCTTGTTTTATATTTTGTGAGTAGGATAGCAAATTGATGCCTTCTATATGAATCTTCTATTACATCTTGTGAGTAGGATTACAAATTAGTACCTTTTAAAATCTTGTACTACATGTTGTGAGTTGGATTACAAATTCATTTCACCAGCATTTTGGATTAGGCCTTTCTGAGAGTTTCTTACTACTATATATACCCTCAAACACCCTCCTCTTTGCTACACCAAACTTTTTTGTTCTTAATTTTCAAGGTTTTCAAGCTTCCACCAGAAGGTGCTGATTTTCACTTTCATGATGTGCATGTGTTTTCTGTTTCATCATAAATGTTGAGCTAATTAATAACTGTTGCTTTGAATAACAATTTTGCTAGTACCATTTTTCAGCCAAACTTAGTAAAAGTAACCTTTAAAGATTGAGATAAATTGATGTTTAGCGACGGTAAATGTAGTCGCAAATATTTGGGCTGAAATCTCATAGCTGAAATTTCTTCCATGACATTTGTCAGTCAATTGGCTAGTATGATGTGACATTAATTATAAGCGACGACATGTCCGTCGCAAATCCGTCGAGATTTTGGCTGGTGTGACGTGGCTTTAAGTCGCCGCTAGTATTGCACAATACTAGCACAACCTATGTCTTCGTTATAGGATTCACGATTTTTGAAGTTGTCTCGTTGCAATACCTGTTTGAAATATTTCTCTCTATTTTTTTTGGCAATTCATATTTAAGATATTTAAACTGTATTCGCATATACCATAAGATGCAATACAAAGACAATAATTACATCGGAATTATACTACATAAATAAACACAAATCATGCACAATAAAGTATTAAAATCATTTAAAAATTACTCAGAATATACAAATCTGTGCAAATAGAGTTTAAGCCAATTTTTTGTGCAGCCAATTTATTAATCTCCTTACGTATTTTCTATTTCCAGGTTAATTAGCTGTACACACCAATTTCTTCCTCGGTTTCTTACAAGTCTAAGCCGGCGAAATGGACCAGGGTTTCAAGCATCCCTCTCTATCACTGACATTAAATGATTTTGAAAAACCTCAGCCCTCAGAACCCAAGAAAACCAGTCCACTTACCCTCTTCGACGATCTTCTCGACAATCCAGAAACCGCTAATCAGCTTCCAAATACTACTACTAATAATAATTTGTTAAATCAGTGTCAGAGAGGCGTAATGCCCGTTTCTGCTCCTGCGCGCAAAGTTTCTGTTAAAAAATATGAACTCATCAGGAGAAAGCTGGATTCGAGTTTGAGTCTCTGCGGGCTCAATGCTGAAATTAATAGCATTATTAGGATTGGCTATGTTAGTGCAGCGGGTCAATCAAAGCTTGACTCTTTTAATGTAAATTTGGAAGGCGTTAAGATTATGTGTGGTGGGGATGCCAATGTGAAGCGTGGTTGGTATGGTGCTTCCAAAGGCGAGATCAATGGGACTCTTGTTTCTGGTTTCAATTATCCCCAAAATCACGGGGTTTATCTCTCAGCATCGGCTCACCCCGTGGAAAGGTAGTTTTTTTTTTTCTCTTGCGTAAGTTGTAAATTTGATTTTTGCTCAATTTTGGTCCCATAATTTCTTTTTAACCAAAGTTGTACATCATTAAAACTTTTTGGACTAATATTGCACTGAAATGTTATGGGACCAAGTTGCACTAAAATTGCACAAAAACAAAATTTTACAGCCCAAATAACACACCAATAATTGCAATTTACCTTTCATTTCTCTAAGAAATTCATAATTCACTTGGCATAATAATCAATTAAATCATTGTTGAGATCTTAATGCATGCTTGTAACTTAACTTATTTTCTTTCAGCTTGCAATCATCGCCTTCTGACGAGGATGGGGTAAGGCACATGCTGATTTGCCGCGTAATATTGGGAAGAGTAGAGGTTGTTGACCCTTTTTCAGGACAAAATAATCCGAGTTCGGATTCATTTCATTCTGGAGTTGACAAATTAATGCATCCTAAGAAGTACATTATCTGGGCTGCGAATATGAACACGCACATATTGCCCGAGTTTTTGGTCAGCTTTCGTTCATACTCGCATGTCACCGGTGAGGGTATATAGGTTCTCATGTTAAGGCACTATTTTAAATTATGTCAGTTCAAGAATTATATATATCCAATTTATTTGTTGATTTCTTAAAACTTTTTATTCGCAGGGGTTTTGAATATTTTGGAGCCTTACCCAATATCGATGCCTGTGGCTGCTATGATAAATAGCCTTTCTTTCTCTTTGCCAGCTCAATCACTCTTATCGGTTGTTAATTACTACGATGATTATATGGTATATAAATATTACACATTTCCGTGCACTTGGGATTAGCAAAATAAGATCTCCAATAGTGAACCCTAGTAACTTGTTTGATTTCAATCTTTAATATTCAGGAGCGTAGACTGAGCACAGTGGAATTTACGGAGAGGCTTAGAGAAATTCTCGGAGACAGATTGCTGAACGTCTTGCTACAGTCTTACACCCAAAACGTACGGTTTGTGCATCAATCTAATTTGCCATTAAACTGGCTTGATTGGTTCTGTGAGTATTATTATATCTAGCAATTTTGATCCATAAGTTCTCATCTGTGCAATCTCATCAAAATCACACGAAAGCCAAAATTTATGTGACCGAAATTGCTTCATAAGATACTTGCTGCAATCCACTCGCCTCGTATGTTTTTGTAGATATAAACAGCCCCATTCATTACAATTTTTTTCTTTGTTAATTGAGAAAATTGTAGAAAGTAGAGAAATTATAATTTTTATATTTAATTTATTTATTGTTAACATTATATTATTGGGGCTTATTTTCTATATCAAATTTCTTAACTTAGATGCAAGTTGAAAATCTAAAATCTTAATTATTACTTTTATTCATGCAGAATGGACACAGAGAAGGAACGTCTGGCCAGCAAACCCAAGAACTGCTAGTTTAATAGGATTAGTTTTATTTGTTATTTGCAACGGTTAAAATTGTTACTCAATCTAGGACTTGCCCTTTTCAAATATAATGTTTGAGAGTTTCTTCTTGTATATTTTTCTTGTCTATTTTGCTACAATCCTAAAGTTATGTATTAATGCCACCAGCCTTTCGGTTTAGTAATTGATTCTGGGAAATTGAAGTAATTATTGAAGTAGTTTGTTGGTGTGATAATAGAGCTGGCAATTTTGGGCTCGGTCCGATTGCATCTGGGCCTGGCCCATGGAATTCCAGCCCAAAAAAATTGGGCCAGTTTTGGTCTGGTCCAATTGGCGTTTAGTCGGGCTGGCCCGTCCTATTTGGCCCGCCAAAATGCACTGTAATTTTTATGATGGGCCGGACTTGAGCCGATGAAATTTGCGATTTAGCCTTAGTAATTATAGTTGGTTTAAACTTTTATATATATATACACACACACCAAATATTGGGAACTATGCGTTCATTTCACGAGGTTGAGATCTAGAATCTGGTGAGATTATAATCAAATTGGTGATATTGTTATAATTACATGGTTAAGTTTGAAAATTGTTCAATTTGGATGGTAAAACTTGGTACGTGTACAAATTGTTTGCTTAATGTATTTTTGGGAACCATTTTTCAGTATTACCATGTCATGGATCTAATGATAAATAAATGAAATTGTTAGAATAGTCTTATTTTCAAAATACATTATACGCTCTTAATGAAGAGTAAAATATTTTCTTGAATTAACTTTTTTTAAAAATGTTACTCCCTCTATCCCAAAATATGATAGTCATGCGGTTGATTTTACCATAGTTCTGAAAACCGGATCGGACCGGCCGGTTCGACCGGTTCAACCGGGAACCGGTCACTACACCGGTCCGGTTTTCATGTGAAAACCGCTGGGGTCAAAAACCGGTCAAACCGGTCAAGAACCGGTGAACCTGTGACAGGTTCAACCGGTTTTTCTTGATTTTTTTTTTCTAATTTTTATATTAAATAAAATTTGACAGGGTCTTATTTTTTTTATTTGGAGTACAAATAAATATAAATTATGATGGCTAATTTTATTTCATTTGGAAGTTGTTGGACTTGGAGTGATGATATTAGAATTGAACTATTTGATTTGATTTTTCTTCATTATATTTAATTCAACTACATTTTTCTATGTTGTATTGTGGTTGATGAATTCATATTTATTCATATGGACTCAACTACATTTTTCTATGTTGTATTGTGGTTGATGAATTCATATTTATTCATATGGACTCTTTGAATTAAAATTTAAAATATTTTATAATCATATATTTTATTAATCTAATTTATTCTATTTATTTATAACATATTTAATATATATATATATATATATATAACCGGTTCGACCACGGTTGGACCTGTGAACCACTGAACCTGTAGATTTACCGGTTCGATGACCGGTCCGATTTTCAGAACAATGAATTTTACACAGATTAAGTTATTAATTTAGTTAGTATTTTCTAATTATACATTTATTGAATTTATTAATGTCTATTAATGATTATAGAAAGAAATTAGTGTTGGAATTAGTATATTTGTTACTGGAATAGTAAGATTTTACATTGTAATCATCAATTCTCAGTTTACCATGTAAAAAAATTAGTATTTCAAAAATATTAATTAAGGATATGTGTGTGAATGAAAAATTAATGATATGTTAAATATAGTAACTGGACTATCTTTGTGGGACTGACGAAAATGGAACACTGGATTATATTTATGGGACGAAGGGAGTAGTTATTGTAGACAGTCAGATAATCTATGGATAGTGCGAATTTGTTATATTACTGTAATTGTGTTAGATCGATAGAATTATTGGTATAATGTATTATATATTGCAATATGATTGATGAGATAGTGAGAGAGAAGAGAAAAACAATTTTCTAGTTAATAGTCATCAGGTTGGCTGATTTCCAACACCTTTAATGTATATTTTTTTGCCTTTCAAACAAAAAATACATCTCAAACCAAATATTTATACTGCTCGACCCAAATAAAATTGATTGATCCAAACATTGTAAACTATTGGACTCAAACTATTATCACATCTCACACAAAACATACAAAAACATAGTCCCCAGACCAAGTATTTGTATTACTCGACTCAAACAACCCTTATTGTCCCAAAATATTAAGCTACTCTACCCAAACTTTTATCACTTCTTGCCCCAAATATACAAGAACATAGTCCTCAGGCCAAATACTTGTATTGCTCGACCCAAACAACCCTTCTTGCCCCAAATTATTAAACTTCTTGACCTAGACTTTAATCACATCTCGCCCCAAACACACAATAACATACTTCCCAGACCAAATATTTGTATTCGTCAACCCAACTAAGACTGCTCACCCTAAAATTTTAAATTATTCGACCCAAACAATTATCATCTCTCGCCCCAAACATACAAAAACATACTTTCCACCCAAAAAACTTGTATTGCTCGACCTAAATAACACTACTCACCCCAAGATATTGGGCAACTCAACCCAAACAATTATCATCTCTCGCCCCAAACATACAAAAATATACTCCCTAGACCAAATAAAAAGTCTCGAACCAAACATAAAATAATAAATTGCAACAAATATAACTGCTCACCTCAAATGTATTAAAAAAAAAAAAATTAACTAGCAAAAACCTGACCAAATTTCAACTTGAAAATTCCAAAAAAAGAATGTAACAAAATTCATTGGTCTAATTTTAAGGTATCTCTGGGCCAAAATGGCGTGTCCCATGCGGCGATTAATGTCGACCTTCTTCCTTTTAGTTTTCTCATGTGTGCTGGTTCTACCGAAGAATATGACAATTTTTGAGTTTTTGTTTGATTGAGGGTCAGAAGGATGCATTTATTTGCCAAACAAGATGACGAATTCTAAGGAGTTTCTATTTGATTGAGGTATTGATTTTGTGGATTTGTTTCGATGTATTTGTTTGGGTCGATCTCCCATTTTCACAAGAGAAATTCAGACTTTTTTACTAAAAAATAAGTAAAATATATGTATTGTCACTCATGGGCAGAAAAGAGTTTTCTCAAAAGAAAATGTGTATTTTCAATCATCATCTCAATAAGTTTCATGACTTCAAACGACTGAAATGGTAAACATCATTTTGATTTTCTCAATCATATGTTCACTCATATTTGGGCTGAATGAGAGCGCTGATTTGTTGTAATAAATAAGTTATTATGACACACCTGCAAGCATTTTTTAAGATTAGAACAATAAAATTCTTCAGCTCTGAAAAGATCAGACTATCATCCGCAAAAAACATATATGAAACCGTGGAGAAATTCAATGCAATTCGAACCCCATGAATAAACCCACTTCTTTAGTATCCGATAATAAATATAAAAGTCCTTGTGAACAAAAAAATGAATATACATAATCCCTTGTTTGGGCTTAAGCGTGACAAACACTCTTTGTTTTAGAGACCATTGTAATTATGGTGTTATTACACTCTTCAAATGATGCTCCTCATTGATTAGTAACTGACTCACCAATAATATTCCAAAATTGATAAAAAAGGCATGGCGCTTTAGCTGGTCCCAAACTAAAGGTCGCTTATTTGATCTCTTAGGTCGTAAAAGGCTTACATAAAAAATATTTCATATCTCTATTCACTTTGGGGCTAACAAACTCTAGAATTCCATGAATTCCTTCATCATATGGTTCATCAGATTGGAGCAGTTTTCCAAAATAATCAATTATAATTTCAGCCCTTCCTTCCTGATCTGAAACCCAATCCCCATGGTTTGACACCAAACCATGAATCATATTTTGAATTTTTCGTGTAGATTCTTGAGCTTGAAAATATTTTCGAATTTTGATCTCCATGCTCTAACTAGTTAACTCTACTTCTTTGTGGCCACTAGGCAAGATGTCATACTGAATGCCCATTTTCTTATTATCCGATGAATTCTCTCATCAATAAAATGCCACAAATCAGTGACACGATTATTAACGATAATTTGAAGATGAACATGAAACCACCCTCTTACGCCACAAACAAGACATAGGCGTCCATGCCCATGTTCGTGTAATTTCTGCAACTAAATGATGTCTGCAACAAACGAAAAAGAGGCATTCATGCCCATATTCGTGTCATCGCTGCAACTAAATGATGACGTGTCACACAGACTTGCAAAAATAATAAAAAGGCCACAAAATATGCAACACATGCAACTATTTTATCGTTCCTAGGTATATTTTCACAAACCCTCTACTATGCGACGATGGAGGATTGGATGTGAAATACCAGATTGGCCATGCACTTAAAAATGCCTATAGTACTTCCCCTTGGATGGTAAAAGAGGAGATAGACTCACTTCATGTGCAAGTTCTTCCAAATGTGCCCCATTTTTTTAACTTGCAAGAAAGACCTGATTAAAGCTTTATGACCAACTAATCAAAAACATAGGGGCTTTCTCTAGCCATGAATCTCATTATAGGCTTGTGGCTATGATGCGCCTTTATGGATTGGACAAGAATCTACATGATTAAGTAATTTGACATCACTCCTCATGCCAAACTTATTCTTCGGGGGAAAAATCCCTTTTGTTAAGATAAGTACATGTCGTTATTTCTGCATCCAGAATAGAGTGCTAATATTGTTTAGTACTAGTGGTGACTTTAAGCAACGTCACATAAGTAAAAAGCTCGATGGACAAGTGATGGCATGTTGTCCCTAACAACTATTGTCACGTCAAACTAAATTGTTGGATGATAAATGTCATGAAAAAACTTTTAGCTATGAATTCTGACACAAATATATTTGCGACTACTACTCCAAAGAAATTGGCAATTACCGATGAGTTTTTCCATCTCATCAATAACACAATTACTAATGGGGCTTTGAAGATGAACATGAAACCACACACTTACGCAACAAATGGGACAAAGGCATTCATGTCCATGTTTGTTGCACTGCTACAACTAAATGATGTCACTTACGTTGGACAGACAGGAAAAAAAAAGGAAAAAGACCAAAAACCCGCAACACATGTAACTACTTTAGCGTTCCTAGGTCAGCTTTTACAAACCCAGTCACTATTCCATGACATTAATAAAAATATGTAGCTACAAATTTTGACGTAAATATATTTGCGACTACAACTACAAATAAACTTGCAATTACCAATTAGTTTTTCCATGAGTAAAAGGCCAAAACTCATCAGTAACACAAATTTCCACGTAATTATTCAGTGATATTAATAAAAACTTTTAGCTACAAATGTTGATATAAATATACTTATGACTACAACTACAAACAAACTGGAAATTGTCAATTAATTTTTCCATCGGTAGAAGGCCAAAATCTCATTAGTAACACAAATACTAACGATGCTCTGAAGATGAACATGAAACCACCCACTTAGACAACAAACGAGATAAATGCATTCATTCCCATGTTTGTGTCATCATTGCAATTAAATGACATCACTTACGTCTAAAAAGTTGGCAAAAACAAGAAAGAGGCCGAGCAATCCATAACATGTGCATCTATTTATCAATCTTAGGTCAATTTTCATAAAACCGATTACTAATCCACGTAGTTATTCAGTAATATTAAGGGAAGAAAATTTTTGCCCTCCAGACTATTTCGATTTTTACAGTTTACCATACGAATTTCTTTTTTTGAGACAAAGCGCCATCTAGAGTTTGCGCGAATTACATTTTACCCTCTACACCAATTTTTTTTTTTGGGTTTTGTCCACGTCATCCGGTTTTAAAGGGGCTTTTCAGGGTTTTCAATAAAAAGCCAAAAGGGGGCGGGATTTGAGCTCTCCGCCGTTCGCCTCCATACTGAAGCCGCTCGTGGACGCGCTCTTTCACTAGCAGGATGCGAAAGATCATCTTTGCTTAACAACGATCATCTTTTTGGAACTTTGAGATTTGGTTTTGGTTTGATTCTTTTTTATTAAAAGATGATGCGGTGTTATCCTTTTGAAATGTAATATTTTACCGTCTCAATATTTGATCTGTAGAGGATAATGGAGGCATTAGCAGCAGCAGCAGGTGCGGCGGACAAATCTGCGGATTCAGCTTCGTACAGATACTGGGTCCGAGAGGCGACCCGGGAAGCCGCGCCTCTGCCCGTGCCCGTGAAAATTGACCCGACACACCTTGGATCCGCATGGAATCGGTCATGGATTTCGGAAACACTCAAATCAAGATAATTAATTTAACCTTTTTATTTTTTAACCTAATTTTTTCCTTTGTTATTTTTCTTGGATTGATTGTATTTATTAGTATTGAGGACCATGTTTGAATTGTGTTAGATTTGAATAATGAATGTACATTATGTTAGAAATTATATATGAATGTCAAACAAGATCATATTTTTTAGCTTCTCACTATACAAACTAAACTCGTTCATAAAGTAAACACAACCAAAACATCTGAACATGAATTCTCCTATAAGTTGTTCAATTATCTTCTCCATAGTTATCAGGGTTGTAGACAAGGATGATAAATGTTAAGAAAGAGTTGAAGCTAAATTATTTGGGGCATAAATTTGTGTGTATGAATTTTCTGTTCAGTCCTACTGTAAAAGTCACAAGCTTTAACTTGGTTGCAGGTGGTGTATTATCATTTTTTAATGTTAATTTTATACTCTAAATTGTTTATTTTGTGCATTTTTCAATGAATTTAGTTTATTGTTTGCAGGCTGGAACATGGGAGGAGAAAAATATGAATAAATGGGCAAGTGCTAGGATTAAAGTTTGGACCTAAAGACATTGTAAACCTTTTCATTTCTGCAGATTGATGATGTTGGTTAATGTGAAGTTAGTTCCATTTTCTCAATCCGATAAAATGCACTGTGATTCGTGTCAAAGTATAGTTTGTATAGACAGAGTATGGCATTCAAAGAAGAAAAAATCGTAGATGTTTCTAATTTTTACGGTATTCTAGGATATGTTTTTGTAAAGGAGAGCTCAAATCTTGCCCTCTTTGAGCTTTTATTGAAAACCCTGAAATGTCCCTTCAAAATTGAATGACGTGGACAAAAACCACAAAAAAAGTGGTGTAGGGGTAAAATATAATTCGCGCAAAGTCTAGATGGCGGTTTGTCTCAAAAAAAAATTAGTATGGTAAACTGTAAAAATCGAAATAGTCTGGGGGGCAAAAAAAATTCTCCTAAAATTAATATAAAGATTAAGCTACGAATTCCAATATATTTGCAACCACCTATACAAAAAACCTAGCAATTAGCGATGAATTTTCCCATCAATAAAATGTCACAAACTCATCAGTAACACGATTATTGACGGTGCTTTGAAGATGAACACGAAACCACCCACTTACGCAACAAACGAGACAGAGGGGTTCATGCCCATGTTCGTGTCATTTCTGCACCTATATGTTGTCTGCAACAAAGAGATAGAGGTATTCATACCCATTTTCGTGTCATCGCTGCAACTAAATGACGTCACATACGTCACATAGGATTGTAAAAATAAGAAAGAGGCCAAGAAATATGCAACATATGTAACTATTTTATCGTTCTTAGGTATGTTTTCACAAACCCTCTATGCGACGATGGAGATTTGGATGTCAAATATCATATTGGCCTGCATCCAAACACTTAAAAATGCATATATTACTTCCCCTCGGATGGTAAAAAGAGGAGATAGACTCACTTCATGTGCAAGTCCTTCCAAGTGTGCCCCATTTCCTTAACTTGCAAGAAAGACTTGATGAAAGCTTTATGACCAACTAATCAAAAACATAGGGGCTTTCTCTAGCCAAGAATCTCATTATAGGCTTGTGGTTATGATGCGCCTTTATGGATTGGACGAAAATCTACATGCTTAAGTGATTTGACATCACTCCTCATGCCAAACTTATTCTTCGTGGAAAAAGCCCTTTTGTTAAGATAAGTTCATGTCGTTATTCCTGCATCCAAAATAGTGTGCTAATATTATTTAGTACTAGTGGTGACTTTAAGCAACGTCACATAAATAAAAAGCTCGATGGACAAGTGATAGCATGTTGTCCCTAACAACTATTGTCACATCAAACTAGCCAGTTGGATGAAAAATGTCATGAAAAAACTTTTAGCTATGAACTCTGACACAAATATATTTGCGACTACTACTCCAAAGAAATTGGCAATTGCCGATGAGTTTTTCCATCTCATCAGTATCACAATTATTAATGATGCTTTGAAGATGAACATGAAACCACCCACTAACGCAACAAATGAGAAAAAGGCATTTATGTCCATGTTTGTTGCACTGCTACAACTAAATGATGTCACTTACGTTGGACAGATCGGCAAAAAAAAGAAAGAGACCAAAAACCAGCAACACGTGTAACTACTTTAGCATTCCTAGTTATCCTTTACAAACCTGGTCACTATTCCACATAACTATTCCACGATATTAATAAAAATATGTAACTACAAATATCAACATAAATATATTTGCGACTACAACTACAAATAAACTTGCAATTACCAATTAGTTTTTCCATAAGTAAAAGGCCAAAAACTCATCAGTAACACAAATTTCCACATAATCATTCAGTGATATTAATAAAAACCTTTAGCTACAAATGTTGACATAAATATATTTATGACTACAACTACAAACAAACTGGAAATTGTCAATTAACTTTTCCATCGGCAGAAGGCCAAAATCTCATCAGTAACACAAATACTAACGATGCTCTGAAGATGAACATGATACCACCCACTTAGACAACAAATAAGATAAAGGCATTCATGCACATGTTTGTGTCATCACTGCAATTAAATGACATCACTTACGTCTAAAAAGCTGGCAAAAACAAGAAAGAGGCCGAGCAATCCATAACATGTGCATCTATTTATCAATCTTAGGTCAATTTTCAAAAAACCGATTACTAATCCACATAGTTATTCAGTAATATTAAGGGAAGAAAAATTTTGCCCGCCAGACTATTTCGATTTTTACAATTTACCATACGAACTTTTTTTTGAGACAAAGCGCCATCTACAGTTTGCGCGAATTACATTTTACCCCCTACACCAATTTTTTTTGTGGGTTTTGTCCAAGTCATCCGGTTTTGAAGGGGCTTTTTAGGGTTTTCAATAAAAAGCCGAAAGGGGGCGGGATTTGAGCTCTCCGCCGTTCGCCTCCATACTGAAGCCGCTCGTGGACGCGCTCTTTCACTAGCAGGATGCGAAAGATCATCTTTGCTTAACAACGATCATCTTTTTGGGACTTTGAGATTTGGTTTTGGTTTGATTCTTTTTTATTAAAAGATGATGCGGTGTTATCCTTTTGAAATGTAATATTTTACCGTCCCAATATTTGATCTGTAGAGGATAATGGAGGCATTAGCAGCAGCAGCAGGTGCGGCGGACAAATATGCAGATTCAGCTTCGTACAGATACTATGTCCGAGAGGCGACCCAGGAAGCCGCGCCTCTGCCCTTGCCCGTGAAGATTGACCCGGCGGTCCTTTCCAATCAATCTAACCAAACACACCTCGGATCCGCATGGAATCGGGCATGGATTTTGGAAACACTCAAACAAGATAATTAATTTAACCTTTTTGTTTTTTAACCTAATTTTTTCCTTTGTTATTTTTCTTGGATTGATTGTATTTGTTGGTATTGAGGACCATGTTTGAATTGTGTGAGATTTGAATAATGAATGTGCATTATGTTAGAAATTATATATGAATGTCAAACAAGATCATATTTTCTAGCTTCTGACTATACAAACTAAACTCGTTCATAAAGTAAACACAACCAAAACATCTGAACATGAATTCTCCTATAAGTTGTTCAATTATCTTCTTCATAGTTATCAGGGTTGTAGACAAGGATGATAAATGTTAAGAAAGAGTTGAAGCTAAATTATTTGGGGCACAAATTTGTGTGTATGGATTTTCTGTTCTATCCTACTGTAAATGTCACAAGCTTTAACTTGGTTGCAGGTGTATTATCATTTTTTTAATGTAGATTTTATACTCTAATTTGTTTATTTTGTGCATTTTTCACCGAATTTAGTTTATTGTTTGCAGGCTGGAACATGGGAGGAGAAAAATCTGAATAAATGGGCATGTGCTAGTATTAAGGTTTGGACCTTAAGACATTATAAACCTTTTCATTTCTGCAGATTGATGATGTTCGATAATGTGAAGTTAGTTCCATTTTCTCAATCCGATAATATGCATTGTGATTCGTGTCAAAGTTTAGTTTGTATAGACAGACTATGGCATTCAAAGAAGAAAAAATCGTAGATTTTTCTAATTTTTATGATATTCTAGGATATATTTTTGTAAAGGAGAGCCCAAATCTCACCCTCTTTAAGCTTTTATTGAAAACCCTTAAATGTCCCTTCAAAACTGAATGACGTGGACAAAAATCACAAAAAAGTGGTGTAGGAGGTAAAATGTAATTCGCGCAAAGTTTGGATGGCGGTTTTGTCTCAAAAAAAAGTTAGTATGGTAAACTGTAAAAATCGAAATAGTCTGGGGGGCAAAATAAAAATTTCCTAATATTAATATAAAGATTTAGCTACGAATTCCAATATATTTGCAACCACCTCTACAAAAAACCTAGCAAATAGCGATGAATTTTCCCATCAGTAAAATGTCACAAACTCATCAGTAACACGATTATTGACGGTACTTTGAAGATGAACAC
Organism: Phtheirospermum japonicum; assembly: GCA_014905375.1. NCBI lineage: Eukaryota > Viridiplantae > Streptophyta > Magnoliopsida > Lamiales > Orobanchaceae > Phtheirospermum > Phtheirospermum japonicum. The sequence goes on along the minus strand of BMAC01000277.1, from coordinate 195,621 downwards.
GAAACCACCCACTTACGCAAAAAAACGAGACAGAGGCATTCATGCCCATGTTCGTGTCATTTCTGTAGCTAAATGTTGTCTGCAACAAAGAGACAGATGTATTCATACCCATTTTCGTGTCATCGCTGCAACTAAATGACGTCTCGTACGTCACATAGGATTGTAAAAATAAGAAAGAGGCCAAAAAATATGCAACATATGCAACTATTTTATCGTTTTTAGGTATGTTTTCACAAACCCTCTATGCGACGATGGAGATTTGGATGTGAAATATCAATTGGCCTGCATCCAAACACTTAAAAATGCATATAGTACTTCCCCTCGGATTGTAAAAAGAGGAGATAGACTCACTTCAAGTGCAAGTTCTTCCAAATGTGTCCCATTTCCTTAACTTTCAAGAAAGACCTGATGAAAGATTTATGACCAACAAATCAAAAACATAGGGGCTTTCTCTAGCCAAGAATCTCATTATATGCTTGTGGCTATGATGCGCCTTTATGGATTGGACGAAAATCTACATGCTTAAGTGATTTGAAATCACTCCTCATGCCAAACTTATTCTTCGGGGAAAAAGCCCTTTTGTTAATCTAAGTACCATTCGTTATTCCTGCATTCCAAAATAGTGTGCTAATAATGTTTAGTACTAGTGGTGACTTTAAGCAACGTCACATAAGAAAAAGCTCGATCGACAAGTGATGGCATGTTGTCCCTAACAACTATTGTCACGTCAAACTAACCAGTTGAATGACAAATGTCATGAAAAAACTTTTAGCTATGAACTTTTTTTTTAAGATCAAACATATTTTATACTTTTGCACAAAGTTACATATTATCGGAGGAGGGATTTTTGATAATACATTCAAGAAAAGAGAAAACTGCAAGTCTAAGGACACCGAAAACTATTCTAACATGTTCACATTAGGAGATAGATACCAATTAAAATTAGACAATACAATATGTCAGCCAGTTGAATGTCCAGTAGCTCAAAAGGTGGTCTCTCCAGCTTTTGGAAGTCAAGTAGCATCACACTTCGATTACAGATCCCATCCAAGAAATTTTCTGATTTTCTCATCCATGAGCTTCTTCTCCTCCTTTTGTTTGTCTCCACCAAAATAAGCCTTGTCGAAGAACTCTGAATCTAAGTATCGCCGAGTAGTAACATAGATATCTTCACAGAAATGAAATTTATCATTAACGACAATATCTGCATCATACGGTGTCTTGGCATCTATATCTATAGGTGGATGCTCGATATAATTTCTTATATATGAAATCATGTGACATCCAGCATTGTAAACTGTCGATGGTTTCACCTCCATCTCCAAACAGTGAATGTGTCTGAATAAAACTATCGCAGTAAAATGAGTGTCGCATGTATCCATGACATCCTTTTTCCAATCGAAGAGGGTGCCATTGGGTTCGTGAAACTATTGGCTAAGGGAATATCTCATTCTGTTAGTCATTATTGCATATTTTCTATTTCTATCCACCGGTAACTCCTCAAATAAACCTTCCAAAATAGCTTGTGCATGTTTACAATAAAAGATATCCGTTCCTTAGAAATCCAAAAGCTTGAGACATCCAAATACTCATTCACCATAGATTGGGAATTGTAATCGAACAAGGCATCTAGTGCATATGATAAACCTTTATCAAGCCCAAAACCTTGGTAGTAAGACATATCATGGCCTTTCATTCTTGGTAGCACACGTGTGTATCCAGTGTTGTCTACCGGAATTGTCTCACAACACAACATATAATCAATCAACTCAAGTAAACTGTGTGCATCATCTACATGGGTTGCTCCTTCCTTAAATCGAAATATGTTAAGTGTATTTCCTTCCATTTCTCCAATCCCTTTACACCAATTTTCGAACGCAAATCCTTCAGAATGCATATCTCGCATAATTTGGAAGCATTGTCTTACAGAGGAATCGAACTGTATAAGGTCGAGCCATTGCTTAATCGTTGGAGGTTGTGGCATCTTGAAGACCTTATCCCGTCTCTCATGATAAATGTCCTTCCAAGATTTAAATCTCTGGTAGACAACTCTAGCAGTCTTAAGATCGTCATCAACTTCATATGATGTTGCTAAAATAGCATGTCTGTAGCTTGGCTGAGCTGCTTTGTACTGCCAGGCAGCTTCTTCTAGAGTGGCATATCGAACTGAGGTCTTTGATTATGCTTTACCACTGGTACATTCAAAGTCATTAATGTTGGTATCCTTGAGGAGTGAAATGTCCATCTTGGTAGCTTTAGGATTTTCTGCTATGAGCTTTGATACAAATATATTTGCGACTACTACTCCAAAAAAATCGGCAATTACCGATGAGTTTATCCATCTCATTAATAACACGATTACTAATGGTGCTTTGAAGATGAACATGAAAGCACCCACTTACGCAACAAATGGGACAAAGGCATTCATGCCCATTTTTGTGTCATTGCTACAACTAAATGATGTCACTTACATCGGACAGGCTCGCAAAAAAGAAGAAAGATGCATTCATGCCCATGTTTGTGTCATTGCTAAAACTAAATGATGTCACTTACATCGGACAAGCTCGCAAAAAAGAAGAAAGATACCGAAAAACCTGCAACACATGTAACTATTTTATCGTTCCTAAGTCAAATTTTACAAACCTGATCACTATTCCACATAATTATTACATGATATTAATAATAAAAATGTAGCTACAAATGTCGACATAAATATATTTGCGACTACAACTACAAATAAACTTGTAATTACCAATTAGATTTTCCATGAGGCCAAAAACTCATCAGTGATATAAATTCCACATAATTATTCACTAATATTAATAAAAACTCTTAGCTACAAATGTTGACACAAATATATTTATGACTACAACTACAAACAAACTGGAAATTACTAATTAACTTTTCCATCGATAAAAGACCAGAATTTCATTATTAATACAAATACTCACGGTGCTTTGAAGATGAACATGAAACCACTCACTTAGACAACAAATGAGTTAAAGGCATTCGTGTCAATGTTTGTGTCATCACTGCGACTAAATGACATCACTTACGTCTGACAGGATGGCAAAAATAAGAAAGAGGCCAAGCAATCTACAACATGTGGATCTATTTTATCAATCTTAGGTCAGTAATATTAATATAAAGATTTAGCTATAAATTCCAATATACTTGCAACTATCGCTAAAATTTTTTTTGGCGATTACTGATGAATTTTTCCATCAGTAAAAGGTCACAAATTCATTAGTACACGATTATTGACGGTGCTTAAAGATGAACATGAAACCACCCACTTATGCAACAAACAAGACAAAGGTGTTCATGCCTATGTTCGTGTCATCGCTGCAACTAAATGATGTCTAGAACAAATGAGACAGAGGCATTCATGCTCATGTTTGTGTCATCGCTGCATCTAAATGATGTCACTTACGTCAGACAAGTTTGCAAAAATAAGAAAGAGGCAAAAAAATCTACGCACATGCAACTATTTTATCGTTCCTATGTATATTTTCACAATCCCAATCAATATTCCACATATTTATTCAGTGATATTTATAAAAACTTTTAGCTGCGAATCTCGACATAACTTTATTTGCGACTATTGCTACAAGAATACTGGCAATTACCAATGAATATTCCCATCAATAAAATGTCACAAATTCATTAGTAACACGATTATTGAAGGTGCTTTGAAGATGAACATGAAACCACCACTTACGCAACAAACAAGACAGAGGCATTCATGCCCATGTTCATGTCATCGCTGCAACTAAATGATGTCTAGAAGGCATTCATGACCATGTTCATGTCATCACACGATCTTGCTATTGTAGAAAGGAAGAGAGCAATTATACTTACAGTGCTACACTTCGTCGTCACCCCTACATCTGACAGGCACGGACTAGCACCCAATTGTGTCCACTTTTTAGAAGATGTGGATATTGTTGATAGCTACGCACTACGTTACTATCACACTTGTGCTCTGGGCTGCACAATTCAAAAAAGGATAAGTTACAAAATGTGATGGAAATCTATGGGTCGTTATTGTAAGTTTAATTTTTATTTATGTTTATTTCAATTACAATTCTTTTTTATATTGATATTTATATTGTTTGACAAACTTTCTTCTCACAAATTCATCATTAACACGATTATTGAAGGTGCTTTGAAGATGAAAATGAAACCACCCACTTACGCAGAGATAGAGGCGTTCATGACCATGTTCGTGTCATAGCTGCAACCAAATGATGTCTACAAGGCATTCATGCCCATGTTCGTGTCATCTCTGCAACTAAATAATGTCACTTAGAGGTTTGAAAAAAAAAAAGAAAGAGGCCAAAAAATATGCAACACATGCAACTATTTTATCGTTCATATGAATGTTTTCACAATCCCAATCACTATTCCACATAGTTATTCAGTGATATTTATAAAAACTTTTAGCTGCGAATTCCGACACAAATTTATTTGCGACTACCGCTACAAAAAAAACTAGCAATTACCAATTAATTTTCCAAAATATCACAAATTTAATTATTGATGATGCTTTGAAGATGAATATGAAACCACCCACTTACGCAACAAACGAGACAAGGGCGTTCATGCCCATGTTTGTGTCATCGCTACAACTAAATGATGTCACTTACATCGGACAAGCGGGCAAAAAAAAGAATGAGACTAATCAATGTACAACACGTGGATCTAATTTATCGTCAATTTTCACAAACCCCATTATATTCTGTTGTAAATTGGATTAGTTCTAATTAAATGGTGCAGCGATAATTCATGTTAATGAATTGTATAGGATTATTCTACGTGTCGTGTAGATAATCGTAGCATTTTGAATTTCTCAAATCCATTTATTGGTGAGTGAGAAATGATGCTTGGAAGTTGAATGGTTTGCTTTAATGCTTTATCGGTTATCCCACATTGATTGTTAGTCAATGTGGAAGAGAGTTTAAAAATGATTACATTTCTTTAATGTACATCAAGTGGGCCAGAGAGTGTTGTGGGCTTTGTGTAAACGAAATTCACGTGGGCTCTTGGACTTGGGTTCGCCAGTCCGCCTTCGGCGAAGCCGAAGGCGGATCCGAGCCCGAGCCCGGACCTCGGTCCTGGGCTCTGGGCTCTCTGGGCCTGGGCCTGGGTCTTGGGCAATTGGGCCGAATTGGGTGGTTCGATTGAGTTGGTCCGTGTGGGGTTCGGGTTCTGGTTCAACCCTGGCTTACTTTTTAGCCACGTGCGGTTTGACCCCTGGTCTTTCCCAAACGCCTGAGAATACATACTCTTGATCTTCTAACCGTTACGAAACGTTCAGACGTTTTGAATTCAAACCTACATGTATTTGCACGCTGAACTTGTCCAGGTTCATGCTGTCTTTTGCAGCTGGTTTGAATGACTTAATGACGTTTTTTAAGAACGTCATTATGAGGCTGTAACCTCCCAGGTAGCAACCCTATAAAAGGGTGAGTGACTCCAGTTCGTTTTCATTTTCCATACTCGCAAGAACACCTGAAATCATACTGCATACATAGTCTGCATATTTTCCTTATTTCGTAGCTCAGTTCATATTCAACCAGTTCGTCGGAGCTCTGGTTTTTACGGTGCTGTAAAACCAGAGACGAAGTCGTTTTATCTTTGGGAACGATTTGCCGAAACCGAAGGGCRCTACCGGGGMAAATTCRTTTTGCGGACAGAGAATTCTTCTCGACTCGACTGATTTTGATTTACACTTTCTGTTCTATTTTTCCAGTTTTGTGATTCCCTTTTTGTGCTCGAATTATTTATCAAATCTCAATTTACTTAAGGTAAATGAATTTGTTAATAAAAGTAAGTGTG
>BMAC01000277.1:166300-184892 GCA_014905375.1 Phtheirospermum japonicum | reverse complement strand
ATAACGGCAAGTCTCGACATATTCGTCGAAGACACAACACCGTGAGACATCTATTATCGAGTGGGATTATCTCTGTTGACTACGTAAGGTCGATAGATAATCTAGCGGATCCATTCACTAAGAACATAGCTCGAGATCAGATGTACAAGTTGCTAGAAGGAATGGGAGTGAAATCCACTTCTTAAAGATTATTGTAGTGGAAACCCAACCATGATGAGTGGAGATCCCACAAACTTGGTTCAATGGGAAAACTAAACTGCAAGAGTCTGGGTAAGTAAAACTCTACGAACCTATTCCTTAACGCAAAAGTAGAGTTTATAATCTGTCACGTGGTGAGGTTAAATCTCTGATTTTTAATGATTCTTGTGTAGGTCTTTGACTTCAGCATGACAGAATGCTGATTTAAAGAATCACCTATGTAAGCGAGAAGTGAGGGCCGCTTCTACTGAAGCTTATGAATCCAAAGAAGTTGTCCATGGCCAGAAACGGACACAAACGTGAGAACAGAAGAATATTGAGACCTTAGTGGGTGGTACTATTGTTTAGTATACACAAAGGGGAATAGTTCAAGAATTATGTTCACTAATCTGCCGGTATGCTCGGTAGTATTAACTAAGGAGGGTTCAAGGCCACAAGCCACCTATCCCTATTCTCTATTGTCTCTTAAGGACTGAGCTATGTATTTGCATTCATGCATGACGTTTTGGAGTTTCTCACTCATGTGGGGGATTGTTGTAAATTGGATTAATTCTAATTAAATGGTACAACAATAATTCATGTTAATAAGTTGTATAGGATTATTCTACGTGTCGTGTAGATAATCGTAGCATTTTGAATTTCTCAAATCCATTTATTGGTGAGTGAGAAATGATGCTTGGAAGTTGAACGGTTTGCTTTAATGCTTTATCGGTTATCCCACATTGATTGTTAGTCAATGTGGAAGAGAGTTTAAAAATGATTACATTTCTTTAATGTACATCAAGTGGGCCAGAGAGTGTTGTGGGCTTTGTGTAAACGAAGTTCACGCGGGCTCTTGGACTTGGGTTCGCCAGTCCGCCTTCGGCGAAGCCGAGCGGATCCGAGCCCGGTCCTGGGCTCTGGGCTCTCTGGGCCTGGGACTTGGGTCTTGGGCAATTGGTCCGAATTGGGTGGTCCGATTGAGTTGGTCCGTGTGGGGTTCGGGTTCTGGTTCAACCCTGGCTTACTTTTTAGCCACGTGCGGTTTGACCCCTGGTCTTTCCCAAACGCCTGAGAATACATACTCTTGATCTTCTAACCATTACGAAACGTTCAGACGTTTTGAATTCAAACCTGCATGTATTTGGACGCTGAACCTGTCCAGGTTCATGCTGTCTTTTGCAGCTGGTTTGAATGACTTAATGACATTTTTTAAGAACGTCATTATGAGGCTGTAACCTCCCAGGTAGCAACCCTATAAAAGGGTGAGTGACTCCAATTCGTTTTCATTTTCCATACTCGCAAGAACACCTGAAATCATACTGCATACATAGTCTGCATATTTTCCTTATTTCGTAGCTCAGTTCATATTCAACCAGTTCGTCGGAGCTCTGGTTTTTACGGTGCTGTAAACCCAGAGACGAAGTCGTTTTATCTTTGGGAACGATTTGCCGAAACCGAAGGGCACTACCGGGGAAAATTCGTTTTGCGGACAGAGAATTCTTCTCGACTCGACTGATTTTGATTTACACTTTCTGTTCTATTTTTCCAGTTTTGTGATTCCCTTTTTGTGCTCGAATTATTATAACGATACTCCAACATATTCCACATAATTATTCAATGATATTAATAAAACTTTTAGCTATGAATCCCAACACAAATATATTTGCAACTACCACTATATAAAAACTGACTATTGCTAATGAATTTTTTCCATCAGTAAAATGTCACAAATTCATCAGTAACACGATTATTGATAGTTCTTTGAAGATACCTAAGATTTTGAAGCACATTTTATTGCTAGGTCAATTTTCCGCAAACCCAGTCACTATTACACATAATTATTCAGTGATATTAATAAAAACTTTTAGCTACGAATTTCAACACAAATATATTTACGACTACAAATAAACTGGCAATTACCAATTAATTTTTTCATTAGTAAAAGACCAAAAATTCATCAGTAACACAAGTACTGATGGTGCGTTGAAGATAAAAAATGGAACCACCCTCTTAGAATACAAACGAGATAAAGGCATTCATGCCCATGTTTGTGTCATCACTGCAACTAAATTATGCAATTACGTCGGACAAGCTTGAAAAAATAAGAATGAGGCCGAGCAATCCACAACACTTATAGCTATTTTATCGATCTTAAATCAATTTTCACAAACCAAATAACTATATTCCGCATAGTTATTCAGTGATATTAACAAAAACTTTTAGTTACAAAGTGTAGCTATTCAGTGATACTGAAGTCTCAATAGCAATCAAAGTCTTTCAAGTTAAACGTTATTAATCGAAGCTCAATGTTGATTTGTATTCGCTCAAACAATATATCAGAATATATTAAATTTGATCCGAATATATGTATACGTAAATACCTACTTTTCTAATTGAACAAAAGATATTTAATTTGATTATAGTCCTATCCGGAGGCATGATCTGATTGATGACTAGCTCATTCCTATGTAAGCCCAATTTCCAAAAAAAAAAGGAATACGATAGAAATTTATGCTCAAAAGTTAAAGAAATTAATAGTGTCTGAATAGTTTTTCAGGAATTATAACTCACTCTGTATGCAAAGGAACCGCAAAGGATATAGATAAGTTCAAGAGAGTTCAATCTTCTGGTGCACTATGTAATTTTTCAATCAACTGAAAAAATGGCAAAAAAAGGTCATAGAAATGGTTCTCAATCAGTTTGTGAGTTTACGTGTACAACACTAATATTCTTTAGGAACAAAAAATGAAGTGATATCATTAAAAGGTGAATCGAGTCACTTAAGAGCGATTTTGGGTAACTTGGAGGCACAACCCGTGAAAATTGAAGGGTCAATAGTTATGGATGAAAAAAGTGAATGGTTGATGTATGGGAAAGAAGATGTCATTGACAAATTCGTAGCCCACAGAGTTATTCACAACTCCCATAAGCCTACTGCAAGAGTGCACTGTTTGTTGGTTAGGCGTAGCAACTTATCGAATTGACGAAGGCGGGCGTAACAACTCAGTTGTGTAGGAGCCTTATGAAAATAAAATCAAAGTGGGAGTCTAAGTTGGGGGCAGACCACAAAAAAATTGGATCATATACTTATGTAATATAAATCCAATGTTCGAAATGAGAGTCCAAGTTGGGGACAGATCGCAAAATCATATACTTATGTAATACAAATATATTGTGATTATTGTAGCACAAACTTATGGTATATGCGAAAATAGGTTATATTAAAACATGTTTAAAATATTATATAATTCAAAAATAAACTCAAAAACAAACAAATAAAACAAAATAGATATAGCAGCGACAACTTCAATATCATGAAATCTTTAATAGAGAGTCACAACCCTCTACTATGTGGCGACATCATTTAGCGAGATAGGGGCATTCATGCCCATGCTCGTGTTACTGCTACAACTAAATGACGTCACTTATGTTGGAGGCGCTGGCAAAAATAAGAAAGAGGCCAAAAAAATCTGAAGCACGTGTATATTATTGCTAGGTCAATTTTCACAAACCCAATCACTATTACACATAATTATTCAGTGATATTAATAAAAAAAAATTAACTATGAATTTCAACACAAATATATTTGAGACTAAAAATAAACGGGCAATTACCAATTCATTTTTTCATTAGTAAAAGGCCAAAAGTTCATCGGTAACACAAGTAATGATGGTGCTTTGAAGATAAACATGGAACCACCCTCTTAAGCAACATATGAGATAAAGGCAGTCATGCCCATGTTTGTGTTATTACTAAAACTAATTGAGTCACTTACGTGGGACAAGATGGCAAAAACAAGAATGGGGCCGAGCAATCCATAGCACGTGCAGCTATTTTATCGATCTTAAATCAATTTTCACAAACCATATTACTACATTCCACATAATTATTCACTGATATTAATATAAACTTTTAGTTACGAAGTGTAGCTATTTTATCGATCTCAGATCAATTTTCACAAACCCGATTACTATTCCACATAATTAATCAATAATATTAATAAAAACTTGGGTCATTGACCATTTGCTCTTATAGATAAATATTTTATCGTAAATAGTCCAATGACATTTCAGCTTCTAATTTAATCTGAACTACTATATAAGAATACTGATTTACCCTTACTGAACAATTTCCTTTCTTTATTTTTTTAACAAGTTTTTTCCTTTCTTTTAATTTTCTTTTTCTTTCTTCCAAATACAATTCAACCAAAATTCATACTACTCCAAGTTAATCTCATACTACATCATGTAATATCATACTATATCGTTTAATACATTGTTGGACTCCTTACTATATCATGGGATTTTATACTACATATTGTTGAATTTCGTACTTAATTGTGAATTTTAATACTACGTACATTGTGTAATTTTCATATTACATCATTGAACTTCATACTATTTAGTCAAATCTCATACAAATTCGTGTAATTTCATACTAGTTTGTTAAATTTCATGCTAAAAATCAAACTTCTTTTTAGCCCAAACATTCATACTAGAGAATACAACTTTTCTTATTATTATTATTTTATTTAAAATTCAATTGCATTCTATACACTATAAATTTCCATTGACATTATAAATTCCATACTAATACAAATAAGTTTTATACTAATTATACCAAAATTCACAAAACAATGATATTTCATATTAGATCTATTAAAATTCGTACTACATTTAAATATTTCAAACTAGCTCTAAAAAATCTCATACTAACTCTATCAAACTTTGCATTGACGATATTAAATTTCATCACTCTAATTAGACCCAATAAAAAAACTAAGAATAAGACAATGAAATGCTTAAAAAATTAAAAAGAAGACAACGAATCGCCTAAATTTCTTTATTATTATACACAAATGATATTTGAAAGTTTATTCATCACATCTCAGGTGAAAACATACATTACATTCATCTATTACTAAGATAGCTTCTGGCTAAGAATTTACCATTTTTTGTCATTACAAACTTATTAGCCTCAAGTACTAGATTAAAGTCAGTCTTACTTAACAAGGAGTCGGAGACTAAATTCTTACGGATGATTGGGACATGCAACACATCCACAAGTGTCAAACTCATGGCCAAAAGTCATCTTGAGTACCACTTTATTGATTCCCATCACTTTGGAAGTTGAAAATTTCCCCATGAACAGCTTTTTTTCACTAATCGGCGTATAGGAGGAACACATCTCCTTATCAGCACAAAGGTGACGAGCATCCCTAGTATCTAGTTTTCATAAGAAATGGCAACCTCAAGCACTGTTATGACTACGGCTCCCTTTCAATGTGAATGACCACCCAAGTTCAATGGCGCCGACTTCAAAATACGGCAAAAAAAGATGTTATTTTATCTCACCGCTCTCAATCTGTCTCGTTTATTAACAGAAGATCCCCCAACTATTTCTGAAGAAGACACCAACACCTAGAGGAGTGGCATTGTTGATATGTGGCATCACAGTCTATCTACATAGGAACTATCTTCTAAATGGGTTGGATGACACGTTATATAATATGTACAGTTCAATCAAGAAGTCCAAAGAAGTGTGGAACTCTTTGGAGAAGAAGTACAAGACGAAAGATGCCGGCATAAAGAGACTTGTCGTCAAAAAATTCATTAACTTCAAGATGGTTGATACCAAGTCGGTGATCATCTAAGTGCAAGAAATTTAAATCATCCTTCATGAATTGTTAGCTGAAGGATTGCAAGTGAATGAGCCATTTCAAGTGACTGCAATTATTGAGAAATTGCCGCAAATGTAGAAAGACTTTAAGAATTACCTCAAGCACTTAATGAAATGGGGTTTGAGGATTTGATAGTTTGGTTTTGTATTGAGCAAGATAACGCAAGGCCAAAGGAAAGTCCAACAAAAGAGAAGTGGGGGCAAGGGGAAATTTGGTCGAGTCGAACACTTGCAAGAAATGAAAGAGGCCTGCAAATAACAAGAATTGGGAGAATATCAAAAAGTTCAAGGGGAACTGCTATAACTATGGTAAATCAAACCATATGGTCAAAGATTATCATCAACCTAAGAAGGGATATAAATATGGCAATAAAGACTAGGCTAATGTGACTGAAGATAATACTCTTCTAATTGACATGTCAGAGCTTGATCTTTCATCTGTTGTGTTTGAAACAAATTTGGTTGATAACTGATATGCGAGAAATTATGTGGTAATTAATGGTTCAGATTTATACTTTTGTGTGTTTCATATTGTCATATATAGTTATTTCTCGTATATATATTCTTATGGATGGATGAGCACCAATTGCATATTTTTCATATATTTTGCAGTATTTAGTTGCTCGATTGGTGTGACGATGATTGAAGGATGACTCGTAATTGATGCAATTAGAATCGAGAAATGAGAACGAGCGAATCAGTGAAGAAATAGTACAGGAGGAACCCATCGATCGACGCGAGCGTCGACGTGACATCGACGACTATGGATTGCCCGCGTCAATCGACCACCTGGTCGATGACCTGTCGATGAACTCTCTGTTGTCCTGGTCGATGCTCCGTCGGTCGACGAACTTGGTCGACAAAAGTCTCTGTTGGCATCAATTACACCCCGTCGATCGACCACCTGGTCGAAAAAACTCTCTGTGATCATCGTCGATCGACCACCTTGTCGACAAAGTCTCTGTAGCAATCGTCGATTGACGGCCAATCGATGCCAACGTAAAAAGTTATTTTTGGAAGGAAATATGCACGCTAATTCTTTGGAAACTTATATATATGCATCCATACTTCAACAAAGACAGTTCTAGAGGGATTCCTAGGGTTACAAGGTATAAAAAGAGTCCCAATTCATTCTTATATCAAGGAGATTCAAGAAATCCAAGATCTAATCCTTCTTTTCCCATTTTCTTGCTCAAGAACAATGTTTTCTTATTGATTTTTCTTTTATATTTTCATGAACTCCATGAGCGAGTAGTTACTTAATTCTGGTCCTTGTGACGTTGAAACTCATTGATTGATTATGTTTTAATTAATTTTCGTAATATTTATTTCATTCTTCATATGAGATTGTTTGTGTTATTCTACTTTCATGCCATGATTTTTTAATTTCTAATTCAGACTGATTACCTGGATTAGGGGTTAGATGTCAATTGTTAGAAATAGGACTTCAATCCGTAATTGTTGTCGTTTCTATTCATTTGTAGCAACTAATGGCTGCGCATCATTAGGGGTAACACAACATAAGTTAAATAAATCAAGCTTATGAGTTTATTACTTATATTATCCTATTTGCCTTATTTTTAATACTTTTATTGGCTTAAATCTAGAGAGTTTATTCTAAATTGTTCATTAATTAGGTTTGATCGAAGAGCTTGTTTCGATTGAATATTCGGTAAGGGTAAATTCGAGTAGCAGAGCTTGTTGCTATATATTTAGGGCTAGTAGTTTCATATGAAAAGTGGATTATAATATTACAATTGGTTAGATGAATCAATCGAGACCGAGAATTGAACTTGGATTGGAGCTCTCTCATTATTATTGAATTCTTATTAATCCTCTTACGTGTTCCGTTTGTTTGAGTTTATTTACTTTCTTTGTTTATTTGGTTATTTAGTTCTTATTAGTTAGTTCATCATCTTCTACCCCTTTTTCTTATTTTATTCAAATATGAATAATCACAAGTTAATCCACACTTGTGGTGGGATCGACCCTTACTTACCGCTTCTACTAGTTAGTGGAGAAAAATTGAGAAAAATAAAATATTAAATTTATCGCGTAACGACGCGTTGTCAATAACCCAAGAGAAATTCACCTTAGATTGTTAAAAAAATGGATAAGGTTTTTAAAAGAAAATGAGGGAAACTAACAAAATACAAAGTTTGAAATCGAGTCGAGTGTTACTCTTTTCGAAGACGAAACTATTACGATGCTTACTATTGATAGATATCGCCCTAAGATAAATGATTTCCAATTCTAACTAAGAAGTATTTCAATAATTAGGATTTTTGGTGAACAGAATTGTATTTGAAACAATCAAACTTTGAAAGAAAGAATTAGACAATATTCTTTGTATGTGTTTGAATGATTTATGTGTGAATGAATTGATCGCAAACATATGGCTATTTATTGAGACTGTAAAGATATGTTTCAACTGACACAATTTTTTGCACGGGTCTTTTGCTGAATGAACATATATTTTGCATGGGGTTGTTCATTAGTAGATATCCGCTACAACTTTTCGACAGAATTGCGTTTATTCAATTATAATACAACTTTTAACAGGATGCGTCTTTTTAATATTATATGTGTGTGTATCAATCTGTGCGTGTGTATAAAAAACCAGAATAGTTGTCAATTCAATGGATTAACAGTCCAATGTTTATCAACATTTTATCGATAAAAATTTAATCTTATTCACAATAAATTTATTTTGAGAAATTTCTATTTTACATAAATAGAATCCACTCACATAAAATTAGTTCAACATTCAATTTCTTAAATCAAATTTCCGACGAATGAGAACAAAAAGGATTAGAGTTTGGGTTTTCTTAGAGAGAATGGAGATAATCTTGGTGTTTTTTGTTTCTTTTTTTGTTAGCGACGATATTTGACCTGTAACAACGGTAAAGTATTTTTCTTTTAGAACTCAACAACTCGGATGCAAAAAAGAATGATTAATGAAATTATAACAAATGAAAATGCTAATACAAAAGCTAGAGAACTCACATCAACAAACACAAGAAATTGGTACCAGTATAATTAGCTCAAGATATATGATGAAAATCCCAGTTTACGTCAAGCAAGCCTAGATCAATAGCGTCGAAGGTCGAGGACCTTCTAGAAGCAGTTCATAAAAGATCATATTACTATACTAAGCAGAGTAGTTCTATGTCCTTTTGTTGGATCCTTAATCCAACATTGGGCTTATATGTGAAATAATTATATATTGTGTGAACTGTCAAATAAGGAAGCCTAATTAAAAGTGATCAAATAAAGTTTAAGGTATTGGGCTTAATGTATTTTAGTAGGGTGTGGGCCTTTAATGTGTAGATACTCAGTGGGCTACCTATTTTGATGATGGGCTAAAATAGGTAAACCCTAATAACTCAAGTATATAAGGGTTATGGTCCCTAGGTCATACGTATCATCAAGATAATCATATTATCAATCTATTCTGCATCCCATCGTCAGAACCGTAAACTAACTTATCATCCTTAATAATTCAATATGATGGTTACTCGTTTATAACGATGGTTCTCGCTATGATTATTTTAATATAATAAGTGGTATTAGAGCCAATCATATTGGGTTATTGAGAATCAAATTATTTTGAGATTGATATTGAATTTGTTAATTATGTTTGCGTATTTTTTATGGATTTAATTATGATCTTTATTCGAATTAAATAGCATGTTTTATATGGATTAGGACTTGAATTTATTTGTTTGGGACTTGCATAAGGATTCAGCTTCTCAGTGTGTGATTCGGTATTGGAATTTGGAAAAGGGAAGAACAAAATGAAAAATGATGTGTACTTGTTTTACGACAAACATAAAGCATTGTTTCACTTGCTCAAAAGACAAAAAGATTAAAAAAGAGTCAACAAACAATTTATATTTTTATTCAAAAATAACGATCAGCGCTGTCTTAAGGTGTGCTTATTTTCACCTTAAGACAAAATAATAATGATTATTATTATTGTGTTAGGCTAGGGAAAAAATTTGGGCAAGGGTGGAAAAATTATTATTATTATTATTATTATTATTATTATTATTATTATTATTTTGTTGAATTTGAGGCTAAGGGTAGTCCAGCCTGCTGTATGCACACAACAAATATTTATATAACGAAGTCAATTAAAAATTCTAACAATTTTCGTTTTCTTTTATTTGGTTTTTCGCTTTTGGCAAGAAATTAAAAAAAAAAATGTGGGATTGTAAAATTTGTCTGCTTTTGAATCTTGGGAATATGAAAATCCGCAGTGTGGTACGCACAGTTTTTGAATAGCAGTATTGAATTTGAATGTTCCTATTTATTTAATTTATTTGTGTTCACATTAGTTATTTGCGTGTTCTTTACAAAATTCGAAGAGAACCTGAATCTAACACTTCACGTTACTCGTGCATCTCGGAAAATGGCATTTATATTATTATTATACTATACTATGTTTTAGCATTCATTATACCATCCCAATATGATTATGTTATAAAGATAGAGAGAAAATTGAATCTTGATCCTGCATGGGTTTTACAATTGAAAAAGTTATGAAGGTCATCTCTCCAATCCAAATTATGGCATGTTACCAACTACAATCAATAGCTATAATTAAGAGTATTTTGAGTTTTTCTTAATTTATTTCTTATTATGTGTGAATTATTTCAAAACGATTCAATTTAAATCGAAGTGAGATGTATGTGAAGTTATTTATCTTTGTTGTGATGCAAAAGTTTGGTAAGTATTAAAATGTAATTATCGCTTAGAAAAAGTTGATTTCTGCTCACTCAGGCCACGAGAGTTTCCTTGAAATGAGTGAAGGAGTGTGACATTCTATTTGTGATTCATTCCTTATTATGTGCCAATTTCTCAAAAACGTTATTTAATTTGGATGAACATATGTATATGAAGTTATTTATCTTTGCTGTGATTAAAAAGTTTCACTGGTATCAGAGTATTCTGTTCAGTCAGTTCACGAGAATTTTTTAGTGTGACATTATGTTTGAGGAAATTTCTGTTTCCGTTAAAAGGTCACAGAATTACCTATTTAGTGATTCATTCCTTATTATGTGTGGACTCCTCCAAAATATCATTTAATTTGGACCAGATGGAGTATAACATATGCATTTAAAGTTGTTATCTTTGTTGTGATGAAAAAGTTTGAATCACATATATTTGCTCACTTTCGCGAGAATTTTTTAGCGTGATATTCTGTTTGAAAAAACTTTTGTGTCTGAAGTTATTTATCTTTGATGTGAAACAGGGTTTCGCTGATATCAGAATGTATTCGTCGTTTTGTAACGATCGATATATATCTGCCGAAAAAAGTTATTTTTAGGAACACGACATTCTGTATATGAATACTTTTATTTTTGGAAGAGTCACGAGTTACTTATTGATATACATATCGATTGTTCCAAATACAACAATAAGAACATTAATGACGTTATTGGATTGGAAATGAACTTTCAAATAACCTATTTATTTTATATTTTATACAACTCAATATGTGCCCAAAACGAGTAGCCAAATAAGACATTAATGACGTTTGGGCCTAAAGTGCTCAAAACGAGTGCCCAAATGAAACTTTCTCAAGCATGAGAAGTCCACAAAAGCTAAGTGGGCCTAAGATATGGACTTGGCAAGATGGGAGTGTATATGTGGAATCAGATGGGCATATAATTTTGGCCCCATTATTTTTACTTTGTTGTGTTTTAGTAGACAACTTCCTAATCATTGAGCAATCAACTAGATTGGATGCATGGATTTTTACAATTATGTGTTTTCCTCATTTTATATATGTAATTATATAATAGTATTCAAAATAAAAAGTGTACAACTAATCTACAAGTCATGTTGTGAAAACCTTGGTATTAACCCTTGTGACAATGAACTAAAAAGTGGAATAGGGAAAAGGGTATGTAATTTATTTATCTTTTAATGGTTGGTTAGTATATTAAGTATATTTATGGTTAATATTGTTATTAGGTGTAAAATAAAAAAGAATCAAATGAGATTTAATATGGAACCAAAGGTTTATGAAGGGAAAGAGTCTGATTATATAGGACATTATCATTTTTGTGATTATCATTTTATAATCAATTCTATTACTGAATTTAGGGTCTCGTGTTAATTTATTGATGTTACGGACTACTTTCGTATTCTTATTTGTTTTGGAGTTTATTTCATATCTACCAAACTTTTTGTATCTTATATTTTTCAAGTTATTTATAATTAAGTTGTATCTTTTCGAGTTATTTATAATTTAAAAAAAATGTATTAATTAAAATATTTATTTATTATTTAGCACAGGCTTACCTAACATCAGGATCAGCTGTGTTTGAGTTTAGAACTAATTTGACAGTAGGAAAATTTGATGATGGCGTTGACGAGAAAATAACGAAGATAGAATGAGTGTGTACTGGATGTCCAAATCCTATTATGGAATGATTTTAAGGTTTGGTTTGTGTTTTCATTGATATATATATATATATATATATATATACTAGTTTAACACCGCTGTATTACACGGGATTTATAAGAAATTAAATATAAAAAATATTTTTAAAATTACAAAGTTTTAAATTTAAAATAAAAAATTGAAAGAATATTTATCACCCGTGCCCTGTTCAATTTATTAATTATTATAATTATTAATTAATATTATATTTTTAATGTTTGGATTATATTTTTTAATAATTATATTTACATATTTATAAAAATTCAAAAGATGTCACATTTTCAACCCGTCTCTAACTTATATTAATTAATTATTATTAACTCATTTTATATTTTTATGTTTATTTTAAATTTGTTAGTAATTACAGTTAAATACTTTGAAAAATTCAAAAGGTGTCATACTCTCAAACCTTCTCGTATTGTGTCATTCTCTAATAAATATTAATATATTATTATAATAATTTTATTTATTTTTTATATTTAGATTGATTTCATTACTAATATTTAGTTACATACTCTAATTATTACAATATATCATAGTTTACCTATACAAAATATTTAAAATTTAAAAAATAAATTATTTCAACTTTTATTATAACTACAATTTCTTTAATTATTTTCATAAATAAGTTTTTTTTTGTAATTAAAATTATTTAATATGTAATTTGTCTTTTAACTGAATAATTAATTTAGATTTTTTCTACTAAATATATGACTTATTTATGTTTTTATATTAGGAGTAAAAAAGAAAATTATTGAATTAAATAAAATATAATAAAAGAAAACTATTAAGTTAGGCTAAATATAATAAAAAAAATATTAAATTAGGCAGGATACAATAAAATGAAAATATTAAATTAGGTATATATTAGGCTTGGATGACACATAAGCAACCGAAGCACCAAATTTTTTTATTATGCAAGCAAAGCATACGGAGCAAACACATAGATTATGAGGATTTTGCATTAATATATATTTGTTGAACACTCGTGTATTACTGGGGACTTATCAAAAGATAAATATAAAAAATATATGTGATAATTACAAATATTTAAATTTAAAATAAATAATTAAAATAATATATTCTCAAACCGTGCCTTGTACATGTCTAATATATTTATTAATTATTAAAATATTAAATAATTTTGTATTTGATGTTTAAATTAAATTCATTAATAATCTTAGTTACATACTTACAAAAATTCAAAAATGAGTCACATTCTAAACCCGTGTCTAATATCTATTTTCTTAATTATTATTATTAAATTATTTCATAGGGGACTTCTACGGTGCCGTGAGGGCACCATCTTCACTTAATCACAGTCATTGGATTAATAGTTGGTTACAAATATTAGTAAATAGATGGATGTAAATGCAGGGGTGGTGGCATGGTGCCTTCAAAGCACCGTAGACATTTTCCATTTTATATATTTATATTCAGAATAAATTCATTAATAAATAGTTACTTACTTTGAAATTTTCAAAAGATGTCATACTTCCAACCAATGTTTCATTCTATTGGTGTCTAATCAATGTTTATTAATTATTAGTATATCATTTAATATTTTTATGTTTAGATTGGATACATTACTAATATTTAATTACATACTTGAATTATTGTAAATAACTCATATTTTATCTATATGGAATATTTGAATCTCCGAAAATAAAATTATTTTAAATTGTATTATCAATAAAACTTATTTAATTATTTTCATAATAAAGTTTTTTTGTAATTAAAATTATTTTATATATGTAGTTGGTATTTTAATTAAAATAACTAATTCAGATCTTGCCTACTAATTATATATGGTTTATTTATATTTTTATATTAGAAGAATCAAAGGAAAGTATTGAATAAGGAAATTATAATAAAAGAATAAAATTAGGTAAGATAAAATAAAAAGAAAACTATTAAATTAAGTAAATATTAGGTTCAGATGACACATAAGCAAACGAAGCACTAGAATTTTTTATTTACCAAACGAAGCATACGAAGCAGACATAGGTTAGAAGAATTTTACATTAATATATAGGGGGTGATATATCCAGTTCAATAGTGTTTTTTTTCCAATTAAGCTGATATATTAATCTATTAGAGTATGTATATAATACTCTTAATATTTATAGGGCTGAGATGAATTAACGTGCAATCTTTAAAATGCAGTTATTTTGAGTGGTAGTAACGTCGATTAAGCTGTTTTGTGAAGGTCTTGTGATGATGGGGAAGAGAAATTGAAAAGGAATCTATTATAATTATATATAAAAAATAGATTAGTTGAGTTGATAATATTAAAAATATAAATTTTGAAAATATAGTTGCTGTAAATATATATTAAAATTATAGTGTTATAAAAAATAGCTGAGTTGAGTTGATAACTAGCACTGTTAAAACAGGCCAAAATTCGCGGGTTGGCCTGTTAGCCCGCTCAAACGGGCGGATCTGGGCTTCCATATCCCAGACCAGTTTGATCGCGGGCTTTTTTGACCCGTCCCGTTCAGCCTGCGGATTTTTACAGACAAGAGCGGGCTAGCCCGTGGGCTGGCCAGTTTTCAATTTTTTTTAATTTAAAATTAGAATTTATATTGATTAAAATTAAAAAAATATTTGTATTCTTTTATTTCATATTTGTCCGTTAGAAAACTTTATATATTATAGTAATTTTTTATTTTTTTAATTAAATTTAAAATAAAAATGTAATTTTATAAAAAAAAAATTAAAAAACTGCTCGGCCTACGGGCTGGGCCCGTTGACCTGCGGGCCTCCAATCAGGGGCCACGGATTTAAGATTTCCAGGCCCGCGAAAAATGGTCCAGGCCCGCCTCGTCCCGTTTTGGGACAGCCCGTGACGGGCCGGAGTGGGCTGGCCCGTTTGACAGTGCTATTGAACATTAAAAACATGGATGAATTGGGCAAATTATTAGATGAACCCAGGTAGGGATGAGTGGAACCGGGTACCCGACCATTTTTCTTGGAACCGAAACCGGAGCCGGTTGGAACCGGGTCCAAGAAAAAAGAACCGGTACTAGCCGGGTCCAAAGTTTTTGGAACCGGTCCCAGATCCGGTGGGTACCGGTTCCGAAATCGGGTACCCGGTCTTTATTTGAGTTTTTTCTTTTTTTAAATTTATAATAATAAATTTGCTAAACTATGTATACTACATGTCATTAACACCTTACTATATTGTGGTATTATCTAAAATAAAGTGCACAATACATTAGTATTAGCTTCCTTTTATTTACCAAAAGTAAGTATACAATATAGAAAAAATTTTAGTTTTCTACTACATCAATTATATAATATTACAATACCAAACTTCATGAAAATAAATTTACAAATACATAATATAATAATAAATTCACAACATTCATCAATACAAAGTTTTCCAACTTATTCATAATAAGAGATCACAAACCAACAAAATATATAGAAAATCCTCAAAATACACTTAAATATATTAAAGATTAAAGATTTGGTACTGGGTACCCAGTTTAAGAACCGGTACCAGCGGGTACCCAGTCCCGGAACCGGTCCCACCGGGTACCCAGCGGGTACCGGGTCTCGAAAGTATGGACCCAAAATCGGAACCAGTTACAACCGGTTCCAAGAATCTGGAACCAGAACCGGTACCAACGGGTTCGATTTCAGGACTGGACCCGGCGGGTCCTAAGCAGTTCTGGGTCCGGGACCGGGTACCCAGTATTTCTGCTCACCCCTAAACCCAGGTACACCTTACAAGGTGCACCCTATTGCCCATATAAAACCAATTTGCAGAATTCTCACGCGCTCCTCTATCAATATTCAGAATATTTCTCACACGCCTCAAACCCTTCTCTCGTTGTTTATCCAGCAATTTTTCGCCCAAAATTCACTTCCCCGACAATTCCATCACCGACGATCCAAAATCCTTCATCGATTTTGTCCACATAAAGATTCATCACCGGCGATCTCCATCGTATTCAACATCAACGGCGATCCCCTTCAATTCTAACAACAAATAATTGTGAGTTTTTCTTCAATTTTCATCGAATTGACTTCAAATTACTCGAAACAATCGCTGCTCCACCGCTAACAAACAAATCCTTTCAATTTCAATGGACGTGAGTCGATTCGAGGGTAAGTTATTATTTGAAGTTGATTTGTTTTTTGTATTCAATTAGGTTTACGCTATTTTCTATTTTTGTTGATGCATCTCTTCCGATTTATATTTATGTTTATAAATTTTAATCGTAAGTAATTAATTATTTTATGATAATTAATTGTAAAACAATTAACAAACTGAATACAGCGTGCGTAAAGAGATAGGGAACCCACTACGAACAAGATTTTTGTGACTACGCACCAGAAAGACTACAACACATTTATTGACCACAAATCATAGCAACCACCTCTCTCTATATATATGTGTGTGTGTGTCTTTTATTTGTAATAATAATTATGGTTATGTTTTGGTTATGAGAAATATATAACAAAATATATATCAGCCAAAATATTTCATGTGGAGTTTCACAAACGTCTGGAAGAGAGATGTGCTACATCATAAGACCCAAAGATGGACGTTGACGAGGACGAGGTTCGTCTAGACGTCGTCGGGGTAAAGAAGGGTTGACATTTTGGCACTGGATGTTTTGCAAAACCTCTGGCTTCAAAGTTTTCCAGAGATGACACTTATTCCTCTAAATCCAATAGCCGTGTCATGCAACTTCAGACACTACTCCAGACTTATCAAAAGCATGTCGAGGTACGAAGAGAGGCATCCGAGTGGACCCATCAGGAATAGCTCAGACATAGCTAGACGTACCGTACCTCCGGCCCCTATGTTAGGCGGCCGTAACGAGTCTAATCATCATTAGTAATGAAATAAGACCAAATATCTATAATCCTAATAATATTTACTAGTCTAATCATCGACTTCTACTCTATAAGGTAAGAAATATACACAATATATATTGTGTGTGTATATATATATATATTAATATAAAGGAAGCAAGATAAAATTTTAAATTTCTAAATAATAAATACTACAATATACTAATTCCATAATAGAGAAAGAAAACTACAATATAATCTAAGACTAAATAA
Organism: Phtheirospermum japonicum; assembly: GCA_014905375.1. NCBI lineage: Eukaryota > Viridiplantae > Streptophyta > Magnoliopsida > Lamiales > Orobanchaceae > Phtheirospermum > Phtheirospermum japonicum. Next base: position 167,496 of record BMAC01000277.1, on the reverse strand, counting down.
AATACATGATAAATACCAACATGATAAATATCAAATCTTTACTAAATACTTAAATTCTAATAAGAAAGTCAAATTAAATTACGTATCTTTCATCTTTCATTCCCTGGTAATTAACATATCTTTTAGGTCCAAAATTGGATAAAAGCCAATTATTCAACCATTTATCAAAATAGAAACCAGCAGACAAGGACAAATACCTTGCTATTTTAATTTATTTTCTGAATAATTCCCCATAAAATGGTATTTTCCGTGTGAATCTCAGCATGCGTTACGTTTGGACCAAGCAAAGAAAATTAATCAAAGCTGAATTATAAGAGTATTCTCTTTAAATAGTTGCTTTCTTGTGGAGGTGGTAAAGTAAGAGATAATGAGAATTGTATCTTTGTAGCCCCCACAAAGCCAGCTAATTATTCTTGTTCGGTTTCGAAACATCGCAATCTTCAAAATAAGTACATCACCAAATATTTGAAAATAGGGAACAAGACTTGTTTCCTCAACTCCAATGTTATATATTAAATTAGTTTAACACCTTATATTATGTGGAATTTAATAATGAGTAATATTCATTAAAAATATTAAAATAATAATATTAAATGGTACATATAAATCGTAACATTATTTGTTCTATTTAAAGGAAGATTAATTTTCACAGTAAATAATTTTTACACACAAATCAGAACATTATTTGTTCTGATTACAGTAAGTTTCACAATAAAGAATTTTCAGATTTTTTTTTTACCGTGAGTCACAAAATTAGTTGTAAGTATATCAAAATACCCTAAACTTGACGGGAAACCTGTAGAAAATTGAGTTTGAAAAAATATAAAACATACAACACTCGCGTGTCACATGTGAAGATGCACATATAAAATTAAAATTTATAACACTGATAATTCTATTGAAAAAATGCTGTACATCTAACTTGTGATATATGTAATATTATTTTATTATTTTTTTTCGCGTAAGACATTAATTTGTTCGTATACATATATAATGTGTGTATCAAATATATTATATTGGGATTAGATAAAGAAATTTAAAATATATTTAATATTTATTTTCCTAGGCGTGATAATTTATTATTATTATATTCTATCATTTTTGTTTCCTTTTTTTTTGGCATAATAATAATTTTTCATATATATATATATATATATATATATATATATATATATATATATATATATATATATATA
>BMAC01000277.1:153323-163866 GCA_014905375.1 Phtheirospermum japonicum | reverse complement strand
AACCCATTTACATTAGTAAAAAGCCCCATCAAATCCTGTTTATACGGCAAGTACGACCGCCGCTTTTCCCACCGTCCGCCACCGTCGCCGCCGATTTCACTGTTCCGGCACCCGCCGCCGTTTTCAAATTTCTCTTCGTTCTCCTTTCGTCTCCCGCTAAAGCTAGGACTCAAAAAGACGAAACGTCCTTACCTCCATCACTGACGCTCCTATGCAGCAGGTCTCTAAACTTCCATCTCTTCGAAATCGAGCCGGTCGAGTTGCTCTTCTTGCACCGCCCCTCCTCCGCCGCCGTCGCCCTTCGGCCGCCACACGCAGTACGTCTCCGCCGGAACCCCCTCCAGCTCATCCGCCTCCGATGAAGAGCTCGACGACGTCGTCGTCACCGCCATCGTCATCGTCGTTTCCCTCTCCTCAGTAAACAGCTTCCTCAAGCGGGAGCCGAACCGCCGAAACGACGCGTTCTCACCTTCTTCCCCAAATCCATTTCGCTTCTCCAGGAACAAATCCCGGTTAAAAACCGGGTAAACGGTGAGTAAAAATTTGCAGCCATTTTGAATTTATTATTATTATTATTATTATTAAAATATTCTTTTGCAATATACTCCAATTTTGTATTTTAATTATTTTTAATGAGATTTGGAGTTTTGTGTTACTGGATATGAGATGTGATAAGATGTTTTGTTTAGATGGTTTTAATTTGTGTGTGTGTGTTTTTTTTCAACTTTCTGTAAATATGTGGTTGCCAAATTTTTATTTTTTTTTAGTTTTGGATTTTGTTTGTTCCATTTATATAAATTGTCAATTTTCGAAGGGATCTGTGGAAAAAATTATACATGAAGCACATTAAGTTATAAATATGACATTTCTAATTTATGATGATATTTAAGAGTAAAATGTTAGCACATTTACAATTTTACGTTATGTATTGACGCGTTAAAGGATAAAACTCTATAATTAGGGGGTCAGAAAATTAAATGTAACCTATTGTACACAATTACCAGTATCCTTAATAATGTCAGCAATTAATTGCTCTTGGTACTAATGGTGTGATTATTTTCACCTTAAGACAAAATAATAATGATTATTATTATTACATGTGTTAGGCTAGGGAAAAAAATTGGGCAAGGGTGGAAAAATTATTTTTTTGTTGACTTTGAGGCTAAGCGTAGTTATATCTACACACAACAAATATTCATATAACGAAGTTAATTAAAAATTCTAACAATTTTAGTTTTCTTTTATTTGGTTTTTCTCTTTAAATAAATGAAAAAAAAAACAATTGTGGGTTTGTAAAATTTGTCTGCTTTTGATCTTGGGAATATGAAAATCGCAGTGTGGTAAAAAGAATGTTCTAATTTGTAAGACTATGCACAGTTTTTGAATAGCAGTATAGAATTTGAATATTCCTATTTATTTAATTTATTTGTGTTCACATTAGTTCTTTGCGTGTCCTTTACAAAATTCGAAAAGAACCTGATTATTATTATAATATAAAGGATAAAGAATAAGAGAAAATTGAAATCTTGATCCTGCATAATTTGATTTTATGACTATGGATTTTACAATTGGGAAAGTTATGAAGTTCATCTCTCCAATCCAAATTATGGCATGTTACCAACTACAATTAATAGCTATAATTAAGAGTATTATGAGTTTTTTTAATTTATTCTTTAACGTGTCTAAATTATTTCAAAACAATTTAATTTAGATTGAACTGAGATGTATATGAAGTTGTTTATCTTTGTTGTGATGCGAAAGTTTCGTTGGTATCAAACTGTAATTATCTCTTAGAAAAAGTTGATTTCTGCTAACTTAGGTCACGGGAATTTCCTTTAAAGGAGTGTGACATTCTGTTTGCATAAATCACAACACCAAAACGTCATCTAATTTAGATCAACATATGTATATGAAGTTGTTTATATTTGATGTGATTAAAAAATTTCACTAACATTAGAGTATTCTGTTCAGTCAGTTCACGATAATTTTTTAGCGTGACATTCTGTTTGGGGAAATTGTTCCATTTCAGGGGTTACCTATTTAGTGATTCATTCCTTATTATGTGTAAACTCCTCCAAAACGTCATTTAATTTGGATCAGGTGGAGTATAACATATGCATATGAAGTTGTAATCTTTGCTGTGATGAAAATTTTTCATTGACATCAGAGTATATCTGGTCAGTCAGTTCACGAGGGTTTTTTAGCGTGACATTCTGTTTGAAAAAACTTTTATTTTTTTAAAAGTCATAAAGTTACTTATTTAGTGATTCATTTATTATACGAGCGAACTCGTCCAAAAAGTCATTTATTTTCGATAACAACGAGTGAGTACAACGTACGTGTCTGAAGTTGTTTAATTTGGATATAAAACATAAGTTTCGCTGATATTAGAATATATTCGTCGTTTCGTAACGATCGATATATATCTGCTCGGAAAGTTACTAGAACTTGTTTGAAGGAACAAGTTACCTATTAATATATATACATATTGATTGAATATGTTTATAAATACCTCAATAAGAAAACTATACTTTGGAGCTCCAAGTATCACCAGGTTTATAGAACAAGAGTGTTGGTCGATTTTATCAAAAAGCCTGCTTTTTATGACATCTAGTGTGACATCTCATTTTGTATGTTATAGGATTTTCAAATTTTCAAAGCTACAGATATTAGCAAAGACGACTTTTGGAACAATAAAGAAGTATATCGTAACTAGAGTTATAGAGACTAGATAAGATAAGATTCCTATTTTAAAGCTATACTATATAATAAACTTGTTCAATATAAAGTTTGGCACATAATTAACCACTGCCAAACTTAAAAATTGACATAGTAATATACATCTTGTTTTCACACCCTTTTTTCCGTTCAAACTACCCAACCTCAAACATTTTGAAAAACTCGTAGTCAAATACTAAAAAGTTAACTAAAAGTGTGGACACAAGTAATATAATATCAAGTATAATATGTGTAATCCTTTTTTTTAGTGTATTGTATTTGTTTGTTGGTTTATTTATTAGATTTGTCTTTTTAAAATAGAAAAAAAATCGTGTTACTGTCAATCGGATGAGCACTGGTTGATCTCAAAAAATTAATAAATTATTCTAACGTGACATAAAATGATTAGACAATTCAGTGATATTTATTGGGATCATTGAGCTGATTAATCAGTGTTTATCAGTTTAATGATTCGCTTATCAAAACTATCAAGTTTATCAATCACACTATGTCATATTAAAATATGACAAGATGTTATAATCTTTTAATGCCTTGATAGATAAAAAAAAAAATGGAAAATATATCAAGTTTAGTAAGAAATCACCATAGGGTAAAATTTTCTAAGCTCCTTTTTGTTTATAAGTCAATAAAGATTTTGAACTAAGATTTGGATTAGGAATAGGATTGTTTGAACTACTCCCAGTGCCATGGATCAATTGTTTGAGCAAGAAGGTTGTTTTAAGATGCACTTCACAAAGTGTATTTGTCTTTTTCTTTTCTTAGTGAGTAATAATTGAATTAAAAAAGAAAATACAAAAAAAAAAAAAGTGAATGCCCTACCAAGAGTAATAAGACTTACTCCAAATTTAAACGATTATTTTATATGTAAAATTCCGAACATTGACAATTGTAAATTTCATATATAGTAATAAAAAAGAGACTACATAGCTAAGGCATTTATTATAGTATTTTGTTTTCCATTTGATTATAAATAATCAACACCTCATACTTGGGAATCAATGCATAGATTAGAGTTGATGACTTTGCTCATTCTTATTTATTTTCTTGGAAAATAATGTAAAAAAAGTAAAGGTAAAGCGCTAAGGGATAAGTTAATAAGGCTGAAAAATAGATACCACGAGGACAAAATCAAATTGTAACAGAGGAAAAGAGAAACAAATAAAATATTAAAAACATATCTAGTTAGCATCTAGAATTGACAAATTCTACTGTTGATGTCGTTTCTTGTAAAATTTGAATAGTTAGTGATATCACATCAGGTTATTTAATATTATAAATATATATATAATAAATTATTAGTTTTATATATGGTGTCACAAATAATTCCTTACAAATTACGACCATTATATGGAAAAATATAATAATATTATAAAATTAACGTTTTTTGGTCAAATATAATTAATTCTGAAGGAATTAAAAAAAGAAAAATCGAAATGCTAATAAATATTAGGGGAAATTTGGTTATTGTGGCTCTTGGTCTTGGTCTTGAGTGTCAATTCCCACTGTAAAAGCTTTCAACGCACCTTGGAAAATGGGAAAGGATGAAAGACACTTTTTCTACGTAGCCATCACTGCCAAGCTAGTGTGATGTTTGTTAGTGATGTGAATTGTGAGCAATTTACAAACACCACATAATGTGGTGCCCCTTAATTACGTTGGAATGAAAGCATACATATCTATTTTGGTGTTCAAAAAATGACACTGCTTCGGATTATTTCACATAAATTAATAATTTATATAGTTAAATTATTAATTTAATTAGTATTTTTTAATTATATTTTTCTTAAATTTTTTAATATCAATTAATATTTTTGAAAATCAGTGTTGGAATTAGTATATTTATTATTGAAATATTAAAATTTTACATTGTAATCATCATTTTAAATATGATAATTGGATTATCTTTATGGAATGAAGGGAGAAAAAAAAATAAAAACTTAATCTGTTTAAATCAAAACTATAGAATGGCTATTTTAAGATAAAATGTATGTTTGGTGAAGGAGGATGGAGTGAAAATTAGAAATTTTGACTCGGTTGAGTTGATTGTTGATTGATAAGTTAAATTCTTTAATTAATATATTTGGTAAAATAAGTTTACAATTAGCTTTTTCGGTAAAAAAAAATTCTCCATATACGAATTTTTTTGAAAAGAGAGATTTTGAAGGTAAATTGAGATGACAATTTTATCCTCAAATTCTAAAAAAAAGATTTATTAACTTACAATATTTATTAGATCCAAATTAAGTTTAATATATTGAAAAATTTGTGACTCAAGAAACTTTTAAATTTATTATTAGACCAATATATGTCAAAAATAAATTTTGAAATCAATGTGTGCATATCACACTTATTTATCTATTCTCAAATCTTTACCTCTTGTTTAACATACATCTAAATTTTCAAATTATTACCAATTGGACCAGCATAATTTTCGCATATTTAGCTACACAATTCTATAAAGTGATGAAATAGCAAAAGTAAGAAAGTGAAAGAGTAGTAGATAGTGCATAAGAGCAGCAAGAGCATGTGAAATTGAATGAGCTTTCACATACATGTTTCTTTCTCTTTTCCCTTATTATGTAATGTAATATATAACCAAAATCCTCTTGAGGTACCTTTTTCTATTTGATCCAAAATAATTTAATTATTTTTTAATTAACCAAACACTTTACGTGATCTTAGAGGTTTATGTACAGGTAGATACATTATTTGGTAGACTTGTTCGTATCTCAAAGTCAATATATGAACTAATAGAAAATAAAATAAAAATTATAGCATAAATAATAATAATAATAATAATATCAAGTTTTCCAATATGAGGCTCACAAAGTGGAAAAGCAATGGATTGGGAATGCCTTTGGGGGCCCATTTGCATGCTATTATTTTTGGTGGCAAAAGTATAATATCCTTCACATTTTACAAAATAAATTATGGGCACGGATATACGCAACTCAGAAATTTATGAGTTCACCCCAAGTGATTAGAACATCTCAAAAAATTTTAAAATAATTATTTTTTACTAAATGAACCCCCAAAATGCCCAATTTTACCCCCCATTTAATATAATATATAATATAATAATAAAACTAATATAAAAAGAATAATAATAATTTAAAAAAGAGAGAAAAGGCAGGTGAGAGAGAGGAAGAACACCTCGTGCAGAAAGAAAGAAAGAAAAGGCGGAAGTGAGGAGAAAAAAGGTGGAAAAAATTGTGGGTTCAACTAATTTACTGAGGAGAATGGAACGGGGTGAGCCATCAAACGCGACGGGTAAGTTTCTCATTTGGTTTTATTGCATTATTTAGTTTAGGGATTAAAGTTTGGGAAAGAATCTCCAATGGCTGTTCGAAGATGTTCGAATCTGGTTCGTAGAACAACAGCCGTGTGTTCGGCTAATAAATTCGAACATATTGCATAAGTTCGTGAATTCCAATCGAACAGTCTCGCACTTCGAAATTTTTGTTCGAATGCAGAGTATCTGTTCGGAATTTATTTCCGAACATACCTCATTTATTCGAAAATTTATGTCGAACATATGCCTTCTGTTCGGGAATCACTGTCGAACAGTGTACATTTGTTCGAACATATATTTCGAACATAATGCTTATGTTCAATTTATATTTTCGAACACAACTGAAACTCGAACTCGATAAAAATGCTTATGTTCAGTTATTATTTTCAAACTTTAGGATGCTTGATGAAATTAGGTTGTTGCTATTTGATTTGAATGAATTGTTTGTTGTTGTTTGCTTATTGTTTGGGTGGGCTATGTTCTAAACATCGGTTAATAACCCCAAGGGATTGTGTGTTTTTTTCTACCAAATTTCATGTTGAGAATCGCTTAAGGCGGCCTTAAATGAAATTTTACTACGGTACACCGAAACTGAAACGGAACATACATTTCGAATTTAATGATAGTAGGTGGTACTAATAAATTTTTGTTCATGTCTCATACTTAAATTGTGTTTTTTTTTTCTTGTCCAACCAGTTATTGATGATAGAGATGCGAAACGATTCACAACAACACCAGTGTTTTATATGAGAAGGCAACGAGGTCGGGGTTCATCAAATCAGGGGCAAAGGAATATTGATTCCGAGCATATAGCTGAGCCACATATATCAAATGACGAGGTTGAAGAGGGTGGAAGAGCGCGGCGTGCATCTGTTCCTGCTGAGGATGAGATACTCAAGGCTCCTCATCCTGGAGGTCCTGAAATTATCACTTTGTTGACTAGTTTTCCAACACATGTTGCTTCAAAAATATGGTTTGGCGTCGAATGAGATATTTTGAGATTTCAGTGTCATTCATTGAAATTGACTCAGTGGGAAGTTACGAAACTCGAGACTGTACAATTAAGAAGATTAATTAGGCGCTCGAAGCTTCTTACGTTAAGAGATATGTCATATCCCGTTCCAAATAGAACTTTGATAAGTGCGTTTGTTGAACGTTGGCATCCGGAGACCAATACATTTCACATGCCATTTGGGGAAATGACCATCACATTGGATGACGTTTATTATTTGACTGGCTTATCGATTTTTGGAAATCCTATGGAGCTTATAGGGGATCAAGTGGAGGAGAAAGGCGACGCTTTGGTGTCACGGTTGTTAGGAGTTGAACAATTTGAGGCCTACGAGGAGATTGTTCACACTAGGGGTAGCTATGTGAGACTTGAGTGGCTAAAGGAGAACTTTTGTGAGGCTATTAAGTCTGAGGATCTGGAGAATCTGGAATATGCAACGCGAGCGTATGTTTTGTACACTTTAGGGTGCACGTTGTTTGCGGATAAGACTGGAAATAAAGTAACGACCACCTATCTGAGATTGTTGGAAAATTTTGATCAGATGAATTCGATCGCGTGGGGCACCGCTGCTTTGGCTTTTTTGTATAGGCAGTTAGGACACGCATCAAGATCTGAGGTCAAATCTGTCTGTGGCTACTTCACACTACTTGAGGTATGATTTTTTTTTACTATCTTACATTAAATTCGCTATTAGGCGTGGATACATGAAATTAGCTTCTACTTACTCTAATGAAATGTTGCAGGCGTAGATATATGCATACTTTCCTTGCATGCGACCCCCACACAACACACAGTACGAGAACTGTCAACCTTTTGCATTTAGGTGGTCACCATCATCATTATCAGCAGGACGGCTATAAGAGATTGTGGCACATAGAGAGACACTCGACTCGCTGACGGTATCAGATGTAAGTCTCAAAGATTTTCTCATATTTAGTTTTGTTGATTTCATACTCATATCAGTCGTTTATAAAATAATTGAGGAACTCACAATGTGTAGGTTGATTGGTCCCCATTCGACACCATTCGTGCTAAGTATACATTTCSCGATGTCGCTTTTTTCCAAGGATGCATTAGATGTTTCTCCATTATTGAGCCCTATCATCCGGATCGTGTTTTGAGACAATTTGGTCATGTTCAGAGAATTCCAGATGCCCCTCTTGGTCCAAGGGTCGCAATACGACCTAAAAACAGTACTCGCTACAAGGTAGAGTGGGCATCTTCGCTTGCAAGATATTTTATGCAATGGGATTCTCATTTGCTGGCCCACCATCGACGTGGGCGTCGAGTGAGCTTTCCAGGGGAGATTTTACCAGAATACATGGCATGGTACACCAAACATTCTCATCCTATTGTGCAAAATCCAGAACGACGTTCGACTAATCTTAGTCGCTCTTCGACGGCCAGTGCAGCTGAGCAAATAAGACTTGCACGAGATCTGCTTCAGGGAATGATGCGATGATGGAGGCGTCGGGAAGAAGATCTCGCGGAGTACTATCTCACAGTAGAGGATGCGTACAAGGCCTTAGGAGGAGGGGATAGTGATAGTGATGAAGCCTGAGCCGTACAGTGGTATACGTAGTTTTATAGAATGATGTTCTAGGAGTCGTCGAGATTCTTTTATGTTGAATTGTTATTTTGTGTTCAGTACTTTTCTTTGTTTGGTAGTTCGAACTTGTGTTTTGGATGTTCATTAGTTTAACAATGTTTTCTTGTTTTTGGTGAAATATTGAATTGTTTTGGTGAATTGTTTATTATATTGTTGACTTGTTTTTTTTGTTTTTTTTTTTCGTGTTTAGTAGTTCTGGTGTTTGTTGTTGAATTATTTTGAAAATAGACAAAACAGAGAGGTGTTCGAATTATAAATTCGAACACACTGCACTTGTTCGAACATTAAAACCGAACATGAGAGGTATGTTCGAACTTGTTGTCCAAACACCTCTCTATTTTTGGGCGGAAAAAAACAGAGAGCTGTTCGAGGTATTGGATCGAACATACTACATTTGTTCGAAATATATAGTCGAACAAATGCAGTATGTTCGGGAAAATATTTCGAACATACCTCTGTTTTCTGGCTGATAAAACAGGGTCTATGTTCGTGATAAAGTTTCGAACATACTTCACTTGTTCGAATAAAATAGCCGAACTTTTGCAGTACGTTCGACATTAGTGTCCGAACACCCCTCTGTTTTTTGGGTGTATTGTCTTTGACATCTTGTTCGAATACCTTTCCGTCAGACTTGACATTATGAAATGTTTTGAACACCTAATATTCGTTCACCGTACTACTACTCATAATATAAGTTCGAAACATAGTTAAGTGAAATCATAAAAYGGAAAAAAMAAATTACATRGTGCCACGTTTAATAAAAAATAAACCAAACAATCATAATAAGTTTAATTCTTTGTCACAAGGTCATTGTATAACTTAAGTTGTTGCATGCACTGCACTTCCYATCCCTTTGCACAATCCTCACGTCGTTCATACCACTTAAAAGGTACGATAGGCAATGGATGTCCCGGCCGTAAGTTCACCTATTTTTCACAAAAAAAATTTAAAAATTTGATTATTTTGTTGTACGTATAATCACATATATATATTTAAAAAAAAAAACAACCTACCGCAATAAAGTGCGTTTCACCAGCGACTAATGCGATGCATATGCATTTAGGGTTGACGGAAACTGGAACTGATGATGTATAAGGCAAGTATGTGTTGCAAGCGCTTAGGGATAATACCACCAATATGACATTGTAAGCAGATGCAATAAGGTGAGCCATCTCTGGTAGTAACAACCAATGTTTCATGGGTGCAGGTGTATCATAGTAGTTCAGTGCGCATAACACATCATCAACAGCTCCGCGTGCGATGAATACATTAGTGTATATATCACGATATTTTTGCAATTCATCACTAAGGTCTCGCCGCACTTTGCCCCACGAATCCTAGCCAAAACCCATTAATGAGCAACTGCACGAAAGCCGTAATGACCATACCCTAGTACATTCTTTGTTTCAAGGACGTAATCACGAAATAGGGTAGGAAGTTCATCCGTAAAACATCCATGTGCAGCCGATCTCGTTTTTTTCCGGATAACCGGTTGCTTTTGTTTTGGAGCAGAAACGAACATCGGTTTCATATGAATGGGCCCACTCAAGTCGATACTTTGTTCCATTGGAGAACAACTATCATGAAATGACTCAACGTACTCAAATTTTCTCGGATCACGCTTTGTTGAGTTCACATTCTTTGCGCGTTTGCCCTTTGGCCTTCCACGAGGTCGTACAGGGACCTCAGGCGGAATCAAAGACGTTATGTCAGGTTTCAAAATTTCTCTCAACCTTTTCAACATTAGTAGCTGCTCAGACTGATTAATCAATTTAAACTTGTTCAAGTAGTCCGCAATGTTGTCTTTCACCCGATTTTGAATATCCTTTCCAACACTCGCATCATCCCATTGAGTTGGTTCCATGTCTAATTTTTTCCAAAACTTATCCAC
>BMAC01000277.1:120531-150618 GCA_014905375.1 Phtheirospermum japonicum | reverse complement strand
TTAACCTTAATTGTGTAATTGGTCTACAATTTTGCTATAAATCCTAATTTGGCCATAATCTTACGTTTTTCTAGGATTATTAACGGCAAATCACTAGTTTTGAAATGTATTGACATTATTGCACAAGACTATATTATTGGGACCAAGAGAGTATTAACAAATTTCTTTTCCTTTGTTAATTTTTTTGCTTTGCTTTTGTGTTTTTACTAAGAAACTAGTGCTTAACCCGTGCGATGCACGAACGAAATGTGATGGTTTATATTAGTTCAATCAATGTGAGAATAATAATATTAAATTATTAATAGAACACAATAATCTATATATATGTGTGTGTGTGTCTTTAGAAAAATCAAAAGTAAATCGTTAGACAGTCGATAACGTGGGTTAACTCGAGTGATAAGACTGTCCACTACATAAGACTTATATTATCGATTCCAGTGACCTAAGAACACGTTTGAAAGTGTTTTTTCTTTCTTTTTAAATGGATTGAGTTTTGGGTGTTTAACCCGTGCGATGCATGTGCCCTCTATGTTGGACTCTGTGTTATAAGTGATAATATTTGTACAATTTAACATTATAATGATAGAAAAAAATACATTTAGTTTCTCAAATTATATCGACCAAATACTGAAAAGTCGGTAACAAACTTGCAACTAACTTACAAAAATATTGTAGGTATTTACTAACAATTTTAGATTATGATTGCAAATATTTACCGATAACAATTTTACCTAAATTTTTAATTTTCATAGTTTTTACTAACAACTTTTGTAGGTAAATTGATTTGATTGTAGTGGAACTTTGAAATAATCGAAGTTCAATCACCACACATCTGAATTCTAAATCTACAAATTGAATATTTTCAATATGAATTATTTATTCACATTTCTTAAGTAATATTTATAATATTTAGTTGTCATCTAGAATTATATCAATTCAGTTCAAATTATGTACCTGTTTTGATTTTCCATAGTTGATAATTTTTAAATATTTGATTATACTCGTTCATCAAGCATCATGAAAGTAGAAGATTTATTGAATTCATATCCACATAATGCATAAACCTTCAATTATAAAACTATTAAAATATACCCATTCATTTATTTTTAATTATCATTTTTTAATTTATGTTAAAAACTAAGGAGTATAAAAATAAGTTACAAATTGTAGTTTTCTCTAATCAGCTGACAGTTGATTGAATTTTTTTTTTTAAAATCATATTCCTTTTTTTCATATGCTAATATATTAATTTATAATTTTATCATTTTCAGACATAAGGAAATTCTTTATTATCAATATAAAGATAAGGCCTTTTAGAAAAAAAAAATCTTTCTCTTTTTTTCCCAGCTAATCGATCTATTCAACAAATAATTGGTATTGTTTTTTTTTTCCTTAACTTTTTAAATATTTTTTAAGAAATTTTTATTTATTATTATTTTATATTTTCTCTTGTCTTGTATGTATATATTTTTGTATCACTCAGTAATGTTTATATTGATAAATTAATTTTCAATCAGCATAATGCCAAATATTAATTTACAATCAACTATCATATATCAGCCATCTCAACTCCTTTAATTATTTCAGTCAAGTAGATCTTAAATAAGAAAAATAAATCATGAAAATTATTTGCAATAATAATGATAACCTAATTTAAGTTTTGGCTAATTTTATGATAAACACGCATTTCCAATATTACTTGTCATCAGAGTAAAATAAATAGATTTACTCTTACTCTCGTTATATTATAGATAAAAAAGATTTAAATCACAATTTAATAGTTTCAAAAGAAAATTTAATCCAATTGATTTGATTATTATTGTGAATATTTCGAATCAATTATAAAGATTTTAAAAAAATGCAATATATATATATATATATATATATATATATATATACACATATATATTAAGAACTTTAATAAGTAATAAAGAAGATTTAAATTCATATTTAATAGTCTCTAAAGTTTAATAATCACTATATGATAAAACATAAAGATCCATATTTTATACTTGGCCCGACCCTACCCGACGGATTGACCCGGAACCTGGCCAAACCAACACTACATGATGCGAGTAGCTTTAATAGACTATTTCGTAATCCACCCGCTTTGGACCCGGCTACTTGGGCTGGCCAAGCATGAACCGCTGACTCGCGGCCCGAACAGGCTTCTAATTTGAGACTGAATTCCTTGTTATTCTCAAACCATTAATTATAGTAACCTTTTCAATCTTAATAATTTATTTAAACTCGATGTGGGGTACAAACTAAGCCCGCAACAACTCTTTTTATCGGTACTCAATGTTGTAAAAAATGCACATGTTCTTCTTCTTCTTCTTTTTTTTTTCCTCTTTTTTAAAAAATTCACTTTTTTCTACATAACTGAAAACTTATTATCGTTTTTTTTATATTCACTTATATATCTCTAGACTCTAGCCCATGTAACCATATTAATAAACATTAACTTTGTTATTTATTCATATATATATTTTTTCATTTCCTCTTTATAATATCTGAGAATTTAATAAGTCATAAACAAACATTCATATATCTCATGAACAAATATTATATTTTAAACATATCAATTCATATATTATTATTTTTGGTGTTTTTTCGCTTCGTCTTTATAATATTTGAAAGTTTAATATATGAATTGATATGTATGAAGGATAAAATATTCATGTTCTTGAAAAAATATGAATGTTTGTTTATGACTTTTAAATGTGATTTATATGTATATAATTTATTTAATTTACTTATTTTTTAAGTTACAAAAGTAAATATAGATTTATATTTTTATTATTTTTTGTCTGGGTCAACAATTGACCTGGTGATCCGGTGGTTAACCTAGTGACCCGTATGCGAGTTTGGGTCAATATCCGGGACTAATTTCAAAATATTGATAGGAACATTTATAGTTTAGAAACACACTTTTTGCGGGAAAATGTTGTATATACTATTTATAAAAACATGTTTATTTTATATATTTTTAAATATACATAAATATATGCTATAGATAAACTTTTAAATTATGAAATATGGATTATCCTACTAAGAAAAAATGATAAAAACATTATAATGTAATATCTATCCCTAAAATGTAATGTAATTATTATAATCATAGCTAGATATTAATTAATTTAATATTTATATCAGTTTATTTTAGAAACAAATATGTATATAGGAAATTATGCCTTTGGAAACATCCTTATATATCTCAAATCATTATTCAATTATTTGGTAAGTAATCAAATAATGTCTATAACCATAAATATCTATTTAGTAATTAAGTTAATAATTTAAACTTTCCTTAAAATGTGTTACCCAATTTAGTAACACATTTTGGCGGGAAAATTTGCAAACTACTATTTATAAAACGCTAGCCTTTTTATATATATATAGATGAAAACTTTTCGCGGGCTTGTAAAATCCGTGTCTGCATTTTACAAGTTTAGATAATTAAAAGCAATATAAATACTTAATAAATAATTAAAAAATTACAAATACTTAATAAATAATTAAAAAAATTACATTGAATTAAAAAAACTAAAAGTACCTATTGTTGTTGATTTCTTGTTGTCGTTTCATATATCTTCCTCCTTCCTTGCTCGCTTGGCCGCCTTTCGCTCTCGATGGGTTTTTCACCCAGCCTCTTCAATCGCGGCAATCTCGTTTTGTTTCTTGACTTCCATCTCCAAAATTTTGAAATGTTGGGCCGCTAAACTCATCATTTCTTTATACTTGAAATTTCGTTAATGTTGGACTCATTCAGCTTTTTCAAGATTTTCGAGGCTTCGTATTTTTTTTATTGTCTCGTTTCATTACTTTTTTGATTGCTTTTCGGCCCACTGGCCTCTCAATTCTTAACATTTCTTGCATCCAATCAGCATCTTCCGTCGAGGGAATCCCAATGGATGACTCGCTAGGCGTTGAGAATGGAGATGTGATTCCCTTTTGAATTTCTCTTCACACCTTATCTTTCACTTTGGTTGGTCTCTCAATACTTTCAAGCCTTCAAATCTTTAAGTGTTGCACTCGTATATGCTTTGTACAATTATTTTGCATTGGCAAACTACAATTTATTTATTTTTTTGAAATAGAGCAATGAGATGACTAAATTTTAAAATGCATGACAAATTAAATTTGTGCAAAGTTAAATTTATTATGAGATGTACATATAATTTTTGTTAATGAATACATTCGTTTCGTCGATGACTCCACTTTAAAGAATGTGAGTCTGTTGAATCTTTCATTGAAACTTGAAGACCGCTCTTCCAATCGCTATAAAATTATCATGCGTACTACCTACATTTCGTTGCAGCCATTTTGGATCGACCTCACGCTCGTATTTAACTTTAACCATTTTTCAAAAGGTAATGGATTTTCTTCATTTCCTAGTGCCGGGTTGGTAGAAGCAATCACCCATGCCTTAGCAAGACGTTCGTTCTCATCCTTTGAACAACGTGATTTTCTCGAACTCGTTTCCTTCGTTTGTTCGGATTGCGGAGGAGTGGGAGGAGAGGAAGAAAATGGATTTGCGATTAAAAACTGACCTTGAGATTGAGATGAGAAAAATACATTGAGGTTGAGATGAAGAAAATGGACCTTGGGGTTGAGATGAAAAATGAATTTTGTGACAACAAGTAATGAAACAATTGTTCATTGCTTGGATGAATTAGTGAGAGACCATAGGAAAATTGTATTGAGGGGGAGTTTTGTTCTTCATTATTATTATTGAAAATATTCATTGTGTAATTTGAAATGAATGAAAAATGAAAGATGGTGTGTGAAATGAAGTGAGGGTGGTACTATTTAATAATTTATAGAAGTTTGGGAAAATTTTGAAAAAACTAGCAATTATAATTTTTTGTTGCATTTATTTATATATTTTCTAAATTTATTATTGTTTAGTTACAAAATTACAAAATATATATCTTCCGTTTTTCCCCAATTTTTAAAAATTTTATTTGAATATTATATATATATATATATATATATATATATATATATATTATATATATATATATTATTTTCGGAGTTATATAACTTATTTAAAAAATTATCAAACAAAAGTATAAAAAAATAGTTTTTAATTTTATTTTTCTGATTTTTAAAAAATAAAAATAAATAATTAAAATTGGGATTAAATGTGAACTATTGGATTTCCAACAGTCATTTAGTCCTCATCCCACACAATCTATTTTAATAATATTTTAAAAAAAATATTGAATTTAAAAATAAATATTGAAGCTGAGATTAATGTGGGCCCGTTAGATCTCCCAACGGCCTTTTAACTTTTTTTTTTTTTTAAGAAACCAAACGCATTCAAATATGAGAAAATCCGTCTCAAAACAAGTGGTGGGCATAGTAATCCTTTGTGTGGCCTTTCCCAAACATAACATAACAAAAACTGCAAAATCAACATAGTTTAAAATAAAATAAAAAAAAACAGAAAATAAATAATCACTCTCATTCCTCTTCCTCGATGACTTGAGTTCCCAATCCCTTCAATCCTCCCTCTGGAATTTCGGTGACAGTTACAAGAGAGTAGAGCTCTTCTTTGGCATCCTCGTCGTCGTTCCTCTTTCTTGCAATTCGGACACGGACCCTTCTAGGCACACTTCGAATCCCACAGCTCCAAATGTGCTTGTTCAACTTGACGTCGACCCTCACATCAGTGGTCCCCATGGCCTTCTGGGCAAACTTTCTTATTTCCTTGATAGCTTTTGGCTCCTTCTTCTTGAAGGTGCATCCATGAAGGCGCCTGTGCAAATTGATGGTGTACTCTCTAGTGACAACCTTCTCTTTTTTCGCCTTGTTACCCTTTAAGATTTGTTTGACTATAAAAGTTGTTTGGATTTTCTTTTATTTTTATTGATTTTACATATTTGTTGGTAGTTTATAAAATTTTTGTAAAATCTCATGTTTAAAGATGGGATTTGGTGGTGGGATTTGGTATATATAATTTATCTTATAAGTTTAGGAAAATTCAGTCAAATTATAAATTTAAAAGTATTAGACTTATTAAATACCTACTGACAATTTAAGAATTTAAAATATCTCAAATGAATACCTTGAGACTTTTATGGTCATTTAATAATTTATTAGCAATCTCAATTAAACACCTTATGACTTTTATAAATTTTAAAATGTCTTAATTAAATACATCAAGAATTTAAAAATCTTAAAATGTCTTTAAAGTATCTAAATGAATATACCCCCTTAATATCCAAAAAGTTCTACTTGATGACAAAAGATATTTACTTGATTGCAAAAATTTCTTATTTGATGTGAAAATATTGTTATGAGTTTATTACTTAAAACACACACACACAAAAAAAAGGGCCAAAAAAGAAAAAAATTATTACTTGATAGCAAATTATTGTTATGTATTTATTATTTAATAGAACAACTATAATTTATTACTTTATAGTGAAATTCTTAACTTTATGTTATAAAAGGTAAGAAAAATTATTATTTTATATCCTATAAAGTAAGAAAATTTATTACTTTATGTTCGAGAAAGTAGGAAAAATTCTTATTTTATAGTGTGATTTCTTACTTTATTTCCTAAAAAAAATATCTAATTTATATCCGAAAAAGTAATAAAAATCAGTGTTCTAAAAATCGCTAGGCGTCAGGCCAGCGCCTAGCGCCTAGGACGCCTAGGCGGGGCCTAGACGAGTCCTAAGTGGGGTATAGAGTTTGAGAATAAATACCCTAATTTATAACATTACATCCAACCATTTAATAGTTCAACATGCTACTTGTTACATAATAAAGTTTATGACAATTCAAAACTAAAAGTAATAATCACAAGTTTAAAACTATTGTTCGATTTAAAGTTCAAAACAACTAGATCTATAAGTTCATAAGTCAAATAAAAATATCATAACATATATTACAAAATCAAAATAGTCAAAGAATAGGCCCAAAAACGACGTTGTTTCAGGCCATAAAATTTTTTTAAAAAAATTGGTCTGACGCCTAAGCAGTGCCTGGGGCGCCCGACGATTTTTTTGGTCGATTTTTGAAAATCGTAGGCGGATTGGTGGCGCCTAGAGTGATTTTTAGAACAGAGATAAAAATTACTACCTTTTATCAAAAAAGTAAGAAAGTTTCTTACTTAATGTCCAATAATTTCTTACCTTATTGTGAAATTACTTACTTTATATTTTTTGGGAAAAAAAAAAATGGACGATTTTTTTTTCCGACATGGTGGGATAAGGGATATTGGTGGTGGTGGTTGTGGCGGTGGTTATTAATATTATTATTATATTATTTATATTAATAATATTATTTAATAGGAGGTAACCTTATAATTGTATATTTAGAATTTGACTATTTAACATATTGTATAATTGGTTAAAGTATTTAACAAAAATATTTTAAAGAAGAACTTTCATTATTATTCATTCTTAATAAATCAAAATTTATATTAATATTAACTCGTTTCGAACACCTCTTACCCCACAGAGCCTCCGGTAGGCACAACTCAATACTAAGTTTACGGCACTAACGAGCATACAAGATTTTATGGATCGCACTCCGGAAGTGGCATAACAAAACCTTTTTGAACCACATCTCATATCTCGCAAGGGTATCGAAAGAAAACGCCCATGTAGTATTTAGCAGTTGCCTCCTATTTATTTTAGTCGTATTCACATTAGCTCTTTGACATGTTCATTATTGAAAAAGAAAAAAGGAAAAAACCCTAAACTTAACAACTTATTCTAGTACCACCTCCCCACAATTATAGAATATTTCATATTTTACCAAAATTATGAAATGATAATTAATATTATTAAATCATTAATTTTTATTTACCTTTTTCAAATATACTCTTACATTAAAATCAATGGCTCGTTAATTCAGTTGAAGTATTGATTAATTTGATTGATATTGGTGTATATTAAATATGAGCAAATAAGAAAGTTCATAAAAAATGTAGATCAGACCTTTCAACTCTACGATCTAATTCTGCAATTGAATGCTCTACTCTAAAGGAATATTAATTATAGGAATTATCTTATATTTTAGGTCAAAATAAATAGAAAGTATTCAATAATAATTATTATAATAACAACAATAAAAATAACAATAATAATTGTTGTTTGAATATTTTGCAAAAAAGAAAAAGAAGAAGTATTGTTTGAATATAAGTGTGTGTGTGTGTATATTTGTTGTATTGTATTTTTATTAAAAGATAGTTGAGCCAAAAAAATATAAGTGTGTTAAAATTATCTCATTTTTTGAAGTTGTACAATGCTTATATCCATTATTTGTTGGTTTTACGAAAGGATGAGATTGTTTGGAAATCATATTCATCACTCGACTTTAAAGTCCTTATCAACAACATGATGTAAAAATCATTTTAACAAGATATTAACTATAATAACTCGGCCTAGTAATATAAGAGAAGCTCCATTTAAATTATCAAGAGTTTGTAAAAATGCCAAAACTAAGAGTGAGACTGAGTCTTTAGTAACCCACGAACTTGAGAATTTTAGATATTGTTGGGTATGACTATATTTGGCATAATGTTTTGAATAAAGTTAATTTGATTAACAAGAAATTACAATTTGAAGACATGCAAATTGATGTCGCCATAAGTATTTTGAAAATTTTATTTTCTTGTTTTGGAAAATATACGAGGAGGGTTTTCAACGAGCCATGTCAATATCTAGTGAACTAATCTAATTAATTAATTATCTTGAGATTAACTCTTTAATTTTAAGAACCTACAAATCATGACAACATCTAGCAAGTAGCATGACTATCCAGTGTTAGATGAAATAGCGAGTAAACCTATTTCAATTGCAAGTCCATACATGTACGATCATTTCGACAATTAGTTTCCCGATTAAATCTTGGGCATGGATTTATAAGTCGGAAACCAGTTGATTTAATAACTGTGATTTCATTTCAAGTTTGAGTAATTCATTTATAAATCAATATTCATCGTGCCCTGACCAAGGTTTTTGAATCACAAATTATGAAAATTCACAGGATACTCCCTTATCCATAGACAAGTCAAATTCTTTGTTGGCTACAGACAACCTCCATGCACATCGATACAATACCTAAAATACTCCTTTTACGATTGTCAAGCAATCAAAAGATAAATCTAAGCATTGCACGATGTGCACAAGGCTACCATCGTACCTCAAGTCAATGATTAATCATGTACTATTGCAATATGAAAATTCTTATTCGACAGGCAAATATTCCAATTAAGAATTTCCATCGGGTCATGTTCAATGAATTTGTTCTCCAACAAGCACCCACATATATGCACTCGCGTCACAACGCTAATATTAATGGAATGCTACATCCTTGTCTTACAAACATGCATCATACGTGCAACTTACCGGGCTATTCAATGTCCTATATCGAAAAGACCATTGACTTGGAACATGTTTAAGACCGAAACCTTAAAGACATGTTCCATGATTGCCATCGTATGCGCAACCATGTCTCATAGTTTAATTTGGTTTAAGGACTTTATCATACGTGCAATTATAATGAAAGTTTAAATATAAGATAAAGAAAATACCTTTATTAATATAATTTCCAATAAAATTATTATACAAATAGAATTAAATCCAATCTAATTAGAACGTTGGACACTCTACTCTAACATATAACACAACAAATTAAAAATGAAAATAAAAAATATAAATGCATCATTTGACGTAATTTTCCCTTAAAGATAGCACTGTCAAAACGGGCTGGCCCGTCAGCCCGCGCAAACGGGCGGGTTTGGGCTGCCCTTCTCGCAGCCCGTTTAATCGCGGGCATTTTTGGCCCGCTCCGTGAAGATTGTGGGCCTGAGCGGGCTGCCCCCCCTTTTTTTTATTTTTTTATAATTATAATTATAATTTATATTGGTTAAATTTAAAGACATATTTGTATTCTTTTATTTTCTATGAACCCTTTAAAATACTTTACATATTATAATAACATTTCTAAAATTTTAATTTTATTTTTTATAATTTTTAACATAAAAATAAGATTTTATAAAAAAATAAAAAGGGGGCCAGCCCGCGGACGGGCCGTGGACTTTAGTTTTCAGGCCCGCGCCCGCCCCGTTTTGGGGCAGCCCGTGGCGGGTTGGGACGGGTTGGCCCGTTTGACAGTACTACTTATAGATAGTTACTGTAGGATTTATTTCTATTTTGTACAAGGTCCAGAATTATATGCCTATCTGATTCCACATACACTCCCATGTTACCATGTCCATATCTTAGGCCCACTTAGCTTTTGTGGACTTCTCACGCTTGAGATACAGTTTCATTTGGGCACTCGTTCTCATATTAGGCCCAAACGCCATTAATGTCTTATTTGGGTATTCGTTTTGAGCACTTATTGAGTATTATTGAGTTGTATAAATAGGTTATTTCACTATTGAATAAAAGTTCTTTTCCAATCAAATAAACTTGTATATATTAATTCAAGATATTTATAATGATTAAGTGTAGAACTATTTTTATAGGTTTAATTATATATATTTAAAAAATATATTTATTAACTTTTTTATAATCTTTTAGTTTTTTGAGTCAATGAAGTAGAAAGAGTAACGTAAATCTCAAATTTTCGAAAATGCGTGGAAAGACAAATTGTATATGGACCTGCATATATTCTCTTTACGTTTGTCGCAGTACAAGTTCACATTATTTTATCCTTTTGTTCTTTTCTTTTCCAAATTCAAGTATGAGCAAAATTTGATATTTAACTCTCTTTTATCTGGTGTTTCAATTCAACATAAACTTGATTAGGGGTAGGCAAAAAGCCGAGAAATCAAAAAAATTGACAAGATCGAATTGAAATTTTTGGTTCGATTCACTTCTATGTAAATCCGGTTCGGTTTGAAAATTCAAAAAAATCAATTATTTCGGTTGGGTTCGAATTTACAAATAAAATTCAATTTGCTTCGCTTTTAACCGTAATATAATAAAAAATTTTAAAAATAATATTTATATTACTTATTGTAATTTTATTACTTCAGTTCAGTTAATTCAGTTTTAAACTTTTTTTTGATTTGATTCGGTTTGTAGTTGTATAAATATTTTACGTTTTTGATTTTTTCGATTCGATTAATTCGATTTTAAACCTAATTTCAATTCGGTTAGATCATTACTTGCATGGAGCGTGATATATTCGGAATTTTGAATATAGAGTACAATAAATAAATATAAATATATATATATATATATATATATATATATATATATATATATATAAAGGATCATTATTCAATCTCTCTCTCTCACACACACACACACACACACACACACACACACACACACACACATATATATATATATATATATATATATATATATATATATATATATATATANACACACACACACACACACACACACACACACACACACACACACATATATATATATATATATATATATATATATATATATATATATATATATATATTTGTGTGTGTGTAACAATTACCAAATAAAAAGTATTCAATACAACAATTTATAGTTTTAATGTACAGAATGCAACATCCCAACTCTCGACCTCAAGGATCAAGGAGAGGAGTCTCACCGTTGGGCTATTCAATAGAGATATAATTTTTTTTTACATGTTCTGTATTTATTAAATATATTTGTTAAAGTTAAAAATTATATTTGTAAATTATTATTTAAAAGTGTATTAAAATATATAATATGTATATAAAATTATATTATATATATTAAATGAGAATAATAATATATTTAGACAATAAGAAATAAGAAATTAGAAAAAAGGAATATTAATTGGTATTATTTTTTAAATAACATTTATTATATCTATTTATAAATAATGGGTCATCATTCTGTAAACCTGAGTGCACCTTGCAAGTTGCACCCAATAATTTAATTTATAATCGCATATAATTGACATATATCATCACATATAATTGACATATATCATCACATATAATTTGTATATATATTATCAAAAATAATTGAAATGCTAAATCTATAATTTAAAACCCTAAAAACAAAAAATTAAACCCAAAAATGAAAAATTAAACACAAATATTAAACCCTAAACCATAAATTTTTATCATATATCATCACATATATCTCATAAAATGATAGATTTCTATCGGGACTCTAAAATGGAAAACTAAACCTAAAATTTAAAACTAAACTTTGTTCCAATTAAATTAAAACACATAATTTCTCTCTATTTTGTTCTCACAGTTTCATCTACAGAAGAATTCAACAAAGAAATAAAAAGGAAAAAAAAAACTTACTTTATGTATGAGTCTTTCACATTCTCATTCAATAAATCTAGAAATCGAATATGTAGTTTGCTATATTTCACATCGAATGCCTATTCAAACATCAACACCATAATATCATAATTAGCACCATATACTGAATATTGTTGGAGTAATGAGTAGGGGTTAGCATGGTAAAATGTTAACACGATTTATTCAAAACCATCACAAATAATTCAACACCTAATCTTTGATTCAAGTTATCATATATAATTATGTATAACTGTTATACATCATCACACTATATATCATATATATCATCACATTTAATTGAATAATGATAAATTTCTGCACACGCACCTAACATTGTGCACCCAGGTCCATATAATAAATTAACATAAATAATGATATTATAAATATATTATTATTATTTAAAAGTATATTACAATTATATAATATATATTAAAAATTATATTATATATAAGAAATTAAAATATTAGTATATTTAGAAAATACAAATAAAAAGAAGAAAATTACCAAACTTGTATATTTATTTAAAAAATTATTTGTTATATATTATGTTTTTACATTTATTCTTTACATTCCTTAAAAGAATTACATATACATTATATTTACAAATAATTATATTAAATTGAATGAGAATGTGAGAATTAGGCTGAAGTATTGTAAATTGAACGAGGTTGCTCATATTTTGGGAGAATTTTTTTCTTTTGTTGGAAAGATTTTTCGTTCCAACTAATACGGTTAACTCACTCCTTGGGCATTTGGTTGCGAGCTGGTCGAGATAAAAATTGGTGTTGAATTAGCACGACTTTGATATTTATAAGACTCATGTGTCGTTACAATGTGTTGGCGTTCTATTTCACATAACTTTGATATCTAGGGACGACATACAATTATGTACAATTATTTTATAGGTTAATTATTTTTAGAAAAATATAAATTATTTATTAACTTTGTTTAGTAACATGGAGCTTGACTGAATAGGTTTTGTATATAATAAATCACGCAGAAATTAAAAAAACTTATGTTAGTTGAATAAAATTTTGTTATTCGCGCGCTGATTAACTTAGAAGACCAAAAACTTGGGAGTTACTAATTTACTATGATTCTATGAGTTACTAATTTACTATGATACTATGATTCTCATAAACCTAAATATCCTGAATATTTTTGTGGTGAGACAGAAAATACCCCCTTTAATAAATATTCTATCTATTTTTGTTTGTCACATTTATTTAATAAATAGAAACAAGTACGACTTATTTATATTTTCATATTAGGTGGATAAAAGAAAAATATTAAATTAGATTAAATATAATAAATGAAAGATACCAAATTAGGCAATAAAAAAAACTAAATTAGACAAAATATAATAAGAATGATAATTAAACTAGTTAAGATAATAGACTCGAATAACAGGCATAATCAACCAAAATACCATAATTCTTATTTGAAATAAGAAACATAAGAAGCAAACGCATATATAATATGTACGGAGAATCTGAACTAGTTTCAATACCTAAAAAGGGAGAAGGATGCAGGAATTTGCATCCTCATTCAAACAGAAGCGTTGCGAACAATTCCTATTTACTACCATAATTAAAAAATTCCATAACTATTTGATCATCCTCTAGTAATCCCAATTATGTGATTTTCTAGTCTTTCCCATATTATTTTTAAATATCTCATGCACTAACCAAAAATAAAAAACTTGCCATATACAGAGTTAATTCAAAAAAAAAAAAAAAAAAAAAAACTTGTACTCCATCTAACCACTCAGTTCTATTTATTATTAAATTAATTATTTCAATTTACTCTCCTACTCCGATTTTAATAAGAACCATGAAAATTCAGAATTCTCATCCATAATACAGTTTTTTTTAATATGTGTTCATCAGGTCATGGTGTGGATTGTGCTCAGGTGAATTATTCGAGTTGTATACATGGATTTTTATTTTTAACTTTTCCCCTTAATGTAATATATGTAATCGAAAAAAATAATAATTCTTTGATGGAGATGATAAGTTTATTTCCTTTGAACTAATGTTTATGTTTTTATATTTCAAATGTTGAAATTGTGTATGTGAGTTCAGATTTATTTTTTCCCTTTATTGTATGTGCACATTATGAATTGATTTGTGTTGAATTTATTATTATTATTATTATTATTATTATTATTATCATTATTATTCTTTTTTATTTTGACGATGGTGATTTTGAATCCTCATACAATTAAATATTTTTGTTTCATATGGAATGATTTAAAATAGCGTATAGTTTTTTAGTTTAAGTCTGTTAACAGACTTGGAACACAATTAGTTAACCATGTAAAAAGTCCCCAAAGCTCAAATATTGATTTAAACTAAAATCGAAAAGCAATCTGAAATCAACTATTAACAAACACTTAAAATGTCAAAATTGAATTTGAAATTAAATCAAACAATTATCAATCAAATGTCAACGTAGAATATCAATTCTTCTTATTATTATTTTATTTTTTTTCGACGATCATTTCATTAATGGTGATTTTGAATCATCGTACAATTAAATATTTTTGTTTCATATGTAATGTTTTAAAATAGCGTATAGTTTTGTTTAAGTCTGTTTATAGTATCGAAAAGATATCGAACCAATAGAAATCAAAATTGAACTCGCCTCGATTTAGAATCGAGGTGATCACCAAGCCGAGTTACCTCATTGGTTTTACACCCCGAAGTGCAATAGGTAAATAGAAACAAACTGGTTTAACATGAGTGTGTTACACGTGATTTATCAATAATATATTTAGATACTAGATTATTTATGATAATAATTATATAATTTTAAACTAAAAAGCATGACTAATCCTATGATTTAAATAATATCATATTCCAAATTCGTGCTTTTTACCATTGCTGAATCACTTTTAACTAATTAAATATTATTAGTAAATATATTTTACTTTAATAAATTATATTAAGTTCGTTAATAGTTTTTAGCTACAAATTTATATTAACTTGCAAATAACTCGTAATTTAATTATATAGAATATTTGAAATTCTAAAATAAAATATATTTTAAATTTTATTATAAATACAACTTATTTAGATTATTTTCATAATTAATCTTTTTTTTTCGTGTGTGTGTGTTGTGTATATGCGCGTAATTAAGACTCTCTCATACGAATCTCATCTTTTCAGTTAAGATAACTAATTTAGATTTTTTTTCTAATTATTTATGACTTATTTATAGTTTCATATTAGGAAAATCAAAGAAAAATATTAAATTAGACAAAATATAATAAAAATAATAATTAAACTAGCTAAGATAATAGACTCGAATGACACATGATCAACCAAATAAGCAACACATATATATAATATGTAATGGAGAATCTGAACAAGTTTCAATACCACTAATACCAAGCAAAGTTAGATGTGCAAGTTTCTACATGGAAGCTTGTTCAAAACCAAACTAAAACAACAGTAAATGTTCAATAAATACCTAAATAGGGTGAAGGAAGCAGGAATCTACATCCTCATTCAAACGGAAGCGTAGCGGACACCCACCACGACTAAGCAAAGTGCCGACAACGTACAAAACATCAAAAACCATTCTAACAAACTCTAACTCACTACAAACAAAGTCGACGCCGTGTTTGATGGTGTAAAACTTGGTCGATCTCTCCCTTAGAGAGGCAAAGGTGCATGGGTTGGCCCTCGTTGGTCGTTCCACAAGCAGCACACGGGCTATCTCGTTCATTAACAACATCCTTTTGAACAAGTCATCTTTGATGAACTCGTGTGACGCGTCGCGCATCATGTCCGAGAGATTGACGCTTCCAGCTGCTGCCAGCATGGCGTCACGTGCAGCTGCATCAGTGTCGAGTGCGGCTGCATGATGAGCCTCTTGTAAGTTCAGGTTTGCCATAGCCGACTCAATGTCAAACATAACTAAACACAAATCTAACAATTTAATAAACAATCCAACAATAATATATAATAATAATAATAATAATAATAATAATAATAATAATAATAATAATAATAATAGGACTGTGGAAACAAATAAAAGAAAAGGAGGAATCAAGAAAAGAAGGCGATCGTTTATAGGTACAAGTACAACGACATATATATATATATAATATATAGCATAGGAAGATTGGGAAAAATCTTATTTGACCTAATCCTACTTGACCACCCTCTAAGAATCCCAAATATGTGATTCTAGTCTTTTCTATATTATTTTTAAAATAAAAAACTTGCCATACACAGGAGTTAATTCAAAAAAATAAAGATGCACTTGCCATAAATAAAGTAATATTTCTCTGTAAATCACTCAATTCTATTTATTATTAAATTAATTATTTCAATTTACTCTCCTACTCCGATTTTGAAGAGAGAAACAACAATAACCATAACAGAACTCGGCTACTCAAAACATCAAGAATAAGAACCAAGAAAATTCAGAATTCTCATCCATAATACGTCATGGTGTGGATTGTGATTTGGTGAATTATTAGAGTTGTATACGTCTAATATTCATGATATCTTGGATTTTTTTATTTTTTTTAACTTTTCCCCTTAATGTAATATATGAACTCGAAAAGATAATAATTCTTTGATGCATTTATTTCCTTTGAACTAATGTTTATGTTTTTATATTTCACATGTTGAAATTGTGTATGTGAGTTCAGATTTTTTTTTTTTAATTCTAAGTTGAATAAGGTTTTATTTAGGTTGGTTTCAATGTGCACATTATCAAATTCATTTGTATTGAATTTATTATTATTATTATTATTATTATTATTATTATTATTATTATTATTAATTTTATTCTTTTTTTTTTTTTAATTTCGATGATCATTTTATTAATGGTGATTTTGATCATCCTATGAAAGATTATTGTAATCACCACACAAAAAGTGTAGCGTTGTATATAGATATATATACACGTAAAATACAAATAAGAATTACAAAAGGAAATGAGAAAATCAAGGAAACGTTACAACAAATCTCCTAAATATAATTTACCTAAATAACTACAAAATATCTCTAACAACCCCCGTCAAGCTAGACGTGGGTCGAGGACACATGCGAAGTTTGGATCGAAGAAATTCAAAAGCAGGTCGAGGAAGGGCCTTCGTGAAGATGTCGGCAAGCTGAAGATGAGAAGGCACGAATTGAGTTGCGAGCTTGCCGGAGGAGACAAGCTCTTGAACAAAATGACAATCAATATTGATGTGTTTAGCTCGTTTGTGTGTAACCGGATTTTGACTGAGAAAAATTGCACTCTTGTTGTCACATAAAAGAAGAGGTCGAGAGGACGGAGTACAGTGCAATTCCCGAAGAAGATTAACGAGCCATATGAGTTCAGACGCAGCATTAGCTAAGGCATGATACTCAGATTCACAACTGGAGCGAGACACAGTTGGTTGCTTCTTTGTACTCCAAGAAACAAGATTGCCACCAAGAAAAATAGCATATCCGTATGTGGAGCGTCGAGTTTCAATACATCGAGCCCAATCAGCATCTGAGTAAGCAATAATTGCGGGATCAGGGGGTCGACTAAATGATAAACCAGAATGCAAAGTTCCCTTGACATATCTTAGTATCCGCTTGACTGTCGTAAAATGATCAGATATAGGAGCCTGCATATATTGACTGACCACATTGACAGAATATGATAGATCCGAACGAGTGATAGTGAGGTATTGAAGAGCACCAACCAAGGAACGATAAAGTGTGGGATCGGAAAAAGGTTTACCAGACCTGGACAAAGACTGTCCCGAGGCGAGAGGAGTTGAGACAGGCTTGGAATCAAAGAGACCAGCACGATCAAGAATGTCATGAGCATACTTGGCTTGGCCAACAAAAAGACCGGTCGAGGTATGAGAAATTTCCAGTCCTAGAAAGTATGTGAGTTTACCCAATTCTGTGATGGCAAATTCTTTGTGTGTGCAATCAATGAATCGACGTAGCAAAGCAGAGTCGAATCCTGTGATGATTATGTCATCAACATAAAGTAACAGAAATATGATGGATGTCCCTCGATGAAAAAAGAACAAGGAGGAATCCGACCGACTAGCGCGAAACCCAAGGCCAAGGAGGTAGGAACTGAAGCGCTGGAACCAAGCAAGAGGAGCTTGACGAAGGCCATATAACGCTTTCTTTAAGCGACAAACATGTGTCGGAAAATGGGCATCAATGAACCAGGTGGTTGGGCCATGTAGACGGGTTGAGTTAGAATTCCATTGAGAAAAGCATTCTTAACATCTAACTGATGGAGGGGCCACTGAATTTGGACAGATAAAGCCAAGATAACACGAACAGTAGAGGATTTGACAACAGGACTGAAAGTATGATGGAAGTCAGAGCCAGGAATTTGGCTAAAACCATGAGCAACAAGACGAGCTTTATACCATTCTATCAAACTGTCAGCACGATATTTAGTCCGGAAAACCCACTTTGAACCAACAATGTTCGTATTAGAACAAGATCTCATGTGTAGTTGGAACGAAGGGCATCGATTTCCTCTTGCATAGCGGTAACCCATTGCGAAGATTTAAGAGCAGACTTAAAACCACGGGGTTCAGTTGAGGCTGTCAAGGCAGTCAAGGTAGGACTAGTGGCAAGGAGAACAGGGTATTTTGGTTTGTAAATACCCGAATTTGCACGAGTAACCGTTGGATAAGAAGGAACGGGGGCGGGAGCTAAAGGTTCCAGAGGAGGTGGGTCCAGACTGGCCGATTCTGGAGTAGGCGGTGGTGGGGAAGTAGGTTCGGGCAGGATGTGAGCTGGTGGAAGAGGTGTTATATCTTGCGGATTAGGTGTTGGGCAAGCAGGCCCAATATGTGAACATGGGCCCAAGTTAGATGATGGGTTTGTTTGTGGAAAATTGGTTGGAGTCAACCGAGGTAGTGACTCCCAATATGAAGTAAAGTCCAAGCTGGACGTAGAAACAATATCAGTGGAATTGACAGCAAATAGAAAATTGAACTCAACAAATTGTGCGTGTCTTGTAACAAAGATGTGGGTGGTGGACGGATCATAACCTCGAAACCCTTTGTGCATACTGCTATAACCCAAAAAGATGCATGGTCGACTTCGGGGAGACAACTTATCAGCAGCATAGTCTCTCAAATAAGAAAACACCCTACAACCGAAAGGGCGAAAAATAGAGTAATTTGGAAAGGTACTAAGCAATACTTCAAACGGCGATTTATCACGTAGAACAGAAGTAGGCAACCGATTTATAGTGTAGATGGCCGCTGCAAAAGCATCAAACCAAAATGAAGCCGGAGCATGAGCATGAGCATGAAAAAGCATAGATAAACCCGACTCAGAGATGTGACGATGTTTACGCTCGACACGACCATTCTGATGAGGCGTATATGGGCAGAAAATTCGATGAATAATGCCATTCAAAGCAGTAAATTCACGTACACGAAAATTAACAAATTCGGAGCCACCATCACTTTGGAAAAACTTTTAAAGTAGTGGAAAACTGGTTGCATACAAGCTTATGAAAGCGCACAAATACATCAAAAAATTCTGATTTTGCACAAAGTGGATATAGCCAGGTAAAAGGAGAATAGTCATCAATAAAAGCAACATAATAACGGTAGCCATCTGACGCCAAAACCGGCGCAGGGCCCCACAAATCACAATGTACTAAGTCAAGCACATGAATAGCTCGCTTATCATTCAATGGAAAAGAAAGACGCTTAATTTTGGCTAACTGACATGAAGAACAAATACCGGGGCTGGGTAATAAAGAAGTGACAGTTAAATGTCCAAGTTTATTCAACAGACTAATCACAGAAATTGGGACATGCCCCAAACGATGATGCCATAAACTAAAACTTGCTTTCAAAGGCTTATTTGTCAAAGCAACAACCAAAGCAGAATTACCCCGTTCAAGAATGTATAAACCACGATCACACCGGTCTTGTGCAAGAACCATCTTTGTTGCCCGATTCTGAATAGTTAAACAATTAGCAGAAAAGACCACACCAACAGGATAGTCATTCGTTAACTTGCTTATAGATAATAAATTCTTAGTCAAATATGGAACAACCAAGACATCAAGTAGACGAATGTCAGGAGTCAGCGAATGATGGCCAATACGAGTAATAGGTAAGGAAGATCCATTGCCAATAATAATAGAATTATTACCCGTGTATGGAGTAGAGGAATCCAATGCAGACAAGTGAGACGTCATATGAGAGGAGGCACCTGAGTCCACGTACCAGTCCGGTATAGGATCAGAAACATTGCAAATCGCGTTGAAAGCCTGGGTAAGATTGGCAGAAGGATCAGAAACGCGGCTTTGAAGAAACTGAGGACATTTGTTCGCATAATGTTTGCCACGACAGATTTGGCAACGGGGAACGTAAGGTTTACGTCCACCTCTTCTAGATGATGGACCACGACCACCGAAAAAACCATGATTGCCGGAGAAATGAGCAGACTGCTGCGTATTAGACAAACCACGATTGGAAGAAAAAAATGCGGGCTGCTGCGTATTGTCCGAGCCTTCCATCGAGCGGTGAAGAAGGTCATATTGCTTGGCCTGATTCAAGAGATCCATTAAAACAGGGACCGGTGTCATAGACATCCTCTTGTCAGAAAACTCAGATATTAAGGGCCAAGTCCACGGAGGAACCAATGACTTTTGTCCAAATCATTAACGGGGCGACCAATAGAAGATAATTGATCACAGAAATGTTTAAACTTTCGACCGAATTCATCCACAGTGGAATTTCCACGACGAAGAAATAGTAATTCTTCTCGAAGTTGCAAAGCACGAGAGGTAGATGCATGGGAGAAAGCAAATTCAAGAGTGGGCCAAGCCGCGCGGGATGTCGTGCAATCAATGACTTCGGCCATGGCTTCTTCGGATAGAGTGGAGAAGATAACACCAAGAAGTTTTTGATCGGTTGTTTTCGAGACCGAATAGGCTAGATTAGGTACGGGGGCAGCGACCGGAGCAACGATTGTGGGAGGAGGGGGAAGAATGGATCCATGAACGTACCCAAGGAAATCAAAGCATGTGAGCATAGGCATGATTTGCCTTTTCCACAGGATGTAATTGGATGAATTTAACTTAATAGGTACCATATGAATCATGGTTGCAATGGGTAAAGACTCAGTGGTGGACGCCATTGATGAGAAGCAACATAAGAAGAGAGGCAGGAAATTTTTAGCGTGAGGCCGGAGAGGAGTTTTAGGGTTTGTGATGTTTTTGGCGTGATACCATGAAAGATTATTGTAATCACCACACAAAAAGTGTAGTGTTGTATATATATATATATATACAGGTAAAATACAAATAAAAATTACAAAAGAAAAGGAGAAAATCAAGGAAAGGAAACGTTACAACAAATCTCCTAAATATAATTTACCTAAATAACTACAAAATATCTCTAACATCCTATAATTAAATATTTTGTTTCATATATAATGTTTTCAAATGGCGTATAGTTTTTTTTAATTCTCTTTTGAATTATTTATTCAGTTATAAGTTTTATTGATATTCTTAATAGGCATCGATCTGTAATTGAGATTGAAGGTTTTGTTCAGATTTGTATTTGTTCAAGTTGAGATTGATATTAGGCTTGTGTAATTGAAGTATGCTTTTGTTCAGATTCTTGTTTATTGCTATTTTTTTCTTCGGAATCCGGTGTTTATTTAGAATGTTTATGCGAATAATAAGGATGTTTTATTGAGTTAAAAAGTGAGTGCTGATATATTATTATATTATATTTAGTAGTATTTAATTATTTAAATGTATCGATGATATGATAAAAATAGAAAGTGTATAAATATAATAATTTAGTACAAAATTTATGTGTAAGAATTTGTTAGATTTGAAAATTTAAGTTACAGAACAAATAAGAATCGAAAATTTGGAAACCCCAAAATTCGGGTTTCTAAGTCTTAGACCATACAAGGTCTTTGCAACTCAAAATTTGACTTCTTGTTGGTAGAATTAGTGATAAAAAAAACTTGTATGTGACCATCACACGGAACTGAATCCATTCGATGGATTCATTTTTTCCCTTAAAATTGTTACACTTAAAAAAAATTATAACTTTTTATTCAAAATGTAAAATAACTTTAAAGCAAATAGTGATAAATGTTGAAGAAAAACGTGACTCGAGTTTCTTTAAATGGTTAAATGCTTGAATAATATATAAAGTGTTTATTATTATTATTATTATTTGTTTACAAAGTGATATTTTTATAATTAAAAATATAATAGTGAAGAAAAAAATGAATTTATAGGCTCAAATCTCTAGTTTTAAGCCTATGTTAATTAGAGACAAAGTTGTAGCTTTAATATAACGGGTATATGTGCAAAATGCATATTATTTGATTAACCCCATTTCTTAATTAATTAAGTTGATGGTTGTTTGAGTTTTATTTGCTGCAGAAATCTCATCTTATGAAACTAGTCTTACAGAAAACCTAATAGTTAATTTCATTTAATTGACATTTATTTTAAGAAGGGAAATCCATTTTTATAAAATCTAAATTATGTTCTAAATTATATTTTACTTTTGGACTAAAGATCAAAATGGGCTGAATTAATTACTTTTCTTTTGGGCCGCTTGATAATCTAATGCCACACATCACATGCAGGGAAAATATGAAAATGCCTATTTTAAAACATAATTTAAGGCTGAATTAATTATTTTTCTTTTGGCCCAGTTGATAATCCCATGCCACACAATCATTTTGCGAGGAAAAACTTGTTTTCTGATCTAATAATTATGTGTTTTTATTTAATTTTTAGATTTAAGAAATAATTTAACTATAAATTTTATATATGTAATTTTAAGAAAATTATTATTGTTAAAGATTATTTTTTTTCTGATTTTCTTAAAAATAATAAGTTTTTCAAAAAGAAAATCAGAATAAATAAATAAACTATAACTTTCTTAAAATCGCATAAGTAATATATAAACTTATAATTAAACTATCTATTAAATATAGAAGTTAAAAAGAAGTATTATAAAACAATCTGAAGTAATAATAAATCATTTAAGAAAATCAGAGAAAAAAAATCTTTGAGAAATTATATATATATATATATATATATATATATATATATATATATATATATATATATATATATATGTAAGATCTATAAATAAATTTTAACATAGAAATTGTAAACAAATTTTAATTACTACTATTTTATAAATATTAAGATTTATTTTAGTTTTTTGCATTTTTTTTTCGTATTTATATTTTAATTTTTGTATTATTTATTTCTGATTATTTATAAAAAATTTTAAAACTTTCATACATAAAAAGTAATTTAGTTAGAAATTTATATATTTATTAATTGGATATATTATAGGGAGAAAATAGATAAAAATCAAATATTTATTAAAATTTGAAAACCAAAAGGTTCATAAGATTTAATTAAGTAGGGTAATTCTTGAGAGTTGAGACCAAATGTTTGGAATTCGATAATTAATTAGGGAAATTCTCGAGAACAAGTGTTTCAAATTCAAATAATCATATTTGCATCATTATTCAAGACTTGCCTAGTTGAGTTTCAAACTAAAACCATAAAAGAGTTGCAAGGCAACAAAAAAACAAAAGGGGGGGAAAATTAAAAAATTTGACATTATTTCATTTGGCATTGTAAGTAAATCTATTGATAATATAAAATTATTCATTCGTCCAACACTTTCTGCTTGTGTTTTCCCTTAAATACCCTCAACAAATCCCACTCCACACTTCAATGACTATGGTAACACTAACTGATCATATCATTTTATGACCTAAAAGCTATCTCGAATTTTCATCAACCCCATCGATCGATCGGCCTCCGATCATACAAGAGCGGGAGTCAAACCAGCCGACGGCTGCAAACTGGCGGCATAATCACGTGCCCACAAGTCGTAGTGGACTATCTCCTCGAGCGAAGGCGAGGACACCAATTCCGATCGGTGCTTATCGCATGTTAACTCCACGACCTTAAATATGTCGAGGTAACCGATTCTGCAACAAAGAGACGAGCCATCAGCCGTATTTCAATAATTACAATTATCACCCTCGAGCTTTAGCCTAATTTCAAAAATAACCCATTTCTCATGCAAATTAATTAATTTGAGCACAAAAAAATAATAATAAAAATAAAACCAGCTTAGTTTAGGCTAAGGATGAAAAATACTCACTGCTCATTGATAAACATTTCAACAGCTTTCTCATTGGCTGCACTAAGAACTCCAGTCATGGTCCCACCAGCTCGTCCGGCCGCATAAGCTAAATCCATCGACGGATATTTCACATTGTCAGGAGCCTTGAACGTAAGAGAGCCAAGCCTGAACCGTCAAAATCAGAAATTTATTCTACTAAAGTTCGTAAAAAATATATTTCAATGGCCGTAAATTATAAAGCTATATAAGTTGTTTGTTTTTTTAATTCTTAAATTATATTTACGGTCATGGTAATTACTTGCAAAGATCAAGACGAGGCCAAGTAATCTCGGAACAGTAAACTCTGTCGGGCCATGACATGGTATATAGAATAGGCAAACGCATATCGGGCCATCCCAATTGTGCTAGTATAGATGAGTCCTGAAAATATATACAAAAAAGGTAAGAAGTTTGATGCGTACTTGGATGAATAGGGTTAAATTACAAAATTACCCCTTAAGATAAAAATCCCCTATTGAGGGTGCAATTTGTGAAATAGAAACAAATATCTTTGTAATTAACTAAACCTGAAGGGTATTTTTGTAATTATTAATTTTGAAGGAAACATGTAATAGCTAGCAAGAGAATGAACATATGGGGCATAAAATTTTTTTTTAATCATATTCATAAAAAGTTATGATAAAATATTTACCTGTGTCTCGATCATCGAATGTATGATCGATTGGGGATGAATAACGATCTCGATATCATCATATTCGGCTCCAAACAGATAGTGAGCCTCTATAACTTCCAAACCCTGTCAAGACAAAACAAATGAGTTATGTAAACAAAAGACACTAGGCATCGAATCAAAATTCAGAACAAAAACGAGTCGAAATTACCTTGTTAAAGAGTGTGGCAGAGTCGACCGTAATTTTTTTCCCCATATTCCAGTTAGGGTGTTTTAGAGCATCGGCTACTTTCACGTCTTTTAGTTTTTCAACCGGCAAATCCCTATCACATGCAGCATCATTACCAGTTAACACACATTGATATAAATCCAATTGAACCATTAAAATAATAATATATATTAAAAATAATTATTAAAAAAAAACATTTCTATTTATACAATCTCACCTGAAAGCACCACCCGACGCAGTCAAAATTATGCGCCTCAGAGCACCTTCTGGCAAACCTTGTATACACTTCCAAAAATAAATAAATTTAAATCAGTTTATACGATGATAGGAAAGGAAAAAAAAATTTTATATTAAGCATACCTGAAATATAGCAGAATGTTCAGAATCTGCAGGTAGAATCTTGACATTATGCTTGTGTGCAAGAGGAAGAACGAAAGGTCCTCCGGCAATTAGTGTCTCTTTATTGGCCAAAGCTATATCTTTTCCAGCTTCGATCGCAGCCACCGTAGGCTAAGAGACCAAAATAGATAATTAGCTTCGAGAGAGCAATTACTATTTGCAATAACTTGTGCATTTTTTGCAAAAATAATAAAAATAAAGAACACATGCAACTTCATTTTTTATTTTTTTGTTTCCTTTTTTGAAATAAACGTTGAAATATACCTTCAAACCTGCACATCCAACAATTCCTGTGACTACAGTAACAGCATCCGGATGACGAGCAACCTGGAATAAAAAATATCATTACAAACAAGAATCAAAAATTAAAAAAAAAAATTTGAAAATATGAAAGCTAACCTCAATGATACCCTGCTCTCCAGGAATGATTTCGGGCATGTCTTCAACACCGGCCAGAGCCTCTTTGAGCTCTTCGATTAGCGACTCGTCTCTAACAGAAACTAATTGAGGCTTAAATGTCTTCACCTGCACGATTAGGCACAAATCAGTTTTAGAGAGTGTTTGCAACAAGCGTTTGCTTTTATAAGAAGCGATTTATCGTAACAGAAACAAATGGTAGTTAAGAATCAGTAAATTCAAACAAGAAACACTAGAAACCTTTTTTTTTCAGCCAAAAGCCAACAATCACTTTTTTTTTTAAAGTTTTCGCAAGCACAAGTATATTAAGGTATCAATTTAAATCACCTGATCAGCAAGAAGAGTGACGTTTGAACCAGCTGCAAGTGCTACAACTTTAAACTTATCTGTATTTTCAGCAACTATGTCCAATGTCTGCAAAGCAACACACTTAATCTTATAAGCACTCAGAGAAATCGATAAGACACATAACTTGGCCAAAATAACATAGACTTAAATAAGCACAACGTGACTCATATATTTCACCTGAGTACCGATGGAGCCGGTGGATCCAACAATTGAAATGGGCTTCGGGCCATCCCAAGTTTTTCGTCCGGGCTCAGCAACAGCCCGGCCCGGCCAGGCCGAAGGAGGTGGCTGTGCCGAACAATGGATCATCTTCGAAGCAGTGCATACATTTTCCTTCCTCTTAAAAGCAAACCCACCTAAAAAAAATCAAAATGATTTGACATAATCTTTAATAAACCAAACAAATTATTGGGGAGGATTACCAAAAAAATACAAAAAACAAAGAGAGATTAATATAAACAAGGGAGGATAATCAAAGGAAGTAATTGGGGAGAAAAAACTAATACAAGTCAAAATTACACCGACAAACTATCAGCATCAATAAAATTCCACCAATCCAATCTATAAAATTGGGAGCTGAGAGAAAGAAAAAAAAAAATTAAAAAAACAGAAAACAACCAAAATCTTAACTTGCATTGTTTCAAATGATGATTTATATGACAGTAAAAACCTAAATAATCAGCAAAAACAATAAATTCAGCCCAAAGTAAAAATAACCAAACCACTTTTTGTACCAGCATCTTATCCAAAACAACTTATCAACTCATAGCTTACATGAAAAAAGGCAAAAAGAAAAAAAAAATCATAATTTCGAAAAACCCAGAATCTTAAAACCAAGAAAAAGGCTTATATACCTTGGAACTTGCGAAGATTAAGGCTGTAATTCGATTTGGAGGTGTCCAAGAAAGAAAGGGTCTTTATTTCAGATGGAGACAACAAATTTACAGCCATAGCTTATCACCACCTGTGCAGAAAGATGAAAAATATGAAAAAGCTTTTCTTTTTTCCCTTTTCTTTTCCGTTTACTTACGAAGCTAGCACAACGAATAAGAATGGACTTTTGAGTTAGTCTAGGATGGCAAAATGTAAAAGATAGTGATGATGAAGTCTAGAGAGAGATAATGTGTGTGTATTGTGGCATCATTAGGTGTCTGCCTATGTCTTATAAAAAACTCTGAGGTGTTAAGATTAAGTTGAAAATGACACCAAATTATCCATTTTCTCATATAGTTAAATAAAAAAAGTTGTAATTTTCTCTCTTTTTTTTATTTAAATAATAGTAATAAGATATCAGGAAGGACGAACAAGGGGGAAAAAAAATTGTTATCTGCCTATTTAAATTTGATATAAATATTTGTTGGATTAATATTTTTAAAATAATTATTCGCTAATTGTATAATTAATTTTATTTATTTAAAAATGGAATTATGACACTTGTAGGCGAATTTTTTAAATTCTTAGGTTAAAAATAGGCATTTTTATATTTTCCTTACATTTCATTTTAAGTGAGGCTTTAAATTCATAATATTAATTTCAATTCTAAGCAAATTTTCTAACAAGACTATAAAAAAAGAATCCAGGACAGGGATTCGGAATTGCATATTATACCAATATCATTTAATCGAGAATCTAAAGGGCATATTAAGATCTATATATATCATAAAATAAGGTCTACAATTAATAATTGTGTAGTTATTGTTGAATTTCTATTTTTTTTTAAATTTGATTAGTTTTATTCATATTGGGATTGTGGAATCGAAAATAGTATTTAATTAGGGGGTATGAAGACAAAGCACATCTCGTGGGCTGCGTGGGGTATATTCTATATGGTTTTATATATCATTTGGTTCCACAAATGCCCTTTTTAAATAATAATTTATTTTTATTGCGGTGTAATTTTTAATTATTTAAAATAGATTTTGCCGGTTGAGAAATCGGAAAAAAAAATTCTTGGAATATAATTGGTAGGTGATTTATTTTCCTTTTCAGAGATTATATTCTCTAGTAGCAAGTCCAAATCCAAAAAAGACATTGATGGTTACTTTTGTTTTCTTCCCAATATTTTGTGAGAGGGAGTTTGAGGTCATTTCTAGCATTTCTTCAATATGAATGATCCAACACACACAAGAAGAGGAAGAGATTGGTTTGGTATGTTACACTTGATAAGTTATAAATAACACATGAAATGGTAAAGCTTTTAGGCCGTGTATAGTTGAGTTTTCAATTTTACCCTGCCCATTTATTTATATACTTCATGAAGTGTATATACAAGCAATTTAGACTATGCACTAAGTTGCACAGTGCATGGTGCAACGATTTCCATTTCAATACTACGTGTGATATACATATGGTTGTTATGTTTGATGGATATAAATATAATTTGTGATGAATTTGAATGTATTGATAATTATATTTTATATATGATGAATAAGAATGTTCTGTGCGATGAATATTGATATTATGTGTAATGAATATTTGAATATTTTATGTTTTGAATTAAATTTTTATTAGGCAAGTGAGAGTGACACTACAAAAAAAATACAGTTTTTCGAGGAAATTTTCCCTCGATTTTTAGGAAAATTCCCTCGGTTTTTGAAGAAATCGAGGGAAAAACCGAGGGCCACGTTCCTTCGAAAAAACTGTCCTCGATAAAATTTTCCGAGGACAAAATTCCCTCAGAAAATTTTTCCGAAGGGATAACCGAGGGTTAGTCCCTCGGTTAAATCCAGTCGACGACTCTCGAAAAAACCGATGGCCAAACCGAGGGTCCTTTGCCCTCGGAAAACCGAGGGTCAACGGCCCTCGGTTTTTCAATTTTTTTTAAATTTTAAATTTAATTCCTGTTTATTTAAAAATTCCCAAAAAATTGAAAAATATTATTAATGAACATACAAATTAATAAACCAATTATAACAAAATATCTGAAAATTTAGAATTATTACATCCGTTCGACACAGTAACAAAGTTTATATAAATCAAAATATCCTAGGCTGGATACACCCACACATACACCGACACCGACATCACACACACCGCTACATACACCGTCTGATGCGGGTACATCGCGACGGCAGCTGGTCCCACCACAGAGGGGGGGGGGGGGGGGGGGGGGGGTTCAGGTTTATATTGTAGGGAGCAAGTAAGTAATTTAATGATTTTAAAATTTTAATTATCGTTATGATTAAATTATATTCGTAACAAAAAAAAAAATTGAATACAGGCTACACAGCAGACATGGTAAGGTGACTACTATACTCCGGGAGATCTTCGAGAAGGATCTCCATCCCGCCGGGTGGTTGCTATAAGGCGGTCCCTCTGGAAGACTAAGGAGTTCTGGTGGGAGATGTTTCAGGTAATTTGTTAATTTGTAATGTAACTACACAATCATATGTATCAATTGAAATGTAATTATTATTTTCTTTTGTAGGGGGTTTGTTATTGGGACTCGGAGGAGTATAGTGTTCATGAGATACGGAACGTGTTTTTTCCGATGATCGGGGACAAGTACGGGAAGGTTTTGAACGAGTATAAGCAGTATGCAAATTCTCATCCTGGTAAGCTGCATCGAAGCGTTAACGAGGAGCTCTGGAGGTAATTGATTCTGT
>BMAC01000277.1:73263-112529 GCA_014905375.1 Phtheirospermum japonicum | reverse complement strand
CTGCGGCGGATCGACGGACCGGCTGGGCGCGGTTTTCCTTCTCTTTCTTTTCTCTCTGTTTGTGAGCAGCGGGTCTGTTGCCCGCCTGTTATTTTAATGAAACAAAACCGAGGATCACGGGACCCTCGAAAAATCGAGGGCAATAATGACCCTCGGTTTTTATTAAACGTCAATTTTTTTTTAATTTTTTAAAAAAAACCGAGGGGCATATTCCCCTCGGAAAAAACCGAGGGGAGGCCAAGACCCTCGGAAATTTCCGAGGGGAAAGGGGACCCTCGGTTTTTTAAAAAAAAAAAAGGAAAAAAAATAGAAAACGAGCACGAAACGACCGGAAACCGACCCCCGTGGATCCACGACGCCGAGACGCACCCCTCCCCCCCCGTTCGTGAATTTTTGTGGGTTTTCTCCTTTTTTACTATTTTTTTATTTTCTCTAGGGTATTTTTTCAATTTTTTATTTAGTAAAAAATCAGAAAAAAATACGAAAACGCGCACGAAACGACCGCCGACCGACCCTCGTGGTTCCGCGAAGCCGAGACGCACCCCTCCCCGCCCCGTTCGTGAATATTTGGCGTTTTTTCCTACTTTTTGCTAATTTTCTATTTTTCTAGGGGTTTTTCCGATTTTTTATTTAAAATTCGAAAAAATAGGAAACGCGCACGAAAACGAGGCAACGACCGACCCTCGATGTTCCGGGATCACGAGACGCACCCCCCGCCCCTCGTCCAAGATCACGACGCCTCGTCGCTTCGCGTTTCCAACCGAACGACTTGATCGATCGATCGTATCTTGGTTGTTTGGTCGAATTGCCACGAAACGTATGGATACGCACATGTTCGTTCATATCTTTCGACCGAAATTGGGCCAAAACCTCACCACGTGCCCGAGATGATAGGATTTGTTTCATTTGTACGACTTTTCTATTTTTTCCTTATTTTTTTTTAACTTTTTAAAGAAACCGAGGGGCATTTTCCCTCGAAAAAAACCGAGGGGAGGCCAATACCCTCGGGAATTTTCGAGGGGAAAGGGGACCCTCGGTTTTATTAAAAAATAAAGAAAATAGGCAAAAAAAAATAGAAAATGAGCACGAAACGACCGGAAACCGACCCCCGTGGATCCACGACGCCGAGACGCACCCCTCCCCCCCCCCGTTCGTGAATTTTTGTGGGTTTCTCCTTTTTTACTATTTTTTTATTTTCTATAGGGTATTTTTTCAATTTTTTATTTAGTAAAAAATCAGAAAAAAATACGAAACGCGCACGAAACGACCGCCGACCGACCCTCGTGGTTCCGCGAAGCCGAGACGCACCCCTCCCCGCCCCGTTCGTGAATATTTGGCATTTTTTCCTACTTTTTGCTAATTTTCTATTTTTCTAATTCCTTATTTTTCTTTATTCTCCTAATATAAAAATGTAAAAAATAGGAAACGCGCACGAAACGAGGCACGACCGACCCTCGATGTTCCGGGATCACGAGACGCACCCCCCGCCCCCTCGTCAAGATCACGACGCCTCGTCGCTTCGCGATTCCAAACCGAACGACTTGATCGATCGATCGTATCTTGGTTGTTTGGTCGAATTGCACGAAACGTATGGATACGCACATGTTCGTTCATATTTTTCGACCGAAATTGGGCCAAAACCTCACCACGTGCCCGAGATGATAGGATTTGTTTCATTTGTACGACTTTTCTATTTTTTCCTTATTTTTTTTTAATTTTTTAAAGAAACCGAGGGGCATTTTCCCTCGGAAAAAACCGAGGGGAGGCCAAGACCCTCGGAAATTTCCGAGGGGAAAGGGGACCCTCGGTTTTATTAAAAAATAAAGAAAATAGGCAAAAAAAAATAGAAAATGAGCACGA
Organism: Phtheirospermum japonicum; assembly: GCA_014905375.1. NCBI lineage: Eukaryota > Viridiplantae > Streptophyta > Magnoliopsida > Lamiales > Orobanchaceae > Phtheirospermum > Phtheirospermum japonicum. The sequence continues at coordinate 110,669 of BMAC01000277.1, read as the reverse complement.
AACGACCGGAAACCGACCCCCGTGGATCCACGACGCCGAGACGCACCCCTCCCCGCCCCGTTCGTGAATTTTTGTGGGTTTCTCCTTTTTTACTATTTTTTTATTTTCTATAGGGTATTTTTTCAATTTTTTATTTAGTAAAAAATCAGAAAAAAATACGAAACGCGCACGAAACGACCGCCGACCGACCCTCGTGGTTCCGCGAAGCCGAGACGCACCCCTCCCCGCCCCGTTCGTGAATATTTGGCATTTTTTCCTACTTTTTGCTAATTTTCTATTTTTCTAATTCCTTATTTTTCTTTTATTCTCCTAATATAAAAATGTAAAAAAGCCACATATAATTAGTAAAAAAATCTAATTAGTTATTATAATTAAAAGACAAATTATATATTGTTGGTGGTCGACATTGCCTTGAAGACCATGTGGCTAATTTTGGGTCCACATGTTCGGCTAAACTAGTGTCCAACCAAATCACCACGCTGAGTTAATCCGACCTGAGATCCTAACATCGATAGAGTCAGGTCGATCAGAACATAGCTGAGCTAAGCGGGTACTTTATCCACAATAGCACGATGGACAAGGCATTATACTCAACCTGACGTCCTTGATTGTCATACTGTCCCAACTGCCATGTTGCTTACACCTCGTCTGCCTCCCCCACCACCTTGGCTGTTGCGCCTGACACCTCAGATGTCATGTCGGCCCCATGTTTGACTGGCTGACAGAATGATCCAACCAACCAAGCCATGTTTCACTGGCATATGAACAGCGTGCTCAGGTGGTCCTCGCCGACCAAGATGGTGCCAGTCGGTTAGACAATGTTTCCAACACATGGACGGCGCGCTCAGGTAGCCCTCATCGACATGGACTCCGGCCAACCAAGATGGTGTCGTCCAGTCAGACCATGTGTCCACACATGTATGGCACGCTCAGGTAGCCCCCACCGACTAAAGCCTGCCGACCAGGATGGATTTCGCCGAACAGACCATGTGTCACCAGCACGTGCATGGCACATTCAGATGAACCGCCGCCGACCAAACTCTTGCCAACCAACTTGAGTCATCGACTACACCATATGTCACCTATTATTTACCCGCAAAGCGTCGCTACGCGGAATCACTGGTCCCTCAACCAATCAGCTTGGCCGTGTTTGGCCCGACATGATATACCTTCAACGTTGGCATGCATGGCGTCATCAGATACATCAACCAAGCCGCCTAGATGGGTCGACCAGGAAATTATTTTAGATTGACTTGACGCAGAAAATAGATGAAACCTACAGTAAGGCGGTGGAAACGTAATTAGTAATATGGTTTTTGGGTTAACTTATTTCCAAAAAAAAATAACAACCAATGATGTAGTGACATGTGTTCAATTAGGTTTTAATGGGAAAGAGAGAAGCATATGGAGAGATTTAGAGATAGAAAGCTTGAAATCAAGAAATCTACACATGTAAAAGGATTCGGTCAAGACCGATCCGACTTGAATTTGAGGAATAAAAGTTATGCACTTTTTCCTGCTCATTTTCTACGTATCTTCTTGTTGATATCATCATTTTTAATATTAAGATTTGCTTAGACTCCTTTTAGCTTAAACACATGAAATAATTTAATTACTAAAAATATTTAAATAAGTTGTATTTATAATAAAAGTTAAAATAATTTTAATTTTGAGATTTGAAATATTCTACATAAATAAATTACGAGTTATTTGCAATAATCAAAGTGTGCAGATAAATATTAATAATAAATTCAATCTAAAATATAAAATAATTTAATAATAACTAATAAATGAAGATTAGACACGAGTTGAAAATGTGATATCTTTTAAATTTTTCGAAGTATGTAAATAAAGTTTTTCTATTTTATAATAATTAATAAATAAAGATTAGACATCAATGGAGAATGTGATATCTTTTGAATTTTTGTGAGTAAGTAAATAGAATTATTAGTGAGTTTAATTTAAATATTAAAATATAAATTTATTTAATTATTACAATAATTAATAAATATATTCGACATATAAAAAGCACGAATCGAGAATATTCTTTGAATTTTTTATATTAAATTTAAAATTTTCTTATTATCATAAATATTTTTATATATATATTTTTTATATAAAAACTAGTAAAATAGTAAAACAACAAATTATTTTTAAATAGCGGTAACACACTGTTTATTCGGAAGATCATTTTCAATAATTAAATACTATGGTTTAGGCAGTTGTTAAAAATATTAAATTCCAACTTAAGTCTAGATAAGGGCAAATAAGTTGACCTGAACGTTATATAAAAAAATAAAAATAAATGTTGCCTCGTAACGCAGTCAAGAGAGCAAATAAGGTTGTTCATAGTAACGAGCAAAATGCACGGTGCATTTTTATTCTCGTTTTATGATAAATCTAAAGTTACGTATATATATCATAAATATAGTTGTGTCATCCAACTGTGCAATGTGTAGTACATGCAATTCTCATTTAATAATATTATTATTATGTATAACGAATAAATATTTTATAATAAATTTGAATATTATTCATGATAAATATAATTGTACCACTTAGATGCACAATACATAGTGTATCGATTCCACACCACTGGATTTATAATTTTTACACACAATTCATATTCATCATAAATACATTAATGTCATATTTATACTCGCTTAAATCATATTCTAATAGAATTGCAAGCTCCAAATTCGTTAATTTTTTCAAATAAAACGATTAAAACGATCAAAATAAACTTAATGAGTTTTGTGCGAGTATAAATAAATAGCATCAAAATTAGAAATAACAAAGCACGAATGTTTAAAACTTTTGACTATAAGTAAAAACTCGTTTAGTCATGGAACTAAATATAACAAAGCACGAGTTTTTAAACCCTTTGCTATAAGAAAAAATCCGTATAGTCGTGTCTCATGACGAAAGTTCTTTACCAGAAAACAGTGGCGTATTCAAAATTTTGAATTTGGGGTACGAAAAAATATACACACACATACATATATATAATTTAAATATATATAACACAATATACAAATAAAAAATAGTTGTACACTTTTTGAAAATTTCTTCTTTTTTTAAGATTTTTCATAACAAAGAGGATAGTATTCTCACATGAAAATATTGTGGAAATAGGGCCAAAAAAGATTATATACAAAAATTAACTTATTTTATAAATCTTTTAGTTTAGATGGATAGTGCAATTTGGCTTCTTCCTCGTAAACACTAGTTCAACTCCAAGAAATATGAAAGTTATATTTTATTTTATTTGCAAATCAAAAATAAACTATATTTGTAGGAATTGAACCCTTGTGAATTGATAGAAAAAATAGTTCCAAAAGGCCCAAAACCACTTCACCATACTCAAATATTTAAAATATTACTACCTATTATATATAAATAATTTATTTTAGGGTACAGTTGTACCCCCTTGAACCCAAGAGGATCCGCCTCTGCTAGAAAACGTGTATCAATGATTACACTTGAAATCATAAACAGCTAGTAAAGAATATGAAAAACTCATATCGAATAAAATCGTTTTATATTATTACTACTCTTCCAAAAACTAAGAATTACAGTCCTCATGATTGGATTTTAATAAAAACGCAAAGCATGGAAGAAAAATAATTCGTTCAATAAAATGGTTGTGACAATGTTACATCAATGACAGTAACATTTGCGTCTCAATTTGTTCAACAGAATGTTGGTGACGATGTTTAAAGTACTGCAGTAACATTTGCGTCTGGTAGAATACTGTTGATCGAATAAAACGTTCTCAACCTAATCTTTTCTTTTTGCGTTCTCTGTGTTATCAGCTTATTGAGTTGTAGAGCAAGTCCTCCGTGTTCACAGCTTATCGAGTTGTAGAGTAGATTATTACCCTTTTTTGTTTAAAAAAAAACTACAAAAAAAGAAAGATAAGTAAATAAAATAAAATCTAAGATTCTTAATAATCAATTGACTTGCAACTTGCAACATATGAAATATATGCTAAAAAAAATAACATACTAATCTAATTCTAATAATAGATAAGATAATTAGCAAATAAAATAAATATAAAATCTTTCATAAATAATTAATATCAATTTAATAATAAAGTCAAAATAATATATAGACAAAATAATATGATTCACTAAGTTTACTTACTCCTCATTCATCACTAACTCAAAGTCTCAAAAGATTAAATTAAAGTTGATAAATAAACTATACCCCTGCTAACCAGATATTTTGCGTACCAGTTGGTAATGGAATATAAGCCTGATAATTCATATCTACGCATATTTGATTAAGCAGTATATGTGCCTATTGCGCCCCCACGGCGCATTTATATGGGTTTCTAAAGACGATTAAGTATTTATGTTGGATATGAATCTCTAACAATATTCCGTTATTTGAAACCTTTGACAGACGACCTCTTTATCGCTAAATTAGTGAATTTGTCACTTAAATGAGACAATCTTCCCGTCGTTAGGAGGAGATAAGAAAAATTATTTTCTAATGGAACGACATGAATAGTTCCATACTATGTCTCATTATGATCCCCGCATTTCACAATGTAACGTGAAAGTAAAGTAAAGTGAACAATTGATCTTCGAAGTATAGAAGACTCAATTTCTAAAGTGACGAGATCATATATATACCAGCTGCAAATGTGTCTGTAAGGTTAAAAATCCCTATAAAGGGCACAATGTCGCAAATTAAGACATTGCAACCATACTTAGTGGAGGTGTGGTTGAGTTCGTGACTCCCAAAAGGATCAGAGGGAGGTCACTTGGTTCGATCAATACTCGCCCAAGGAATAAGAGGGCACGTATGGAACAAATTCAATTAATCATCAATGAAGATAATGACTCTCATGAGATTATCTCTGATTATACTTATGTCCATGAATCATTAATTGAGGACGCTCCGAAGTTTAATATGATTCCAGAGAATAAAGAAATTTCAATGTACAATGTGAGTTTATATGAGTTAATGGAAAGATCTTCCACACACATTGATGATATAGTATCGAACCACGCTCTATTGAAATGTCAATATTGAGCAAATTGACCTACTTCTAAAGAATCAATTCAGGTAGAACTAAATTCACTGACAACAAGACAGGTGTTTGGTCTGGTAGTGCTAACCCCACAAAGTGTAAAGCCTGTAGGACATAAACAAAGTTTTGTCAGAAAGCGCAATGAGAAAAATAAAGCCATGAGATGCAAATCTATATTTGAAGCACAAAGTTTCTCAATACGCCTTGGAATTGACTATAGGAATATGTACTCTCCCATAATAGATGTTATGATTCCAAAGAACTGAGAATGCAGCTTATACCTGTGGTTACATCATATCTCTATGGGGATCGTGATTTAGAGATATATATACGAAAGTGCTTGCTGGCCTTTCATTGCCAAGGCAAGTGACTCTAAGCCATGGAGTGCATTTGCAATTAAATTAAAACACTAACTTTGTGGATTGAAACAATTCAGACGGATGTAGTATAACCGTCTAAGTGACTACTTGATTGGGAAAAGATAATCTATGCCCTTGCGTATTTATAAAGAAAATAAGTTTCAAATTTGCGATTATAATTGTATATGTCGATGAAATGAGCATAATATACACTCTTAATGAAATAAGAGATATCGCTAGTTATTTGAAATTTTAATTTGGGATAATGAACCATGGGAAAACACGGTCATGTTAAGGCTTTAAACTAAGACTCGAGTTTGTGGAATACTGAATTCTACAGTTTGCATATATCCAAAAGATGACTAGGCGATTAAATATGAATAAGTGCAATATGCTAGCACTCCTATGGTTGGTCAAAGTGAAGATATAAGAAAATATCAATTTCGTCAATGGTATGACGAAGAACTGGTGGGAGCTGAAATTCTCTACCTACGTACAATATGCGCATTATTGTACCATTACTAATACACTTGACCAAATATTAATTTCTCAAAATTGTTATCTTGATTTAACTCAAGAAAGCGCAATGTCACTATAATGGAATCAAAATGTACTTTGATACCTAAAAGAAACCATTGACGTAAGTTTATTTTTCCCATTCATAAATATAATTGGGGCTGCAGATGGTCGTTGATGTTGGTTACTCATTCGATCCATGTAAAGAGATCATTATCATACGTGTAGTAGTTTGTGAGTATCTACGATAAATGTTATGATCATTCATATATCTGATAATAGTGGCTTGAACTCTATCATCGAAGAAAATGTGATAATACGAGTAATATCACCACAACTCTTTTACAACCAACAATTATGGACTTTCTCAAGAGTCAAATAAATTGAGGAAGTGAAGACTTTCAAAGTTCTCTTGATAGATGTACATATCAGAGAGAGGTGTAGACTTTAGGGGGAGTCTCAACATAGGTGTGTTGTACTCTTTTTCCTTAGACCAGGTTTTATTTTTCCCATTGGATTTTGTTACTTGGCAAGGTTTTAACGAGGCAATAGCGAAATATCATTTCACCCTTTGACTTGGCACAAATTTTTCCCATTGGATTTTGTTACTTGACAAGGTTTTAACGAGTCAACAGCGAAACATCATTTCACCTTTTGACTTGGCACAAGAGGGAGTGTTGAAGGAAAAACACAATTAGTGTGCTTTCGTCAACAAGTAACTGATGTGGGATAATATAGATATTTGTTATCTTTATGTATTATGAAAACATATATTTGATACTCTATATAAAGAAAGTTTTTGATGAATAAGAGAATCCTAATTTCTACGTCTTCCTCCATCTCCTTTATATCTTTTTATTTTATACTTTTCCTTTTACAGGTAAATAACTTACATTTTTTTTTAGTAAGACCCTCAACTTTTATATGTGTTATAGTTAATAAGATTAAGTTGATTAAATCACATTATTGAACTTACGTGTAGTTATTCAGTTGACTGAGAAAAAAATGGTCGGCCAAAACCCAAAAGTGAAGACTTTTTATACACTCACACAAAACAAAAGGTAGTACAAGCAATCAACTTATATTATATGCGTTTATCAATTTAATAATGTATTTCCATAGGATAAATGTAAAGTTGGACTTAAATTCAAAAAGTAATTAGATGTGAGTAAAATTATCGAACTACTGAAACCTTATTCAGTGATTGTGAGTAAAAAGTGTTTTTTTTTAAGTTTATTATATTGTTTATTTTTAAAAAGAAACATGATATTGTGCAATATCAAAATATTTACATTAAATTGGTAGAATTATCAAAAAATGCATAAAGTTAATTCGATCGGATTTTTTTGCTAATGTGGTGTGATTCAATATTTTTTTATCATTTTACTTTAGTTTTAAATATTGAATCGAAGACAAAAACTTTGGAACAAATTCATTTGATCCATTATATTGATAACATAACAAAAACGAAGATACGTGGCATCGGTCATCGTCAAATCACATCTACTAAATTAGTCAATTCATTAAAAAAGATAAAAAAAAAAAAAACTTGATTAGAGTATTTTCTTAATGTAGCATTATTCTACATTTTCTTATCATTAATCTTTAATTTTAAACATTAAATTGAGGACAAAAACATGTTTTGCCCTTCATTCTTTTTTCTTGTATTAAATTAATAAAATTTAATTAAAAAATAGTGATAAATATAAAGATATTAAATAGATCTTAAGAAATTATAAAATAAATATAAAAATTTATATAATTTTCTTATTAATAAAAATTTATTAATAAAATCAGAAATAAATATAAAAACATAAAATGAATCTTAAGATTTTCTAAAAAAATATAGATTTATATAAAAAAAATCTGATTTTTTTTTCATATACAATCTTATATTTATTTTATAGTTTTTTATGATTTATTTATGTTTTTATGTTTATCTCTAATTGTATTTATATTTTTTTATTAATAATCAATTTTATCAATATAAATTTCTATATTTATTTTATAATTTCATAATAATTATTTTATGTTTTTAATTTATCTCAATTTTTTTAAATTTGTCTTGATTCAAATTTCATTAATTAGATAAAAGGTAAAGTAAAAGAAATACGGAAAAGAAAAGGAGAGGGCAAAACAGATTTTTAATGTTTATAATTATATAAAAATGATAAGAAAATATAGAATCACTCTCGACAAGGCTTTTTTCATGACCTTTTTTGTCCAATTGGCCAATTTAGTAGAAATGATTCAACAATGGTCAATGTCACTTTTTCATGACCTTTTTTGTCCAATTGGCCAATTTAGTAGAAATGATTCAACAATGGTCAATGTCACGTAAATTATCTTGAATGTGGTCAATCCATGAATCAAAATGAATTTCTTCTCTAGATTTTTTTGTACATTTTTTGATAATTTTATCAATTTAATATAAGAAAGTATTGAATCTCGCCATGTCAGCAAAAAAGTACGATTGAAATAATTTTATAATTTTTTTGATAATTTTACTAATTTAATATTGGAAAATATCATAATTATTTAAAAAAAAAAACCCGTAAACAATCAATCACAATTTATGAAACTCGATAAAACTTAAGTGCACACTCACTCTTGAACAATTATATTTTCAACACCGACTCCACATCATTTGTTTAGGCCCCTATAATTATACAAAATTATTGATCAGGTTGAAATTAGGGATCAGTATTTATTAGTCAAACAGAGCTTAGGGTCGATATCAATCGCCAAGTTAAAAATTAGCTAGAAATTAAAGAAGTTTCGTGAGAATCGGCCCCATCTAATTAAAACTCCACATAAATCATTTATTAAAGTCAATAAAACCAAGATGCATAAGTGGAGTCATTATACTGTTAATTTGGGTGCAATTTACATAAAAAGAATGTACTCAATAATTTAATTTATCATCGCATATAATAACATATATCATCATATATAATTGAAATATATTATCATATATAACTGATATATATCATTATAAATGATTGAAATTCTAAATTTAAAATCTAAAACCCTAATATCAAAAAATAAAATAAAATAAAAAACCTAAAATGAAAAATTAAACCTAAAAATGAAAAACGAAACCCGGTATTGAATATTAAACTCTAAACCCTAAATTTATATCACATATCATCATATATAACTAACACATATCATCACACATATACTGGTAGAATGATAGATTTTTGACGGGATCCTATTAGAAACTAAATAAAAAAAAAAAAAAAAAAAAACCTTAAAAATGGAAAATCCAACCCTAAAATGGAAAAGTAAATCCTAAACTCTAAATTTTGTAATATATTGATCACGTAAGTATAACTGGAATGATAATAGATTTTGACAGCGGGTGCCACCCAAGTGCATGTAATAATTGTCTGGGCATAACTATATATATAGTATATAGTATAGTAATAGTTATATATAGTATATAGATGTGTGTGTGTGTGATTTTTGTGTTGGTCTGATTTTGACATAATATTGGTATATAATTAAAATTATTCATATTGATATTTATTTTTAAATAGAATTCGATCTCTATCAAAATTCGGCATTGACACATTTTAATTATCAATATTATGTCAAAATCAGACCAACACAAAAATCACACACACACACACACACATATATATATATATATATATATATATATATATATATATATATATATATATATATATATAAAATAAACAATAAAGAAAAGTATCAAAAAATCATGGCTTCATCTAGCATTTTGTGATTCAAATACATCAATAATAATCATTTTATTCCTTTTAACCTTCTATTATTTATTTTAACTTTTTTCTTCTATCACAACCAAATTAATGATTCTTATTAATTATATTACTTTAATACATTAACAAAACAATTAATGAAAGTAACAATAACCAAACAACTATAATGAAATGTGCTTTACATATCTTTTCAACTTTTCTTGTTGATGTTGCTAACTCTTTTCTTTCAAATGAGATAGATTGATGACAGATAAATTGATATATACTGTGAAAGATTGTTTTTTAAATAAGAACAGGATTTTCATCTGAAGGGAAAGAGCTAAAAAAAAAAAAATCACTAACAGAGAAAATCGATAAATTTGAATATTCTGAATGAGAAAGTCCTTGAAAAAGCTGAAAAATTGACAATTATGATCTCACTGCTATTTAATTTAATTTAATAAATATTTATGTTTAAATATGTACACTAATGTTATAAACTTGTATAATAACTTCATAAAATATACATGAAAATTTATAAAAATATGTCCCTATGGTTTCTCTGGTGAAGCCTTTAATTTTTTTTATTTTTTATTTTTTGAGCTATTTGATACACCAAAAATCATCTGTTCAATATGTTGCTACTTAAAAAAATGCATAACACAATAAAAGAACAATCTATGTCATGCAGTGGGTGCATGATGAATTATAAACCCGATTAAAAATAATTTTATATTTATATATGAAATATACAAAAAATGACTGATAAATATGAATTTATAATTGTTCATTACCCACCACTTATATATTCCTATCTCGGCCTTGTATATTCATATGCACAATGTCCTCGAGTTCTTAATATACCAAAACATTAATAAATATATATATCTAACAAGATTACATAAACCAAATTGCTTAAAATAGCACATGAACCAACCACATGCTCCATATTTATTAATGTATTTGTAGAGAACTGTTTGGTAGCCCATAATGAAAGTGGTCCAAAGAAGACTAAATTTTGTTGTAATTTAAAAATACACACGCCTATCAACATAGAAACGTCGATGCTGCAAAAATATAAGTATTTAATGAGAAGCAAGGTGCACGAGCCCTTGAAACATTGAGTTTTTCATGTAAAAAATGATGCAACCATGTATTATTATTGCACAAGTGCAAACTAAAGTACAAGAATGCCCAAACAAGCTAAACCAACTACAACTGAAGTTTAGCCTAATTGCAGAGAGATCCAGCTATCTTTCAAAATTACATATACCCTTCCTATTGAGGGAGCAATTTGTGGAATTGAAACAAATATCAAGGTAAATCTGCAATTTTGAAAGATAGCTGGAGTTCTTTGTAATTTGACTAAAAGTCGATGACTTTTTTTTTTTTTTAATAAACCCTAAAATAATTTATAGAGTGGCGATCAGTAATAAACGACAGCATCACATGAATTTGAATATATTGGTCACTGAATAACACACAGTATAAGCTCCACTTAAGCCAATTGCAGATACATAATCTATAATCAGTACCGAGTAAAATCGTATAACAGGCCCGTAAAACTAACCCGTTCCCTTTTACGATGACCAACTCCCTAAGTCTCCAAATACGACCCATTCTCCTCCTTTGGTATCTCAGCGGATTCAGATTGAAGCCCGGAATTCTCGACATTAGCATCTGTGGGCCCACCCAACTCGGAGATTTTAGTGATTCTTTGCAATTCATCGGTTACGTCCGACGTTTGAGATAATAATTGGTCGTCGCTCAAATACGAACTAGACTTCTTCGGTTGTCGTATAGCAGCAGCTGCTCCAGGCATCACGACGGGGGGCGGCTGAGGTGGGACCCACGACCTCTTAGCCGGCCGTTCGTCGCTCAACACATCCGGAGATCCGAGTTTCTGCCCGTCGCCGGTTTCGATTTCGGAGATCTTGACGTTCTTGCGTTGCCACCAGGGCACCGCGTCGTCTCCGTTTAGCTGCTGGTTATCTCCGTAGTTTGAGCCGTTGGTTATGCTCTCTCGAGTTGTGAAAGTGAAAGGGCTGTTCTGAGTTTGATTAGAATCCCAAGGCTGATCGTAACAAGCAGTTGTGTTAATTATCAGGCTATAGGGGGTAACTAAGGAAGTCGAAAGAACAACCATAACAGGTTCTGAAAATTCATTCAATGTTACTAAATATAATTTAGAGGTAGAGGTAATTACAAAAAGAGATTTGACCTAAGTACAGAAAAAGAGGGCTAACTTCTAAAAATATAAAAATACCCCTGGTGTTTGATTCAGTGTTAAAATTAGGGGGCTAACTGTGATGTGTTTCATAGATGTGAAAAGGAGTTTTAAAATAATTTTTTTGCTTTTGTTTTCCCAAAATTGCAAAAATACCCCTGGAGTCCATATGGAAGCAAATACAAAGTGAAAACACCATAATATGATGTGTGTGTTAATTGTCAAATTTAATAGACATATTAGATTGAGAAATTAGAGGTAGAAATACAAGAGAAGAATTTTGACCACAAACCTTTGGCCTTGGTGCTGCACGCGGATTTGATAGAGGTTGGTTGGGGTTTGGTGGTGCATCATTGATCTCCTGATACCAAAAACTAAATAAATAATACAAACTAAAGGACAAAGCTTCCAAGTATCCCTACTATTATAATTTAAAGTGTTAGCTTTATCCCCGAAATTGATAATCTAGGGGTTTAATTGCATTTCACATGTCTTAAATGATTGGTAATGCAGCAGGCATATGATTTATCAGATTGAAAAATTCGGAACAACCTGTGAATATGATGAATGTTGATTAAGGTTTAAATCCTGTGGAATGTTTGGTCCGATCTAGGTTTTGATTGGTAGGTCTGCCTTCAATTTCATTGACTTTATTCCATTTGATAGTGATAAATTATTATTAGTGCCATAATTGGATTGTTTATTAGAAGTGTTGGATTCGTGTTTAATGGTTTTGTATTGATGCAGAATTGGATTTTACTTTTTTTCGTTTTTTAATTAGTTCTCTTTTCAAGGCTTCTTTGAAGCTTTCTTCATCCATTACTTTTGTATATATATTTTTAAAAACTTAAGATATTATAGGTGTTTTTCATAACTGGAATTCATATCCTTTGTATAGATGGACGATGAGTGCTGGAAAGAGGACGACGGCATACTTGGAGAAATAACACTAGATGAGTCGATTGTGTCTCTTGATATCATCATCATTGCATTAACGAGATGACTTTTCCATCATCAATTGATTGCGTCTTTTGGTACTAAAAATTGGGTTAGTACTGTAATCTTCAATTACCATTTACATTTAGTTAGCCGAATTAATTGTATGCCATATAGACCAAACATATACTAATAAACCGCACTAATTCGGTCTTGTGACAGGACTCGTCACCGTTCCCAAAACGCCAATGCTGTTAGGTCGTTACCGCATGCCGTCCCACTGCCAGCACTCGCGAGCAATCCCGCGGCATTTTCCGTATGCTGGGCACAACTCTATGCCCAGGTGACCGATCAACTTGAATCATAAATCGTTGGAAAGCTAAGTGCGAGACGTACAATATATATGTTTACCACTTAGCCTAATTCGGACGTTTGGAATAGTAAATGTCAAGTGGAAGAGAAAAACAGAGCGCTGAAATTTCCAGATGTGATAGGTCTGTGTTTTGGACATAACTCTATCTAAACAATTCGGATTGAAGTGATTCAAGTTGATATGGAAATCTAAGGAATAGGGCCAAGAGTACAAAAAGCTCACACTAACAATTCAGATTGAAGTGATTCAAGTTGATATGGAAATCTAAGGAATAGGGCTGAGTACAAAAGGTTTTTTTTTCTCTTGGCACAATTATTACATCCCTAATAAACAGTTCTTAAATAGCTAAAACAGAGGGCATAATCGAACTTTTCATTTTCAAGTGGTATAGATTTCTTCTCTGATATCAAACTTTTCAAGATCTGTCAGTATTTATTTGGTCGTTCACAATTCTTTGAATAATTTAAATTCGTACATTAGCTAATTATATTTTAAACTAGATTTCTGGAGCTCTCCAAGATTATTCATGACCTCATAGAAACTTTATATGAGAGGGTTATGGTCAAGGTGACCATTATACTCACCTCGGGTTTAATAGACTTCTTTAATTTTCTCACTATTATATTTCAGGAGGAAAAGAAAATATGAATTTATAATACAAATTTAAAAAAATGAGAAATTTATTTGCAGGAGTTTTATTCTTGTGGTCAGCTTCGCATGCATTGTAGTGCATATTTTTTAATGGTACATATGAGGTGAACAAAAAATAAATAGATAAACATCAAGAGGAGTGGACTAACCCTTATATTGGATGGTTTTTCCCCTCTTTGTATCATAGCCATAATCTGCAAAAGAGTTTTAAATATTAGAGGGGAAGAAGAAAAGCCAGATACAAACAAAAGATTTCTTCACCACTTATCTACTACAAAAATTCAAAAGTACGCAACATATTTCCCAATTAGAGCATTAAATACAACTTAGAGTGAGAAAAGTACATCCATGTACGACTTAGGGTGAGGAGCAGCAGAAGGTTCCACAGATGCAGGTGGCGACATAGATCTCACTGCACGGAACACTACAACGAATCAGGAATATTAAAAAATAATAATAATAAGCAACAAAATTTAATTAGAGAAATCATCAATTGAAGAATGAATAAACCTGAAGATGAATCAGCATCTGCCTTTCCATTGGCATAAGGTTGCTGAAAAACCAACAAGACATGACAATCAACGCATAATTCAAAACTGGTAAGTGAGAACTTTGCATATCACCATAGAAACTGGAGAAAAAATATTAAATAGCTCTCACCCTTGAATTGGCTACTGAGACCCTTTGGTTGAACTGTTCCTCCAGAGTAGTTCTACCATTTATACTTTGTCCTGATATTGGCAATAAAAACAATATCGTCACAAAAATGCTAGTTCGAGATATTCAGTATGACCAAGTCCCATGGTGAAAAAATAAAAAACAAGGCATTGGAAAATTTAAGGCGAATGTATAAATTGATTCGCTAGGTTTAAAAACTGAAGTAGAACTAGAATGTGCGTGCGCGTGTGTGTGTGTTTGTGTGTGTAACAATACAAATATCAGTCAGAAAATATAGATAATAAGATAATTGCTTTTCCATATCAGTATGAAGGAACCTCAAGACGACTCACAACTGTGCCAGAATGTATTGGACAGTAGGCAAATAAAGAATGACTACACGGGCCATTTAAATCTGGAACTTTTGGGCAATTCACTCAGCTCATTCTTGTACAAAAAAATATTTGTTCATTTCCATTGAATGGAGAATTTTAACCAGATAATGGCATATTATAGTCCATAGACGTTGACTCCAGTACAATCATTGCTGCTATTTGTGACTCAAATACAGAAGATACAACAAGCAGGGCACAAAATATGGTCTAAAAACTTTGTAAGTACCCAGATTACGTCAAAAGAAAACAAAATCAGCATAATTTCTAAAATCATGACAAAAGAAACACATATAGACTAAAACTAACAACTAGCAACTTCTTACCAGCTTCCAATTTCTGTATTGTATTACTCATTGATTTCATCTCATGTGCTTGAACACTTAACATATTCATAAGCTCCTCAAAGAATCTCTTCTCTGAAAACAACAGAAATAACATCAACCATGAGCACCACTGAGAACCATCACGAAAGAAAATAAATTACTGCAAAAACAACAGAACCACCACAATTACACCATATTTCATAATATACACTAGAGCACATCAAAGATCTACCTTCAGTTTTCGTCACCAACATCTCCTGGCTTGCTCGAGCTACGTCAGATGCAGCAGCGGCAGCAGCTTTTGCAGCAGCCGCAGCTTCTTCTGCTATATTTGGTTTTGCACTGTTTTCCTTCTTCAGACCCTCTTCATCTTCTTCCGATACAACCTTACGTATCCAAGACTTCAATCTGGGAACAATTGTTTTCTGACAAGCATGTGCACCAAAATGAATGTCAAGATCAAACCAACTAATGCGAGTTCTACTTGGGGAAAAAAAAAAAAAAACACTAATGCAAGTTCTACTATATACAACTATAAGATTGCAACCGTCATAATATAGCTTTCCAGTTCTAGTTATTAAAAAAAACTTTGCAAAGAAGCTAGTGTCAAAGGTGCCTATAACTCAAAATGTACCTTGAAAAGTACAGCTGTTCCCGCCCCTGATGCAGCCAGAAACCCTACAGCTAAAATAGCATGATACCAGTGGAACTGAGAGATTATCCCCATTTTAGCCACAGGCCCCACAGGTGCAGGCTGCAGTACTTGTTCTGCAAGTTGCTGTTGACCATTTGGTGAAGATTTTATCTGACCGTCTTCATATGTATCGTAGAAAAAAAGATTAAATTCAGTTCAGTTTGCACTTTTAATAAACACTAAATAAACCAAGATTTTGAATTATTACAACACGAGGATCCAAAAAAAAAAAGAGTTGCAGCATTACCTTGATTAGTGACAACTGGCTGTGTTGTTGTAACAGCTGGGGACGGATCCTATAATGCTTAACCAATACGAGTTACGCTTCATTTATAAATAACAAAATACAACCGAACAAATTATTGTAACACATCCGGAGAAAGATGAAGAACACTTACTGGAACACGTCGAAAGGCTTCGTCTATCTCCTCTTTTGTGAGACCCTTTCTCTCAAGAAACGACCTTCTATAGATGACAGGAGACCCCTTGACCTTTGGGTGTGAAAGAAACTTCACAGCATTTTGTATTTGATCTTCTCGAATTGGTTCCGAGTTCACAAATACTGAAGTGGGAGAAGTCTCCTTCACACCCTCTAACTTAGTATCATTACCATCACCATTAGAAGGTTGTGCAACCTGTGAAGCTGTAGTTCATAATGAAAAAAAAAAAAAAAACTCAGTAAATAGCAAGCTAGCAATTTTGGCCATGTAAATTATGTAAGGATCAAAATTGTCACATTAAGATGTAAAAGGACTAAAACTGTCAACTTTCTAGAGCTACGGGGCTAAAATTGCAATTTACTGAAAAAGAACGAAGATGAAAACTTGATGAGGTTCTATTTATATCTATAATCGTCAGCTGATGGCTAAATCACAATGGAAAAATGCTGGTCTGCAAGTTCAATTACTCAATTTTCGTATATCATAATCTCGGAAATTGACCTCACCCAAACTAAGAATTTATGGATTAATCAGATGCTGAACCGTTCAACTCTTAACAAATTCCCACATAAATCTGAGCAACAACCAAAGAAATTGAACTTAATAGCCAAAAGGATAAATAAATAAATAAATAAACCTGGATTTTGGGGCTTTTCGCCGGCGGAACTTGGCGGAGCGTCAGAAGGGGTTGCCATAACAGGTCTTCAACTGAATCAACTCTGGCAATGGTCAAATGATTGAACGAAAAGTTTGGTAAACGCAGCGCCTAGGGAAAGATGGCAAGAAGAGAGAAGAAAAGGCGTTGTTTTGATTATTTATTTTTTTGGATTTTCGTTTGCTGCAATTTTTTGCTCATCCCAAAGCAACCACTGTCCCAAGTGCCTAGTCATGGCTGTGCATATATATATATATATATACATATATATATTTTACACGTGTGTATGTTCAATATAGTTTATAATTTGTTATATGAAGTAAGAAAAAATGGTCAATTTGATTTGGTCCTCTACTTGAGTGACTACAAATTTTGGATCTCTTATCTTCAAGAACAGATAATTTTGGTTTTGATGCAAAAAAAGAAAATATAGATATTTGAGGAACTTATCTTGGTTTTTAGCTTATACTTTTATTTTCCATTATAAGGGGGCTTGGATTGTTGAGACCAAAAGGTATGGGAATGTTTTGAAAGTTGATAGTGGAGAATTTATTGGTTTTTGTTTGAAAACTGAGATTAAGTTTGAATTTTTAGATACATATTTTTAAGTATATAATAATTTAAAATTTGTTAATGATAGAGCACACTTTCAATATTTTAATTGGAATATATATTATAATGTTAATCAAATTGTAGATTTTGATGCTAGTGTTAGGTCCTATTCCATATATTTGAAATGCTTTTATGTAAAAATTATAATTTTTAATGAAAAATTATAAACAAACATAATTTTAATATTAAAATAGTTGAAAATTAAAAAGAGTTGTTTGAATACATATTCATACATGCCCTATATGTTTCAATTTCTAATCTTTGTATCAAAAAGTTATTTTAACAGTGGTTTCAACTATTGTGTGAATTTAATATAGTCATTATGGTTTATAATACTTGTTTTAGGAAAAAAAAAATGCTTCGCAATATTTATTTTTCTACATTTTCAAAAGTCTTTGCAATATTTAATAACAAAAAAAAAATTGATTTTAAGGTTTAGATTTGGTTGTGTATTCACAAAGCTAATTTGTCATCTTTGGAACTTGTACATTATTCAATATCAGGGTTTTACTTGGATCAGCCTGAACTTGATGAAAATGCTTGTTTCCATATTAATTTAAATTTGGGAGCACAATCTATTTCTTAAAACTAAACCCAAATCAAGTTCTGTTGATCACTCTGAATCAAACTTCATGTTTATAGAACTTGCATCATATCTCATCCCAAACTGCGACGTAAAAAAAAAAAAAAAAAAAAAATCAAATATTGAATAAATTAAGGCAAGTAATATGCCTCTTACCACTTTCTACGTAGGACAAAAAATAAAATAAAAATGCAACCTCTGTGATTTCAAAAGATGAAGGGCGTTTCGTCTCAAAAGCTCACTAGACTATTCGAATTAGCTAGACTTGTAGCCGACATTTGAATCTAATAAAAGAGACGAGTGAAAAATATTTAAAGGGTTAGGTGCCGTAAAATGGTGGGATAATTCATCTTGTCCTCTTTCTTTCCATGAGTCGGTTTAGTCGATCTTGAAAAGAGATGCAGAGGTTATTTTTATAAACTCAGAAACACACTAGACATAAACTGGTTATTAGTCCTTTTACCGAGATCAGGAAAAATAACTCACATACAGTAATGTCGATTTAGACGTAAACTAAAGTTCCTTTTATCGTTCATTTCAATCTCTGCAGCAGGCTTTCCACCTTGATCTTCTGCTGCACTGGACTCAATGACTCGGTTTTCATGATCGTATTTGCAACAAGAACGATAATTGAAGGAGAGGTAGCATTCACCTAAATAAAGTCCAATTTCATCGAGATTAGTAGACGAATACCTCAAAAATCACTAAACTAATATATATAAAAAAAGATACTTAAAAGACATGGGATAATTACAAAACAACCACTAAGGTTTAACTTAATTACAAAAGCATCAGTTATCTTTCAAAATTACAAATATTTCTTGACGCGTTATTCTTCTAACGGTATTTGCAATTTTGAAAGTTTGTAAGATAATTGATTGTTCGGGGATACTTTTGTCAATAAGCCTAAACACATAAGATAGACATGGAATCATACCCAAACTCGGCCATTCAAACCAACTGCAATCTCAAAAGCAATCTTTTTCCCAAGTGTCTCAAGAACTGGACATGTTGGAGAGCTAAGCAACCTAAAAAGCAAGTCAGAAAAGAATATTAGAATCAATAACTGCAAAAAAGCATATATAAATAAGTAGATTATTCTTTTTACTGTGAATAATATCATACGTTCTTGATAATCCAGTTGACGATTCAAACATGAACCCATCTTTAAGGGGGCCGTACTCTGCAGCTTTCCCAGTAGCTGTAGAGAAAGAGATATTACGTGACATTAAAGCCCAAACAAGGTGCACATACAAAAAATAAATAAATAAAAAAGCAAAAATAAAGTCAACAAACTGACCATCCATGCATGACAACTCAGGGTTTATGCCAGTATTTGCCTGGACAACACGTACATAGAGCAAAGTGCCAATCTGAAGAGGATAGAAAAGTTTCAGCAAATAAATATATGTGCCAAGAAATTCAGACCAGTATAAAAAGGAGAAACATAATATCAGCATAAGGACACATATTAAAGTTGTAGCTTTGCAAATAAAGTGAAACCTGCTGAGTAATGCTATGAATGCAGAAAACATAAGCGGGCACTGTATTAATTTCCTTAAGCATATAACAGTTTTAGAGATGATCAGAGGCACTTTTCTTTGACGAGGTTGGATTACAATTTTCATGCAAGCACAGAATCTTATCATGAGAGCTTAAGGACAACTTTCATAGATGATAGATAATCACCTCAAACTTAGGAATGTTTCTCCTGGTTCCGCCTTCAAAAGCAAGCACTGGCAGAAATGCCAAGGTGGGACCTTTTATATCCACAATAAAATTCTGTTGCAGATATCAAAAATATTAGCGAGCTAAAAAATAAAAAAAGATAAAAAAGATAAAAGAAAAGAAAGAAAGAAAGAAAGAAAGAAAGAGAGCATCTAAATTGTATGACTGGAACATAGATACAATGCGACTACAATGGCACAGACACGTGTAAAATTAGAACAGTAATGTTGAAAAGTTCGTATAAACTCAACCCATTTCTTTGAAAACAATGTCCATATTCTTGCAGCCTCAAAAGCTAAAATACTAATATCAAAAGAACAAAAGAAAACAGAAAATGGTGCTCTCTGAGCTTCACTCAGAAGCAGGTAATAAACAACATCCTAAGTGCTTGAAAAATTTCGGGATCCGGAAATCGTGGCACAATTGCCCAAATAAAACAAAGTAGTACTTTCCCTGTTGGCACATTTCAACAAAATCCCTAAATCCTTACTATTACCAAACCCTTTATGAGCAGAAATTCAAGAAAACCAAAAGGGAAGAAGGATTTTCCTTTCATACAAAGCTAATGAGTATGTTGGCAGCATCAACACACATATTAAAATGTACTCCCTACTCTTCACAATACTTGTTGTTTTAGCATTGTGCACAATAATTAAGGAATAGAGGTAAATGACTATAGTACCCTTATCAAAATATTCTTCTCATTTTTCAAGAAAGACACTCCATGTACTTTATGGAGAATGGGTAAGGGTAAAATGGGAGAAATATGTACAATATTGCCTTGAAAATGTAGAACAAGTATTGTGAACCAGATTTTTTTTGCTAAAACAACAAGTATTGTGAACCAGAAGGAGTATTATGCAGAAGACAAAAAACAAGGTGATTTAATTCGACAACGCACATTCAGCAGTCTAACACAAAAGGTAGATACGAAATAAGAAACCTTAGATATTATTTTAGAAGTCATAATAAATGCAAAGGACAAAGGGGGGAAATAGATCACTATAGTAGAAAGTACAAAAATCAGAGGACTAGGTGAACAGAGATGCATAATAAAAATTGCACATAGTTATAAAGAAGACCACGGAAAACCATATCTCAAAACAGTAAAAATTCCACCAAATAAAACAAAATTTTCTTTCAATGACATCATTGCATAACCAAGAGTACTTACATCTGCCCTAGCATCCACCACTATTCCAAGTACATTATCCCCAGCGCAAGGTACATACTGTAAAAAAGAAGGGCTTGCATTAATATAATCAATGAATCTCTTGATAAAGAAAAAAAAAAGACAGTCTTCATAAGTGAAACAAAACTTATAAATAGAATATAGCCAAAATTATGGGCCACATTTTATTATTATTCACCACAACATTTCTCATTCTTTAAAAACGAAAATGAGTTTGGTGAAACAAAAGATGTATTATGTCCCATCTTAGTGTTATGTTCCATATGTTTGGCGTGGCAATCTTGTTTAAACTGGGGAAATACCAACAGATAATGTAACTAGAGTAATGATTGTTTTCAGTTAAAACGTAACCTGGAACGAGCAAAAAAACTGCCGGCCCATGAAATTGCTTTTTTTTTTTTTTACATTTTTGAAGCAATAAACATTTGACTCACCCGTTTATGGGAGCTTTCTATCCAATACTTGTTTGGTTTCGAGAACCTCAGCTTTCCTGCTTTCATTACAGATATCATATCACCATCCTGCAAAAATAGAAGAAGGTCATAAAAAACTTACTTGGTTTTCCAAAAACATCATAGTACTGTGAATGGAAAAAGAGAAAAATAGAAGATGTTCCCAGCAAATTACAATAGACATTTCAATTTGAGAAAGTAATACAATCACAATATAAATCCAGTGATCATATCTAGAAAAGAACCTAATTAATGGTCAGATTTAAAAAACAATTGCAAGAGAACATTAGAAAATTAAAAAAATAAAATAAAATAAAATAAAATAAATCTAACTCTGCTACTAAACTGATTTTATTTCTACGTTACTGAACCAACACTCCAATAAAAGTATACAGAATACAAGTAAAAATAAAAATAATAATAATAATAATAATAAACCCTAGCAGAAGAGGAAAACCTGACGGAGGCCGCCGCCGAGCTTGATTGTTTGATTAGTCATTTTGGAGAGGTCCAACACCACATCCCCAGGAAACTGATACAATCAATAGGGACGAAAAAGAAAAAATTATTCGATTGCTTATGTACATTGAAAAAAGGAGAAACGAATGAGTTCACAGTACTATACCACTTGTTGATCGATAAAACTCGAAGGAGCAAATGAGGGTTTCGATTCCATATTTCTGCAAGTGAAAAAGTAGATACAGTACTCTGTGTAACAGGGGGTTGAGGCGCGGGAGGGAGAAAACCTGAAGAGGGTGGCCGGTGTTTTGAACTCGCGTTTAAGAACAGATAATAATATATGAAGTGAAAAAAAAAATTAAGAAAAAATGATTTGACAGCTGTGGGATTTGAACCCACGCCCTTTCGGACCAGAGCCTAAATCTGGCGCCTTAGACCACTCGGCCAAACTGTCAAGTTGTTTCATGTTCTCTCTGATAAAATACTAGTTTATTATTAGTTTGCTTGTGTATAATCTTTATTACTAACATGCTTCATATTAAATTTCTTATAAAAGTAATTATTTTTTATATTCCTTTTGAACTGGCCATTAATTATAAGTATTATAAATTTTATTAAATAAGCAAAATCTTTTTCATAATTTTTTCTCGATTATCTCAAATAATACATGGTGTTGGTTAAAATGCACTTATATCTCTGTATAATTCTTATATGCTTTTTTTCTTACACCAGTATTTTTTTTTCTTAGAATATTACTTTATGCTAATATGTGTGTGTGTGTGTGTGTTTCAATTCTCTATAAAACATTCAGCTCATTTATAAACATTTAAATATTATAAAATACTAATGTTTGCATATATGTTAATTTATAATTTAATATAATATATAAGTACTATACATTAATTTTATAAAATCTTAATATAAGTATGAATGCAATTCATATAAAACTGATGTTTTACTTCGAGTAGTATTTTTCCTATATGTAGTTTGCATGTCTACGAGACCATATATATCAAATATTTTTATATTTTCACAGGTGCATAATATATGTTTTTTTCACTAATAACTAATACCACCCCTATATATTAATGCAAAATACTCATAATTTATGTCTTTTTTTATACTTCGTTTGCCAAATAAAAAATTATAGTGCTTCGTTTGCTTATGTGTCATTCGAGCCTAATATTTACCTAATTTAATACTTTTTTTTTTATTATACCTTAACTAATTTAATACTTTTCTTTTTATTGTATAGTACCTAATTCAATACTTTTATTTTTATTATATCTTACCTAATTTAATTATTTTATTATATTTTTCCTTATTCAATACTTTCCCTTTGATTCTCCAAATATAAAAATATAAATAAGTCATATATAATTAGTAGATAAGATCTAAATTAGTTATTTTAATTAAAAAATAAATTAAATATAAAATAATTTTAACTACAATAAAAATTTTATTAAAAAATAATTAAATAAATTTTATTGATAATAGAATTTAATGTAATTTTAATTTTGGGGTTTCAAATATTCTATATAGGTAAGATATGAGCTATTTACAATAATCTAAGTATGTAACTAAATATTAGTAATTATTCAATTTAAACATAAAAATATTTAATTATATCTAATAATTAATAAATATAGATTAGACATCACTACAATACGATACGGGTTGAGAGTATGACATCTTTTGAATATTTCAAAAAATGTAACTAATAGTTATTAACAAATTTATTCTAAATATTAATATATAAAATAATTTAATAATAGTAATAATTAATAAAATAGATATTAGACACGAGTTTAGAATGTGACGCCTTTTGAGTTTTTGCAAGTATGTAACTATGATTATTAATGAATTTAATTTAAAAATCAAATACTAAATTATTTAATATTTATAATAATTAATAAAAAAAAACACGGGTTGAGCATACGGTATTTTAATTTTAAATTTAGATTTAAAATTCAGTAATTATCTCAAATATTTTTTATATTTTATCTTTTGATAAGTCCCGTGTAATACACGGGTGTTAAATAAGTTTATATTAATGCAAAATTCTCATAATATATGTGTCTGCTTCGTATACTTCACTTGGATAATAATAGAAAAAATTGGTGTTTCGGTTACTTATGTGTCATCCGAGCCTAATTATACCTAATTTAATATTTTTTTTTAGTTTTATCTTGCCTAATTTAATATTTTTTTATTATTATATTTAGCTTAACTTAATAGTTTTTTTTTATTATATTTTATCCAATTCAATAAGTTTCTTTTATATATACTCCTAATATAAAATATAAATAAATCATATATAATCAGTAAAAAAAATCTAAATTAATTATTTTTATTAAAAGACAAATTACATATGAGATAATTTTAATTACAAAAAAAAACTTATTTAGGAAAATAATTAAATAAATTATATTTACAATAAAAGTTGAAATAATATGTTTTTGAAATTTTAAATATTTTGTATAGGTAAATTACGATATATTTGTAATAATTGGAATCATTTACTAAAAAGTAGTAAATGAGTTCAATCTAAATATAAAAATATAAAATTATATAATAATAATTAATTAATATTTATTAGACAATGACACAATTTGAGAAGACTTTAGAGTATGACACCTTTTGAATTTTTCAGAGTATGTAACTATTATTATTAACAAAATTAATAAAAACATAAAAATATAAAATGAGTTATTAATAATTAATTAATATAGATTAGAGATAGATTGAAAATGTGATATCTTTTGAATTTTTACAAGTACGTAAATATAATTATTAACAAATTTAATATAAACATTAAAATATAATATTAATTAATAATTATAATAATTAATAAATTGAACATGACACGGTAGAAAACACATACTTTCAATTTTTTATTTTAAATTTAAGACTTTGTAATTTTCATAAATATTTTTTATATTTATTTTTTTTATAAATACTGTATAATACACGTGTTAAACTAGTTCTTATTTATATAAGTGACTAAACAAGTTATTCCTTACTGCATTATACTCGAATTATATCTAGTTAAAAATCCTCTCTTGAATTCACATCCCCATTTTGGGGGCAAGCATCAAAGAGAAAATAATATCTTGGTTCCATTACACTTTATACCCAAAAACACAAATGACGAGTCGACACACAATTACAACGGGCTCTCACGCTCTCAGAGACGAGGTTCGACGAGCGGCTATGCACGTCCTAAAGCATCTCGAAATGGAACCACCATCCGGGGACTCATACGTCGAGAAGAATTCCGGGTCTTGTTCAAGAGACTCCGAGTAGCTCTCGAGAACGCTCACGATCTCATCGAATTGTGGCCGCTTGTCGGGATTGCCCGACCAGCAACGATGAATGAGACGGCGAAATGATGTGGGGCACGTAGAAGGCAACGGTGGCCTAGCATTCTGCAAATGATTCCACAAAGTGGTCCCACAAAAACATTTTATTCGCAATAAATGGACAATCACATAATTAGTGTAGATTTTWAAAAAAAAAACTTGTGCCGAGTCGGGATCAAAAATTAAAATTCCTTTCAAAAAAATTTCGACTTTTCGACTATTTAATTTTAATTTTCATATATACAACGGAATTTTGAGTATATACAATTTTGATTTCCGAAACTAAAAAACCCTCATCCAAACATACCCTTAAAATTTGTTTATGTATTAAACTTTACCCCTATATAATCAAAAACATTTCAAACACCCCCCTTTAATTTGTAAAAACCCTACAGTTACCCTCCTAAAGTTTATGTAAATTTGAAACTTCTTTGGGTTTTATCGTAATTAACCCAAACCCAGAGGCAGTTATGTAATTTACCCTATCATCGAATTAATAAACTTCGGCGGAAAAATGTAATTTTTTAGCAGTATAAAAAGGCTCTTATTTATTATTAAATGTAAAGATATTCTTAATTTCAATTCAATCACAGTTTAAACAAAAAAGGGCACAAAAAAAATAAATAATTAATCTTTTACCTTCTGGCAGACGGCAAACGCCGCTTGTTCCGGAGTCATATCATCGAACGGGGTCAAAGCAGTCAAAAGCTCCCACATCACGATACCAAAGCTGTAAACGTCGACTTTCTTCGTGTGGTGTTTTTCCTTGATCATCTCCGGAGCCATCCAACGGTAAGTCCCCGTAAATCCCTTTGCGCTGCCACATTGGGACTCCAAGCACGATATACCGAAATCCGCAACTTTTACGCACATATCTTCGTCGAGCAAAAGGTTTTCGGATTTGAGGTCTCTATGGAGAATACCCTGGGCGTGAAGATACTGCATGCCGCGTGCAATGTCGAGCGCTAATTTTACAACGAGGTTTAGGGGAAGCGAATATGGCTCCTGCTGATGGAGGTATTTTCTGAGGGACCCACCGGGGTAGTACTCTGTGATGATACAGAATACCGGGGGTTTCTTACATGCTGCGATGAACTGCATGTATAATGTACAACTTTAACTACCAAATGTACTACCTGTGGATTTGCTTCCGATTTTGCATAATTTAACCGGAAAGATTCTAAACATAGGTACTTTTACAATTAACTCAGCAAAAGCGAAAAAAATGTAGATTTTTACCATTAACTGCAGTAATTCAGTGGAATAAGTGGCTTTAAAAGGAATTGATAGTTATCTACATTGTAAGCCAAGAAAATTTACAGATTGAGACTAGGGAATGTTCCTAGTAACAAGATTGTTTATAGCTGGGAAATTCGAAAGCTTAAGAGCTAATCATCTTACGAAAATCCGAATTTCTACTGCTAATTGGATCTGATCAATATTTTTCCTCGTGTGTGTATAAGCACTTAAAACAGGCGTAAAACACGACATACGTCGACCATATAACTCCATTAATACTACCTCCATTTTTCTATTAATTGTCGCTTTAGAAGTTATGTATTGTCGTTTTACTACCATAAATTTGTATTTTTTATTTTAAATAAGTACAGATAAAGTTGTATTACTAAACCGACAATTGAAAAGGGATCGGATGAGTATGCTTTACCCTTATAAACACAATTAAAGCAAAATAGCCCATGTTTAAGAAAAAATGGCAATGCTAGTCAAGTTTGGTTACTTTAGGCAAGGTACAACCTTCACTGCACAATGTACCACACAAACAAAAACATTCCAAATCCAACCCCCCAAATGGCAAGAAACTCATCAAAGAAAGCCAAACAGCCAAACCCACAAACTAAAAAATAATAAAAATCAAGAAACGGCAAAAAATTAAGAAGGAAAAAAAGAAAAACCTGAACTTACAGCGATGATGTTTGGATGCCTTAACCTGAACAGCAAAGCAACTTCAGATGTGAACTGCTTCTCCAGAAAAGCAGCCAACTCTCCATCTTCCTCAGGCTGGCTGATGAGCTTAATAGCCACATCTCCCTGCTTATAAACACCTCTGTAAATCCTGCTATGCCTCCCAGAGGCAAATTTATTGCCTATGTAAAGCTGTGACATGTCAGCACTCCATTCTTCTCCACCCCCACCTTTGATTTCAGCTCCAGATGAAACCAAGTATTTTGACCATGAAACTGCTCTTTTGTACTCACCCAGTGAGAGCCTTCTTTCCAGTTTGCTCTGTGTGCTTGCTATTTGCTTCAGCCACTGAAAATTCTTCATGGGTTTTGCACAAAAACATCAAAATAAACAGAAAAAAAAAAAAAAGCTGCCTTTATTTTTCCCAAAAAAAAAAAATCACGGTTGGGCTTTTGATTAGAAAAAAAAAAAGATTGAAACTTTATGTGGGCCCTCGAGTTTAAACTGATATCAAATGGTTATTTTTAAAGAAAGATCTAAACATATATAAATAATAATTAAATATAAGATTCAGATAGAAAACGGGGAGCAACACAACAGTCTTGATATGAAGCTGAGAAACGAATCTGTTTATGTTTATCTGAGAGAGAGAGAGAAAGAGGCAGGTGGTGACTGGTGAAGGGTTTGAATGAGTGTGTGTGAGAGAGAGAGAGCGAGAGAAAGGGGTGGCGGTTGGGTCTCTGTTTTTCTGTCACAGTGAGGACTGAATAATTATGGAGAGAGAGAGAGAGGGGTAAATAATAAGGAGTAGTAGGAAGTGAGTAAACATTCATAACGTGCGAAGATCCACTTCTGAGGAGACATGCGGCTCTCTAATGATTATGACCCCTGCCTAATTTCTTTACTTTTTTGCCCTTCTTCTTTTTGCCTATTTCCTATTTTGCCATCCTAATTTTCTTGATTTTATAAATATTAAAGTATCAAAAACCAGTGTTTTAAAAAAATCTATATTAATATAAATGGCTAACTTACTTGAAAAAAAAATGTGAAATGTTTTAGTATATGTTATTAAATTGCATCGAGTAATATATTTTTGAAAACCAGGTCGATTTAGCCGATTTTTCTTTTATGATTTTGATTATTTTTTTACGAAAAATTGCACATGTAATTGTTAGGAATGAATCAGTCGAGTTTCTGATTCTCAAAACTATACTTAGTAAGTAGGTTAACAAATTGTCCGCCATAAATTTAACTTAGTACTCCCTCCGTCCCGTTTATTTTATTATTTCATATTTTTTATTTTTCTAAATAAAAAAATATTATGATCGTCTGATAATTATTATTATACTACCAATCATCTTTCTTAATCATTGTAAAATAATTAATCACGACATATAGAATGAGACGGAGAGAGTAAATCAACTGTCAAAGCTCCTGACATAAGACTTGTGTACTATGGTTTTAAATAAGTTATTTATTATTGTTGTTATTGTTATTAAATTTATTAGCAAAAGGATAACACATATTCACAAGAGATTAAACTCAAATTAATTATACTATAATTACAAGTTTTTATCACTAAATATTAGAGCCGCCAAAATTTGATCTGGCCCGTGGGCCAACTTGACCCAGCCAATTTTGACTGAGCCTGGGTCATCGAATTCGAGACCCGAGAAAATCAGATCATTTTTGTCTGGATCGAAACTGCAACTCGACCGGTTTACATTACATTTTGTTTTTTCAATTTCCCAAATACCAATTTGGCAAAATTTTGGTATGGCAAATTCAACTAAGATTTTGGGTTTGGCGTGACAGGGTCGGGCCAGACAGGCCCTGCCCATTGCCTCTTCTTGGAGATATTTTTTAGTCAAATTTTGAAGTAGAACTTAATTAACATTTGGCACTAGATATAGAGTAGCATGCCAAACTCTTTAAGCATCTACTTTCTATTTATATGGTGCTATTAGCAAAGAATGTTCTTCTTCCGTCTTTAGTTGAATTTGCAATGCTTTATTCAATGAGTTCTCATAATTCAAATATTCAATTGTATTATTACATAACTTCGTACAATAACCCCACTCCATTAAAAATAGCAAATTGTTAGATTTAGAATATAATATACTAAAAGTAAGTGAACTAGAGAGAAAGACTTTAAATAAATTCTAATGTATTTTCATTTTATATTAAGAAAAATCAATAACAAAGATAAAAAGATGGAGAAGAATAAGAAAAAAAAATTGAATTGAATAATCTAAAAGTCAATTACAATGTAAATATTCAATCAGTAATTTTGAAATTTTAAATTTCATAATTTCAACGAATTGTAATCCAAACATGATCACGGTAAATATAATTTCAAAGTACGTGATAAGGAAATGTGTCCTTGTCCGACTAAAAATAATAACCTTCCAAACACGAGAACGAGAAGGGTATTTTGGTCATTTACGGCACGCACACATAGGGCATGGGCGCATGGCATAAAGCTACACGAGAGAAAACCCAAGGATGGGTAGGGTGGGGTTGAGGGGGTTAAAGATGCCCAAAGTGGGACCTACTTTAAAAAAAAAAAAAACACCTCCACTGTGTGTGGCACTGTGTGTACTGTACCGTATGCACCATCCGTATACGGTCACTTTCTTCTTTTCTTTTCCCAAAAAGAAAGACTAGAAAAGGGAAGGGACAAAGATAAAAGCTTTTTTTTTTACCATTTTCTAATAATTGTTGTCAATTATTTTACCTTTTTTCACATCTCATAAAAAATCACAATTAAAACTGTTTGTTTTCAAACCCGCTGGGATAAAGTGAATTTGACCTTATCCCTTCATTTTGTTTTTCTTTCCCAACATTTTATTTTTTTCTGCCAACTGTGATTTGCGTTTGTTGTTTTGAGATTAGGGCAACATTTATTATGTATCTCAAATTTTTGGTAAAAAGATAAAAATGAATAAGATGAAAATTGCGAGAAGTATCTGGCAATTTTATTTTAGGAAAAGTTATAATTTTATAGATTTTGAAGTCTTCGGATATAGTAAAATCATAAAAGTTCCTTATAGAGTAGTAGAAAATTGAGGTTAGGTAATTATGTGAAAGAAATTTATTCAAGTAAATAGGAGAAGAAATGTACAATAAGAAGAGGAGGGGAAATAGAAAAGGAAAATGATACTTAATTCTTTGTCAAAAAAGATGTGCATCATATTATTGTGTAAAAAATAGACTTGTCTAACATTTGTCATGTAATTCCATAATACACCTTTAATTATTTAGTAATATTCTTAATTATTTTATATTACTTTGTTTACTCATAGTTGTCTCATTACTATCATATGTCTTCATCTCTTTAATAGGTTGGGATAAAGTTTGAGAAATTGATAAAAACTATAAAGTTATACATATTCTTTTGATTGAGCATTTAGGATGAGTTAATAACTTATTCACCCACAATCAGTTCTTTTATACAACTTGATAAATGCTTCTAATTAACTATTGATATTAATTAGGCCTAAAAATTCTCGTTTCGGAAAAAAAATAAATTTTGTAATTTCTTCTAACCGACTAATAATTTATTGGAGAAAATTTCATTTTTATAATTTTCCTTTATAAAATATTTTTTTATATACTAACAAACTATTTTATAGTTATTCGTAAATATTATTTCTAAACATAAAAAAATATTTATTTATAAAATCAATTATTATGACTTCTTTGTTTAAATTTATAAAATATTATTTTTCATATACTAACATATTATGTTATAGTTATGCATAAATACTTTTCTTATCCATAAATATTTTTTTAATTTATCGATATAACTACTTTGGTATCATTTTTTATATTTTTTTCTCTTAGTTTTAAAATATTTTTTAGGAAGTCTATATTTATTATTCTAAACTTATTAATTATTATTTTACATTTCCTTAGTTTTTGTGTATATTATTTTGTTTATATTTACTAATGGTGTTTATATTGTTAAATTAATTTTCAATCAGCTAATATACCAAGTAGTATTTTACAAGCAGCTATCAGTTAGACAGTTACGCAAATCAGTTCAACCAAGCAGACCCTTGATTTACAATAAAATTTAGCCTCTAAAACGAAAATTAAAAGGAATCGGAGGGAGTAGTTATTTTCTTCATTTCCATGTATAACTATATTTAATTGTGTTAAAGTCACACTATTAAATTTATTTGTATCGAGAATAATTTTTATTTGATACACATATATAAATACAAACTCCCATATATAATCATTCAAAACTTTCTATTTTCCATTCAAATATACATGTTAAATACAAAAATACAAGTTAAATTATCTTTATTACCCTCCTTTTTCCCCCCACTATTCATCTTTATATTAGCCTTTTCTCAATTAATTCATAAAGATGATTGCTTGTGTTTCTGTTATTTTAAATGTTTGGTTTTATTTGCTTGCATTTGTGTTTCTATCTTTCACCTCTAATTATGAGATTAAGATTCCTATCCGCAATGACATAGTGATAAGCAATACCAGCACCAATATGAAGATGCCGATAAAGTTGGCAAAGAGCCCAAATCCTAATAGTCCATTCTTAGTCACTTATCAATTATTGAAACTGATTTAAGATTTTAAGTATGAAATTAACATGTAATATGAAATTTAATATGGATAGTACGAAATCTAACAAGACTAGTATAAAATTTAATGAACAAGTATGTAATTACACGAATTAATATGAAATTTGATGAAATTGTATGCAATTTAACAAGTTTAGTAAGAAATTTAAGAGTTTCCAATTCAAAAGAAATTCGTTTGTTTTAATATGAAATTGAATGGATAAGTATTGAATTTTACGAAATAGTGTGAAGTTTTACAGAGCAGTATGGAATTTGGTGAAGTAGTATGGGATCTTATGATATAGTATGGAATCGAGCGTAGTCCGACAACGACCGTTGTGAGTGACAACAATCAATGTAAAATTAAAATGGGTGGTATGAAATTTAATATGAATGAATTTTGAAAAAGAGAAAAAGAAAGTTTAAAATTAAAAAAAAAATATTAATAAGGATAAATTTGTATTCATATATATTAATTTTAATTAAATGAGGAGTTGAATGAGAATGATAAATTAATATTATCAATGGGTTATTTAGGAATGAATATTTTTCTATCGGTTATATAGGAATTATCCCATATTAATACAAAATAAAGTAGATATTAATTAATTAATTATTTTTAATATTTTAACTATATGAACCATAAATTTGTAATAGTGTGAAACAAACTTAAAAATTATGAAAAACAAATATCGTGTAATTTTATTGGACACGAATAATTCATTAGCTAGGGGGTTGTCATTATCACTATATATTTGATATATATATTTAATGTTAATTGATTCAATATTATTCGTTGAAATTTCCCCGAATGATGATTAAAAACTCTCTAAAAGAATCTTAAACAAAATTCGAAGTTGTACCTGTTAATTTAATAATTATCATTCCTCCAAAATTATCAAAAGGACACAAAAAGAACATTGTCTATCCTGATAACAAATTTTCTTTTATTGCATTTATTTAAGGGAAAAAAAAATGTGAATATGTTAGCCACGTATAATCGTTTTCACGGGCATGCAAACCATGTTACCTTTTCCATTTAATTATTGAGGCCCGTACATAGTCGTAAGGCCCCTAACAGCTATATATATCGTCATCGTCACTTTTGTTAATATGTATAACAATATCTAATTATTTTATTTAAGCACTATTATAATTAAATAGCAAATCATTTTGGCACTTTCCAGCAAATTCCAACGACGTTATGCACCATCTAAATATATATTAAAAACTATTTGGTAAACTAATATCTTATTTTATAATCTTATTTTCTCCCTTATCAATCACATCTACTTATTTTCAAAATAACACACACACACACACATATTTAAAACTACCAGTTAGTTGTAATAATTAGTTAACTATTTTTATATCACATCCATTACCATCCTTATATATCTTTTTTATTACAAAATCAATCACACTCACATATAACTCAACCATATTTGTTTTAAAATAAAATTAACATTTTCATTCTATTCTGTCTGAAAATAAAAGTTCATCCAGTCACACCATATACATGCTCACTACTTATGTTTTTAATTTTTCTATGTATTATTTTTGTTAATAAAAACTTTGTTTATATTGTTACTCATAAATCGTTTATATTACTAAAATTATTTTTTAATAATAAGATTTTATTTTTTATAAATAATTTGATTTATATATTATTATTAACTTTATTATAAAGTATACTATTAAGTAAAATACATATTAATTGATTAAATGTATCGTGGGTATGAGATGATTAAAGATCTTCATCTGTTCAATCAGTCAAAGTCAAAAGATGGTCAAATAGTTACAACATGAATTTTCGTGTTATTTATTTTTATTTATTGACGAAGTTTGAAGCATTATGGTTGATATTCGCACATGTCATTATTTTATTGGTGCTCGTCAGATACATTTTGAATTGACATGTATTTAGTTTCTATTATGAATATATTAAACATTCATTTTATCTAATAAAAAATAGACTTAGTTTTTAATTAAACACATTCTGTTAATTGTTAACAAATGAATTGCTGACCTGAACAAACATTTTTTGACCTACTCAATTACTATTATTATAAAACACATATGCAAGTAAACCCTCAAAAGTCGAGATATCAACTATGAGTAAGTGTCCCAGTCAAAAAAATTCCATGCAACAATATATTAAAATATGAAAGATATAAAAAATTGTGTCACATTTATTTAATATTATAAAGTTATATCAAATTAATACTCTGTCGTTAGTTTAAGAATTACCACATAATTATATTTTTCCTAAAAACTAAATAATTACTTTTCGCATATACAAAGTTTTTACATTTGTGTTTTGATTTATTTTCTTCTGAAATATCAATGATTTTTTTACAACTTAACTATAATAAACACTGTTAAATTGAAGATGGTCTTACAATGCTATTGCTCATTTGAGAAAATTGTACTCACTACATTCTAAAAAGATACATCGATGACTCAAATTTATTTTAGGGGTATCAAAATGATAGTTTTGTTATTAATGTTTTTTTTCATATTACATTATTTCACTAATTTAATTAATTTTTCAAAAATAAAATAAATAATTAATTATGACATATATAAGAAAATAGAGTAATACATTAACCATTATTTTTTAAAATTGTGAGAAATAATGCGGAGAGTAAGAAAATACATATTTTTAAACATAGAGGACTCGAGTCATCAGCTGTTAAGTTTAAACTGCTTTATATTATGCATTTATTTTATACCATCCTGAGGGACTCTTTTGTCATTTCATTTTTTTATAATAATTGGAAATATAAATAATTAAGAGGCCCATGTGCAAATCGGTTGCATACGGTAAGGTACGGCCGGATATTATGTCGGTTAGTACCTACGGGAATATAAAGTTAAAACTCAAAAAGATGTCTAATATTAATTAGCTAATTATAATTTAATTTACTAATTTGGATTATGCCCAAGGTTATATGATTATGTTTTGTTAGGTGTACCATAATTGGATCATCTGATAATTATATCTATCCGTTGGTTAAGTGTTTGATTTATAATTTAATTAGAAGATTTCGAGATTCTGTCAACATGTTCAATATTCTAAAATTATTTTTATATTACTTATAAAGATAATTTAAGACTTGCAAAAATTAAGTCTAGAACCTAAATAATTACAAACCCACAAATCTTCACCCTAACTATGTCTAAATTTAATTTTAAAAATATTTATCATTTTAAATAACTAGCATGAATGCATGAGAAACTCCTAATAAAGTTTTTTGAAACTATTGCATGTGCAATATAATCAATTTTGTTTATGATGTTTCTTGCCAAACATCCAAGTAGATATAAGTCATTTCAGTTAAACTAATATGTTAACTTAAAAAGGTTTGTGATATATATACACAAACACGTCCATTTATTATTTGAAATCGTGTGCAGCTAGACAAATTATCATCCACCAATTATAAGTAATGATATATAATTTAATTTTTTATTTTAAAGTTTAATTTTCCATTTTAGAGTCCGGCAAAAATCTATCATCGTACCAGTTATATGAGATAAT
The DNA here is from genome assembly GCA_014905375.1 of Phtheirospermum japonicum. Lineage (NCBI taxonomy): Eukaryota > Viridiplantae > Streptophyta > Magnoliopsida > Lamiales > Orobanchaceae > Phtheirospermum > Phtheirospermum japonicum. Next base: position 75,230 of record BMAC01000277.1, on the reverse strand, counting down.
TATATGATAAAAATTTAGAATTTATGATTTCAATTATTCTTAATTATATATATATATATATCAATTAAATGTAATAATATATTAAAAGTACATGCGGTGATAAATTAAATTATTGAATGCAGGATGCAAGGTGAACTAAAATTAATTGGGAAAATCATTCCACACACATATATTAATTTATATATTAATTATCTTGAAAACCCTAGCATTTAAAAGGAAAGTTAAATAAATAGAGCATGTTCTCAACCTGCCCAGGAAGCCATATTTATTGTTATTGTTCCCCAGAAGGTTAGGTGGGCACATAGGGGCTTGTCTGTGCCCACATTATGCAAAGCAAATACCAACAATATTAACTGAAAATGTGAGGCTATAAGAAAGTGGTGGTTGGGTATAGAACCAGACTGGTTTTATTTAATTATATTATACTATATTTGAATTAGGATATCTTGTCACCTAGCTCACACCTGCAACATGGCTGATGATGGACACTCACATGTGTTTGTTTTTATGTTTGTTTGGAATGAGTAAGAGTTGAAGAGCATTTGATACCAATTTGTTATGGCCCGTCTTATAAATCCACGATTGTCACTACATATCGACACGTCAACTCGGACCTTTCCAATTTGTTCTATCTTCACACGCTTTCGAGTACTATAATGCAATTTAAGGTTTAAAAATTAAAGATGCATCACATTAGTATAAATGGTAAATATCAATCTTTTACCGACATTGTCTCAAGATCCCTCTCATGTATATAGTAATTTTCTTATGCTCAACGTGTGAGCAAATTCTGATATATGCATAGATTAAGTTCTAGCCAATTGAAAGGATTTTTTATCGATCTAAAGATTATTTGGATTCCATCAGTAGTGGGGATTCGAAATATCACACATTGATCTACCAAATAGAGATTAAACCGCTAAAAGAATCTCTTTCTACAAACGGAAGAAACAGAATAGAATCAGACCGATTTTCGAAAACCCTTTGTGGATATTTCTCAATGTCTCGGATATTCACACAACATGAGAAGCAAGAAACCGAACAATTTCTTTGGAATCCTTCGAGACTAGTACGTTATTTCTTCTCTGATAGTTGGTCAGAACCCAGGCGAAGTTCTGACTATTTATTAGAGAAAAAAGAACGAATCGATCTTGTACGATTTCCAATAAATTCTTAGATTTCTCCTGAAAGCACACGTTTAATCTATTTCTCACATTCTAGTCGAGACATTGAGAAATATCCAGAAAGACATCACGACTGAAAGAGAATCTTCACTCCTATGAGCAAACAATATAAACATAAAAATTGTATGTTAGTCTTCACAATATAGAAAACCGAATCTTTTTCCTCTTATTCATCCTCCAATCTTCGATCACTCAGTTCAGCATAAATATTGGTCGCACCACCTCTACTCCCTCCATCCCATTCTATCTGTAGCAGTTGACCATTTCACGGAAATTAAGAAAGATAATTCACTACAAAAAAAATCGCAAATTACGAGGGATTTTTCCCTCGATTTTGGGCAAACCGAGGGAAAATTTCTCTCGGAAAAACACTCCTCGAAATTTTGTTCCGAGGGAGATATTTCCCTCGGAAATATGAAACCGAGGGAATTTCGAGGGATATTTTCCCTCGAAAATATCTCTGTGCAATCCCTCGAAATTTCGAGGGAATGTTTCCCTCGGAAATATCAATATTTCGAGGGATTTGTTTTCCCTCGGAAATAGCAAAATTCAGAGGAAATATTTTTCCCTCTGAAGACCGAGGGATTTGTTGTGCCTTGAATTTTTGCTATTTCCGAGGGTTTACCGAGGGATTTTTCCCACGGTTTTAAATTTTTTTTTACGTTTCTGAGGGATTAGCGAGGGATTTTTCCCCCGGTTTTAAATTTTTTTAATTAATTTTTAATTTTTAGTTTTAATTTTAATTCCTGTTCAATTATTAAAACTTCCAAAAATTTGAAAAAA
>BMAC01000277.1:54125-72597 GCA_014905375.1 Phtheirospermum japonicum | reverse complement strand
TAATATTAGTAGATCTCGTATCGATCCATGCGCCGTCTTTCTTCTGGTGCGTACGTTTAAAAAGATCGTAGCACGTAGCCAGCGCACCCGTCTCCCGCTTCTGTATTCAAATAGAATTTTCAAATAATTAACATTAAAATTAAACAAATAAATATTATATTATTATATTCTAAAATCACTTACTATATCCAAAACATGGTCGATAGTAGATCTAGCACCCCCAGTGTGATTCGACATCCCAGTCCCCGGCCCAGCAGGCTCGCTCCTCCTGTTCCGGCTGCACTGCTCGGATTTGGCCTTATTCTCGTGCTTATCCCACTCAACCTTCCAAGCGCTAGTTGAAATGGATGATATATAAGATACGATATAATCTATATGTTATAAATAAAAAATTCTAATTTAATAAGAAAACACATAACATAATCGTTTACCTATAGACCTCCTCGGTCAGGCACTCCGGCCGACCACCACCATGGGAGGCAATATATGCTGCTTATACTCGTTAAGCTTCTTCCCGTAAAGGTCCCCGATTATCGAAAAAAATACCTTTCGTATGTCTTTATCACTATACTCCTCCGGGTCCCAATAACAAACCTCCTGCAAAATAAAACAATAATTACAATTCAATTGAAATATATGATTGTGTTTTTATGGTAAATATTAATAAATTTGGATACAAAATAATAATTACCTTAAACATCTCCCACCAGAACGTCTTAGTCTCCTCAGGGACTGCCTTATAGCACCACCCATCGGGATGGATATCCCTCTCAAAGATCATACGGAGTATAGTGGACACCCTCCCCCTGTGCTGTGCAGTCTGTATTCAATTGTATTTTTATTTTTTTACGAATAAAATTTAATCATAATGATAATTATAATTTTAAAATCATTGATTTACTTAATTCGTCCCTGCAATATAAACCTGAGTCAAACCCCTCTGCGGTGCGACCAACTGTCGTCGGGTCCGTGATGTACCTGCGTCGGACGGGGTCTGTGATGGTGTATGCGAAGTCGGCGTCTGCGTCGCTGGATGATCACTACCGAGACCCATGTAGTCGGTGTCGAAATCAGCTAAACGATTAGCCGACCCCATATCTGATCAACCTACGCTACCGGATCCTCGACGCAACGGCATCTGATAAATTTATTAGATAATAATACGAGTATTTTACAAAATACCAGTATATATTAGACACCAAACGCATTAATAAATCCAAATCATGGGGAATTCGAGTTATGATTGTTAAGGCTTCTATCCCATTCAAGAACGTGACATTTTAGTAGTATGTATTATCTTAACATATGTATTTTTCTTAGATTAAAAATTTCGGCAGCATCTCTCCCCAGTTCTCGTAGTGCACGTATATTTCAGTGCACCCGAAAACAATTAGAGAGATGCAGAAACTAAGATTTCAAAACTAAAAAAAAAACATACACATAAGATAACCATACTACAAGTCACATTCTCAAACTGTCCAAAAATGGGACAAYTCGAAATTTAGTATCAAACTCTATATTTGATACTAAATCTCAAACGTGTCTAAGGAATATTGGAATAATTCGAAACTTAGTTTCAAACTTTTCTATATGATATTAATTTTGAAACAAGTGATCTATATGCATTGCGTCACTTCGCCAAGGTTCCAAATAAGCAATTACCACCGTCACATTTTTTTAAAAATATTTTGAAAACTTAAATAAAATCGCGTGACACCCTATCACGTTCTTAGAAATAAAATTTGAAAACCCGCTATTGGAGGGACAAAACCTCCCGGCCGGCGCCGTAACCCACGTCAACATCCGACAGTATACAACCAACAACACCAATGACAATATTATATATAAACAAAATTAAACCCCGGCCGATCACCACAGCCTCCCATGCATGAACAATATATATACAATATAATGGGTGCATACATGCATATATCACAATATTCCTAAATTAAAACTTAATTAATTGATTATTCTCAAATTGAACCCTAATTATATAATTATTACTAAATTGAACCCTAATTAATTGATTATTACTAAACTGAATCCTAATTATGTAATTATTACTAAATTGAACCCTAATTATTAATTATTACTAAATTGAAACCTAATTAATTGATTATTCCCAAATTGAACACTAATTATGTAATTATTACTAAATCGAACCCTAATTAATTGATTATTACTAAATTGAAACCTAATTATGTAATTATTACTAAATTGAACCCTAATTAATTGATTATTCCCAAATTGAACTCTAATTATGTAATTATTCCTAAATTGAACCTTAATTAATTGATTATTACTAAATTAAACCTCAATTAATTGATTATTACTAAATTGAAACCTAATTAATTGATTATTACTAAATTGAAACTTAATTAATTGATACTAAATTGAAACTTAATTAATTGATTATTAACCCTAATTATTAACTAAACCTAATTATAAATGAACCCTAAAGTTAATTCTAAAACTAACCCTAAATTGAACCCTAATTCTAAAATTAACCATAAAACCTAAATTAAAATCCTAAATTGATCTATAATTACAAATTAAAAACAAAATTAATACATAGAAATAATATAAAAAAAAAAACTGAAAAACAAACTAAAAAAACTTACATTGTTTTGGGGGCTGTGGACGGGCGGCGACGGGTGTTGACGGACGGCGAGCGGCTGCTGCTGCGACGGGCGGCGAGCAGCGACGGGCTGCTGGTTGCGAGCGTCGACGGGATGCGGGCGGCTACGGGCGGTCGGCGCCAGGGCGTAAGTGAGCTTCCTTCTTTTTTTTTTTTTTTTTTTCTTTTCTTCTCTCTCTCTCTTTCTCTGTTTTCTTCTTCGTTTTTGGCTGCGCAAGTAAAACCAGCGGGCACGCCCGCTGGTTTAATTAGGTTAAAGTTTTCGAGGGAATATCGTCCCCCGGAAAATCGAGGGAATTAAACTCCCTTGATTTTTTTTAATTAAATAAAACCGAGGGAATCCAATTTCCCTCGGAATAATTCAGAGGGAATCCACAATCCCTCGGAATGATTCCAAGGGAAACTGGATTCCCTCGAAAATTTTAGAATTTCTTAAAAAATCGTAAAAAATAGAAAAAAATAATAAAAAATAGGATTTGTTTCCGCGACGCCGAGGCGCACCCCTCCCCGCCCCGGTCGTAATTTCTTGGGTTCTGTTTCTATTTTTTCGGGTTTTTTTTCCAGCGTTCATCTAAAATCGAAAAAAAATAGAAAACGCCTACTTATCGATCGATGCCCGACCCTCGTGGTTCCACGACATCGAGGCGCACCCCTCACCGCCCCGGTCGTGAAATGATGAGACTCGTTTCTATTTTTTACTAATTCTTCTACTTTTTTGAGTTTTTTTCTATTTTTTTATTTAAAATCGAAAAAAAATAGAAAAAGCGTCCTAAACGATCGACGTCCGACCCCCGTGGTTCCACGACACCGAGACGCCCCCCTCCTCCAATATGGAAAAATCACGACGCTTCGTCGTTTCGCGTTTCCAACCGAAAGAGTTCATCGATCGATCGCATCTTGTTGTTGGTCGAATCCCACGACACGTGTGGACACGCACGTGATCGTTGGTATTTATCGATCGAGATTTGTGTCAAAATCACCCCACGTGACTAAGATGATAGGATCGGTTTCGTTTTTACGATTTTTCTATTTTTTACGATTTTTTTTATTTTTTAAAATTTCGAGGGAATCCATAATCCCTCGAAATAATTTCGAGGGATTTGGGATTCCCTCGGTTTCATTCCGAGGGATTTCATATTCCCTTGGAAGCTTTTAAATTAAAAAAATAATAATAAAATTTCGAGGGAATCCTATTTTCCTCGGTTTTCCGAGGGGTTTATTCCCTTGGAATGAATTCCCTCGCAAATCCGTCGATTTTTTTCCTCGGTAATCATGGCGGCAAAGAATGACGCCAGAATACCGAGGGTAATTCCGAGGGAATCGCCTTCCCTCGGAAAAAACCGAGGGATTTTTTTGTCCCTCGATTTTTCCCTCGGAAAATTCCGAGGGAAGACACTTTCCTCGGTTTTTCCCTTGGAAAATTGCTGTTTTTTTGTAGTGATTGTTGTTATAATTATATGTATCAAATGATCATAATATTCTTTTGTTTAAAATAATTAAAAGCGTGATAATAAAGGTAAGGGTAAAAGTAGTAAATTAACCTTTAATTCTTATTGGGAAAATAAAAAGTAATAATGATTATCTTTTGAAAATATAATTACGATAAATATATGAGATAAAAAAAATTCAAATTGCGACAGACAAAACGGGACGAAAGAAATAGTAATTATTATATAAAAAACAATCTCCAAAGAGCAAATAATACATGCACGAGATATCTATAATTTTTGCTTGTGTAGTGTGCGGATTACATCCGTCATATTTTTTGAACACAAAAATGCATATTTTACGGATTAAGATTATGTCATGCATCCTGGCATCATGGTCTCATGAAACTTATGACATGTCATGTTTGACATAACACGAGTTGATTGGTGGGGTCGATCGGCCTAACACTAGACCCACTGACTTTGTAGGTTAGCTCTAACAGGAGATCCACCGACTCATGGATGTACGAAAGTCGTCTTGTACATATGGTGAAACAATTTTTGATAGTTTCTTTTTAACCAGGCAAAACCTTCTTATCATGCTAATTTAGTTTATCCTTATTTTTTAACGACATACGCCCATGGCATCAATTATTCAAGGCAATTGTAAAATATATCATAAGGAAATATATTTTTGTCAAATATTTTAAATAATTATTAAATTTGTTATTTAGTCCAATTTTAAATATACAATCACAAAGTTAACCCTTATTAAAATACTAATACATAACACTATTTGCTATCAAGTAAGTTTTTCTTTTCTTTTCTTTTCTTTTTTTGGCAAAAAAAAAAATTTAATAAGTAAAAAATAAATAATAATATTTGCACATAGAGTAAGAAATTTACAAAAATATAATTAAAAAATTTGGTCCCAATTAAAAAAAAAAAAACATAGGAAAAAATATCAGTCAGCCTGCCGGAGGCCGCAGCAGAGCAGCCACATGCCGCCAATTATATTAAATTTTGATTTGTTTTTATTGTTTTCTCATAGTACCTGTTATTTTCATAACATAATTTTAAATTAATTGAAAAAAATGAGAAGCTAGTTAACCGAAAATTGGGTTTAAAATTGATTGGCAAACACCCCATTTTTAAAGGATGATTCGATTATTTTGATGGATAGAATTAGAGGTTGCAAGTCGGTACCACTTGCACTCTGAGAGAGTGATTGATGGACTTTGAACCTGTACTTGCTTCTTTTTATTCCTACTCCACCGCACCTCACTCCTCCATGAAAGTAAGGAAATACTTAAAAATGTCACACATATATATGAGTTTCAAGAAAAGAATAGCTAAGGTGACCTCAATGCTAATGATTATCCAACGAATGAATGAAGCTATGATCGCACATATATCATACTTGCATGCAGTATTCGAAAAGGCGTCAAAAGGCGCCACCAAGGCGTAACGCGCATACAAAACGCCCTGCCTATGAAGTAGGCGTGAAAAAAGGCGGTTAACACAAAAGTTAACCGCCTAGGCGTAAAAAGACGCACGCCTTTTTTATGATCGATTAATATATTTTTTTTAAATTGGGCCATAATAAATTATTTTATAAATTAATACCTCAAACCCAAACTAAGAAGTTATGTAATGTTAATATTTTGACTATGCATATACATTATAAGTCTTATCTTATTTTACTTATATCTAATATTGTATTTGAGAAATATAAATACCAGATGGTGTTTAATTGTTATCTAATCGTATGAGCAAATTATTATTATTGTGCTAACTTTTATATACATATATATATATATATTCGACCACTCTCTATTAGAATTCTGATTTATTCTCAAAGAGAAGAAGAAATAGATTCATCATTCCACTCCAATTGATTCAAGAACGCGGTAATGATTCATGCATCTCGATTGAAATTCCCACTAATGACATTTTCCGTAGAAATAGTATTCTTGCGTATTTCGATGATGCTCGATACAGAAGAAAAAGTTTAGACATTACTAAATACGGGACTCTAAAAATGCATTTGCCTAGGCACGTCTAGGCTTTCAAGGCTTGAGGTTTGATCTCGCCGCCTTGCCACGCTTTTTCGAACCTTGCTTGCATGTCACAGTACTTGATGAATAATAGATATTTAAAAAATAATCTAAAAACTATTTATAGGTAATAATCAAAAAAATAAAACTATATGGACATTTTAATTGTAATTAGCTATAAATAACTATCTTCAAGTTAAATTACAACTATAATTAGATAATAATCTTTAAACAATTTTGGAATAAATACGAACGCAATATACATAAATGATTACAAAATAACCCGTATTTTTTGCTTTAAATACTTGAAGATTATTCCAAAATAAAAAATTACAATATCACCACCAGTTGGCCGACAAATATTTATAATATACTACTCGTTATAATATACTCGTACGTATTTGAATACCATTTTCTCTTTTCTTTTTTCCCATCCCAAAAAAATTAAAATTACTAAGGTAGCTAAGACCATAATTTGACGTGGTGCAATCGGGCCATATCGGGCTGACAATTAATGTTTGATCAGTTCGATGGACCTCCATTGAACTGGTAAATCATACCATGTCACGTCTATAGTGCAGCCTCTAGAATTCTTGGTGGATTTGGGGGGAAAGTAAATTCAATCAAATTTTAAAAGCAAAAAGACTCTTTCACAAGTAAGCTGGCAAATCCGTGTGTTTGTTATGGCCCAGCCACTGCCAGCCCAAAATCTGTGAACATGATGGGCCATACTCATCCACAATTTCAACCTTTGGAGTAGATAGCACAATATTTCATTAAAAAACGCAAGGGAAAAAGCAGTTACCCACCCATTTGTCACCTTTTTGGTACTTGCTCAAAAGATTAGAAGCTAATGACATTTTACTTTCCAACATGCTGTGAAAGCAATAATACACAACCACATGAAGGAGATTTACCTAAATCACAAGAAATTTTTTCTCCAATTTTTTTTTCTATTATCTCTAGTGGACATCTTTTGGACTGGATTTTGACATCCAAAAATCATGTTTCGTATTGGCTCTCAGCTGATCAGCTCTATCTGCAATTAGGTCAATGAGAAAAAAAAAATAATAATAATAAATCTCCCAAATTATTTAATCCTTAATCAAGAGTATACAAACCTAAATCATTGTCTATCTGCTTGATGCAATTCCAGCTAGGCCCGTGGGGGCTCGTCATTTAAAGAAAATAGGAGCCACAAAATAAAATCCCAACCAAATGTATCAGTTTGATTGACAGCAAAAAGATGTTGGCCAAAATTATGAGAGTCCTAGTACAATAATTCATTCGGTCTCTAAATGCCCTAAGTTATGCATTAATTCAGTCGATCTCAATACGATAAGTATCACACTTAAATATTGCTCTAAAGCAAAAAAATAAATAATAATAATAATAAAATCTCTAATCTACATAAATATACCTCTTGCGGCCGCCTTTTTCTGTAATCTTGAGTTACAGTCTCCAAATGATGTATTACTTAATTCATCTCTACATTTGATAAGTCTCCACAAAATTTGATTAGTCTAATACCATCAAGATAATAGTCTCCCGAATAAAATCCCACTGCAGACAATAGCGCCAAACGACTTATTGGATAAAAACCTGATGATAAGGAGTAATTTCAATGAATTAGATATTACCACATAGAACACAGGTAACATGAATAATTGGAACAGAGCATGTACTAAAGTACCCACTTTCTGTTGCAATCAGCACGACTTGAAAGATCAACTGTCGATATCTGCCAAGTTAAGTGGGCAGCTGCAGCTCCTAAAAATGGGTAAAATGGCCATTCTGTTCCACTCACAACAGAAAATGTCAAAACAATTAAAGAAGCCAAAAAGGTCATATTACACAGGGGAGAAAAACAGTTCAGGTGCGATTGGGTATACTTTCATTTAGAAAAAAATTCTTTCCGCTAGAGAATAGTGATAAAAATAAATTTTGAGGGAAGACTGATGAATTTTGAGAGTGTGAAAATGTAATGATTAAAATTGGCTTGAAGAAAATAGTAAAGTAATGATTGAAAATGATCGGTAGTTAGAAATATGTGTGTGTATGTGTGAATAATGAATTTTGTAGGAAATGTGTAGTAATAATTGGTTCTTTTTTGAAAATTGTGTAAATGAGTGAATAGTTTACTTTCTTGAAATTTTTTCTCTATTGGGAAAATTTAATATCCAATCGCACCCTAAACCTGGGAAAGACAGATGTCTATATATTTACCAAGATTGGCATTAAATCCGCTAAGAGCAAGGCAGCCGATACAGGCTATTCCAAAGCCAGCAAGCCATTCTTTGGTTGAATCCCCAAATCTCAAGGCTGTTGACTTAACACCTACCTTACGATCGTCATCCTTGTCCTGAATGAACAGTCACAGCAAATTTTAATGGCCTAGGAATATACTCTTTGTGTGCTTATAAGTATTTCATTCCTGACAGTTACGGGCTTTGGAGAAAACAAGATGCAAAAGATCATCTTTGCAGAACCTCAAATTCAACGTAGTACAAGCAGCGGACAAGTTAAATACAGAGGCATGCTTACTAATCTTAAACCGCAAACTGCCTAAAGGTGGGTGATTAAGATATAGCCGAGGAGATAGTATTCACATGCAAGGAGTTGATCAAGGATGGTATTATAGCTTAATATCATCATGAAGCCATCATGAACCCTTTCTGTTGCCCACAACTTAGTGCAGCTAAGTATAATTTGTTTTCCATCTGTCAGAAGGCAAGCCCCAGAATTCCAGGAGTCTCTAACTATGCCTCATTTTCTAAAGGGAAAAGGTACAAAGTAGCTCCCGAACTATTACCTCGGATTCAACTTAGCCCTCGAACTATTTTTTTTGGGTCAAATTAGGCCCTTGAACTTTTAAAACAGGTCAACTAAGCCCTAGAACCTCCAAATTTAAGACAAAAAAAAACAATAAATTCTTTAAAAATATCTAACAAATCAAGTCAAAGATTCATTTAAACAATTCAAGAAATTAAAACAAAATAAAGTTTAGAAATTGTAAATCTAAAAAACAACAGATCAAGTCATTAATTCATTTAAATAAAACAAGAGATTAAAATAAAATAAAGTTTAGAAATTACTTAATAATTTAAACATAACAACTTGACTTTGTTTAAATAATTTGAGGGTCTTTTGACATTTTAAAAGTCCAGGGACCTAATTGGACAAAAAATTAGTTCAGGGGCTAATTTGTGCATTTTCCCTTTCCTATTATGCTCAAATATTATCTTCACTTGTGGGATTGTAAAATGATCCGTGAGACAAAAATACCATACCATAAGTCTATACCTGATGTGCATAAATTGTGTCATATACAAGGGTCCAAAATACACCAGAAGCATAAAGAGGGAGTACAACAGCAGGATTAAGGCTTCCTTTAACAGCAGCCCAACCAAGTAAAGCACCCCAATTAAATGTCAAACCAAGGTAGGCCTGAGGCTGCATCAACGTCAATAGAGTTTCAGATAATATTATCTAATCTTAATCACATGTTCTGTTGAAATGGATGTATATGGGCCAGCTTTGAAAAACAAATTTACCCAAAATGTCAGTCTCTTCATGAGGGGGTATGAAAAAACAAGCAGCAAAGATGAAGCTCCCAAAACGCGGCTGCAAAATATTTGATGAGTCAAGATATAACCAATCGACAAAGATATCTTTGTTTTTTTTCTTTTCATAAAATGAAGAGTAGCTTAGTAGTGGTAACTAGGTGTTGCCATTTAATTTATGTTAATAAATATAAATCTGCACGAACCTAAAATTGTTCAGTTGCAGAAGGATTCCCAAACCCAAAAGCAATTGAAAACCAAGAAAACAAGTTCCTTGAAACGGTGAGAGAACACCACTGGCAATGGGCCTCAGCCTTGTCCTGGCTACCTACACCACATTAAGCTATCAAAAAACACAATCATCACCGGATGAAATAGCACATAACATGCATAAGTAGGAATATAAGTACCTTAGTATCAATATCTCGATCGAGTAGATCATTAATAGTGCACCCTGCACCACGCAAAAGCAACGCCCCTGTTCCAAAAAGCATCATCATCTTGATATCTGGAAGGCTCCCTGGATCTGCAGCCATTGTAATCGACCTAAAACCATAAACCATGAAATATATGAACATCCTAATCATCACCATCAATTTCATGGAATAGAAGATTAAGGCAATTTCAGGATATTTTCTTATCAGTCTACTTTATTTTATAACTAAAGTACATCAAATCTATTTTCAACAAGCAAATGTAAATAGATAAACAAATCACCAAAACAAATGACATCTCCATTAAATTGAACATTATAACAACACAAATATCTGAACCACAAAAATAGGGGAAATTAGTAAACATACCACATACAGGGCCAAGCGAGGAGCCAGGTACCAATCTGGTTGTGAAGCCGCGCGAGACGAGCGTAAGGCCGTGCTTTCTCCGGTAAATAAATATCGATCCACGAACGATCACCTTCATCTCGATTCGAGTTTTTCGATTCTTTTTCTTTTTCATTGGGTGCAACAGAGCAAAAGCAAGAGCTCTGAAGAAGTTCGTGATAGGCGCCAATCGATCGGATTGGATTGCTAGAATTGTAGAATTGAGTTCTGGGGCGGATATATCCGGAGAATTCGACGGGATGGTGCAAGTGGCGAAGAGTGTGGGGAAAAGTATTATTAGGGCTGGACGGTGGGGGGGAGTGGAAATAGGAGCCCGCGGCTGAGAGAAAAGAGTTGCGGTGGCGGAGGCGCCGGCTGATTCGGGAGAGGCGATAGAATGCCGCCATTGTTAAGCAGTGAAAACTGTGAAAACAGTTGGTTTTTTACGGTTGTACCCCAACTCGAAGGTAAGATTTAATTTCAGATTAAGTATGTGTAATGGTCACGCAGATTTCTTCAGATTTCTTTTTACACTTGTGGATACCAAATTTGGTTTTGCTCAGGATTAAAATGCAAAAAAACGTAAATTATTAATAAGGGTAAAGTAGTATTTTTATGTAGTAGTTTAGATTAAATACGAAGATAATTGATTATATGGGAAGTTAATATTTTAACTAGAGTATTTAAGATAAAACATTTCCCTTGTAGATTATACGAGAATTGCCCCCATAAAAAGTTGTCCCATTTAACCTCTTCTTCTCTTTCGGATCTCAAAACCCCAAAAATTTTCACCGCATCTCTGCACCTCGGCCGCACCTTCACTTCCGACTCAACGCCACACTTTCCCGTCGATTTAACAACGCATTTTTGCCATCGACGTAACATCGTGATTTTGCCCATCAATTGAATCCGCCACCGCTAATGATTTCTTCAATTATCGGCATAGTTTATGTCCGTCGAATATTTTCACTTGTTACCGTCGTCAATTTGTGGAGGTACTTACTTATTTAAAAAAAATGGTCTTAATTTCTATGCGAGTTAGATGATTATATTGCGGTAATATGATGTTACTAGTAGAATGTATTTAAAATGTTTAAATAAGTTATTGTATATATGTGTATATATCATCTAATTATTATTCAAAAGATCAAATACTGTCGAAAATCGTATAACGTGGTTTATAAATTGATTGTTATTATACGGAATGTACTTTACAAATTATGAGAATTTTCTTGTACATAACATTTACAGTTTTGTTACTATGTTCATTCTCATCATCGTCGATCAATACTTTTATACCTTTTCGATTGGTCACTCTTGATATGACAACTTGCAATTGGTCATAACTCAAAACTATCTTCTTTAGGAAAATCCCAACGTGTGTGTGTGTGTGTGTGTGAGAGAGAGAGAGAGAGAGGAGATATTGTCCTTAACTTTTGTTAATCGTCATGGCGTATAACACGATCACAGGAAATTGTCGTCGTTGGAACTTGAACGACAACCTCGCATCAGATGGTGTGACGGTCATTCTAAGGATCAACACCATTTCACCTGCATTGCTTTCTTGAAAATTCTTAACTTGCACAACATGATCAACAATTTGTAACAACCAATCTGGTTCTACTACACAATAAAAGTGAATGATCGATATTTTTCAACAACATGAGTGGAGTTCCAATTATTAGTTTCAGCTTATGGTTCGACAATTCAAAATATTTGATGGTGTTTAAATACTTTGGGGAGTGGACATCTTGCAATATGTCAATATTTGAATCGGATTTGCATGCACTATCAAGAACAAGATATACTTTACATCCTCTATCATTTTATGACACCATATATTCATTTATCAAATTGACGATATCAAGTGTTGGGGCAAGAATATCACGACCCTCCAAATAAATAGAGCATTCAATAGTTTTTCCAAATTTTGGATATGTGCTCGCTACAATTGACGTAACATGGTCACAATCATCTTTCAATAATATATCATCTAGTTCCAAATTTAACGACACCATCGTTTGGTCCTCAAACTGTTCCATATCCTCTAGTAAATATATTTTTTTAATTTGACACAATCGGGATCTAGACTGAGATTTTGCAGTCTCATATTCTTGATCAACCTTAAAACCATGCAATGAGTTCATACAAAAAAATTGATCATCGTGTGAACTATGTCTGGTTTAGTGACTTTTGGAATAACCGAAAAGACTTGAAGGAAATCTCCATCAAGAAATATTGTCACTACAAAAAAACTGCAATTTTTCGAGGGGAAAACCGAGGGAAAAGAGAAGCCCTCGATTTTTTTCCGAGGGGAAATATTTCCCTCGAAAATCAGGCGCCAATATTTACCCTCGTGATAGTGGTGGTGAAATACCGTGGTGATCGGTACATGCATGTTGTGTTATGAGTACATATTTTTTTGTATATATTGTTTAAATGATGTGATTTATTACTTGATGTATACGTCTGTGATGACGTTGTTTACGGCGCCGGTCGTGGAGGTTTCATCTATCCAAAAACGGAGTTCAAAATATGTTTGATCCAAGATACACTCATTATAAACAATATACCTTAGCCTCGTTTGGGATTTTGTATCGAATAGAGAATTCGATACTAAATCCCGAATTGTCCACTTCTTTGAACAGTTTGAGAGCGTGATTATAATATGACTTATCTTATCTATATGTTTTTTTGTTGAATATATAAATTTCAGTTCAGTATCTCTCTTATGTTCTCGGGTGCACTGCAATATATGTGTACTTAGAGAACTAAGGGGAGATGCTGCCGAAATTTTTAGTCAACAAAAATTCATATACTAAGACGTTGTATTACAGGAAAATCACGTTTTCGAATGAGATAGGGCCCTACCAAAAAATTCAATCATTCTCTAGCCACCATCATGCTGCTCAATTTTTGATAAATCAATATAAAAACTGTATAATGTTAGGATGAGTTTCGATCGTAGTTGGATGTACAAGCGAATCAACAACGGCTATTTATCCTCACAATTCGTGGATGGAGTCGAAAATTTTATTGAATTTGCTCAAGCACACTCCACTCAAAAGGACGGACAGAAGATGAAATGTCCATGTAATCGTAGCAGATGTAGGAATAGTGGTTACCTCGATGTCGACGAGATCAAGTACCACTTGGTTAGACACGGGTTCGTGCTGAATTACTATAGATAGATTTACCACGGAGAAAGCCGGCTCGCCACTTCTGGACGCTGTCACGATTATCATATTGGAGGACCCTCCAACCCTCGTTCTGAAGAATGTACATTAATATGGTTCGAGATGCAACTGGTCCCGATTTTGACGTGGTTGCTGATTTGGAAGAGTCACCGAACCCTGATGCACAAAAATCTTACGACATGCTGAAAGCTGGAAATCAGCCATTGTATCCGGGGTGCGAGGGACATACGCAGTTGTCACTACTGCCGTCTCATGAATTTGAAGTCAGAGAATCACATGTCTCGGAAGTGTTATGATCAATTGAGTGAATTAATCAAAGAGATAGTACCGAAAGACAATCTCGTACACGGTAACTTTTATAACAGTAAGAAGTTGTTAAGGGGTATGGGCTTACCAGTCGAAAAGATAGACTGCTGCAAGAATAATTGTATGATCTAATGGAGAGACGATTCTGATTTAACAAGCTGCAAATTCTGCAATGAACCTCGGTTTAAAACCGTTTATCAGGGAAAAACAAAACGACAAAAAGGCTCGCGTCGCGTACAAGAAGACGTACTATTTTCCATTAACTCCACGTCTGCAGAGGTTGTACGCATCTAATGCCACGGTGAAAGATATGAGATGGCATGCTGAACACATCGTTGAAGACAATATTATGCGACACCCATCCGACTCAGAAACTCAAAAATATTTCAACCAGAAACATCCAAGTTTCGTGGCTGAAAGTCGAAACGTGAGATTGGGTCTTTGTACAGATGGTTTTCAATCCTTTGGAAGTTTTGGAGCACAATATTCATCGTGGCCCATCATAGTTACACCCTACAATTTGCCTCCTTGGATGTGCATGAAAGAACAGTTCATGTTCTTGAGCGTTCTTGTACCAGGGCCAAAGAATCCAAAAGACAAACTTGATGTGTTTTTGCAACCTTTGATCGCCGAATTAAATCAATTGTGGACGGTTGGAGCTCCCTCGTACGATATATCTAAGAAACAGAATTTTCAATTGCGAGCAGCACTTATGTGGACAATTAGCGATTTTCCTGCGTATTCTATGTTGTCTGGATGGAGTACGGCCGGTCGAACAGCTTGTCCATATTGTATGGAATGGTCAGACGCCTTCACTCTTAAGTGCAGTGGGAAGCAATCATGGTTCGACAAACACCAAAAGTTCCTTGAGTGCGATCACCGGTTTCGAAAAGATAAATGACGCTTCAGAAAAAGAAGATCTGTCGAGACTCCACCGCCAGAAGTGCGCTCAGGGACAGAAGTTCTGGCAGAAATAAAAAGATTGGGGTTTATGAAAGTCATTGAACCGGATGCGGCACTTGTTAATGCGCAAATATCTCGAATGTCTGGTTGGAGAAAACGAAGTATATTCTGGGATCTGCCATATTGGCGCACAAATCTAATTCGTCACAACTTAGATGTTATGCACATCGAGAAAAATGTGTTTGACAATGTTGTCAGCACTGTCATGAACGTCAAAGGAAAGACCAAGGACACGCTTAAATCTAGGGAAGAGTTAAATGAGTATTGTAATCGTTCAGAGCTGGCGCCTGATGGGTCGGGAAAGTGTCCTAAAGCCTGTTACACACTTGATAAGCCATCAAAAGCTGCCGTTTACGACTGGGTCAAATCCCTTCGATTTTCAGATGGGTACGCATCAAATTTGGGGCGTTGTGTCGACAAAAAAGAATCGCGTTTAATCGGGATGAAGAGTCATGATTGTCATGTATTCATGCGTACCCAAGTTGTAGACGAGACAAGATGGATTGGTGGGCAACGTGTAAAATTAAGGCGAGATCAAATGTTGAATTTATCGAACCTCTACCAGAAGAATCATTTCAAAAGGAAGCTGCAGATACACGTAATCCGATTCAACTCGACGATGTCGATTTCCAGTTGCACGACCCCAATGATAATTACGTGGATGAACTTGGTGACGAGACAAATGATGATGCAGAAGAAGAGTTACTCACCGATCAAGATACAGATCAAGACACAAACGAAGATGAGTTTGATGATAACCTTCATGTTTGGATTTTATTAAAACGTTTGATATATAATATGCACTTGTATTTTGTAAAATGCTCGTATTATTATTTAATAATTTTATCAGATGCCGAGAGGTCGAGGTTCCAGCAGCATTGGTCGATCTGATATGGGTTCGGAAAATCGTTTAGCTTATTTCGAGGATGACTACGTGGGTCTCGGTGCTGATCATTCAGCGCCGACGCTGGATACACCCACACATACACCGACACCGACATCACACACACCGCTACATACACTGTCTGATGCGGGTACATCGCGACGGCAGCTGGTCCCACCACATGGGGGGGGATGCTGGTTTATATTGCAGGGAACAAGTAACTAATTTAATAATTTTAAAATTTTAATTATCGTTATGATTAAATTATATTCGTAACAAAAAAAAAATACAATTGAATACAGACTACACAGCAGACATGGTAAGGTGACTAATATACTCCGTGAGATCTTCGAGAAGGATCTCCATCCCGCCGGGTGGTGTTATAAGGCGGTCCCTCTGAAGACTAAGGAGTTCTGGTGGGAGATGTTTCAGGTAATTATTATTTTATATCCAAATTTGTTAATTTGTAATGTAACTACACAACCATATGTATCAATTGAAATGTAATTATTATTTTCTTTTGTAGGGGGTTTGTTATTGGGACACGGAGGAGTATAGTGTTCAAGAGATACGGAACGTTTTTTTTCTGATGATCGGGGACAAGTACGGGAAGGTTTTGAACGAGTATAAGCAGTATCACGATTCTCATGGTGGAAAGCTGCATCGATGCGTTAACGGGGAGTTCTGGAGGTAAATGATTCTGTTATATATTTTCTTATTAAATTAGATTTTTTTTTACTTATAATAGATAATTTATAACACATTATATATCATGCGTCTCAACTGGGGCTTGGAAGGTCGAGTGGGATAAGTCCGAGAATAAGGTCAGATCCGAGCAGTGCAGCCGGAACAGAAAGAGCGAGTGTGTTGGGCCGGGTACCGGGATGTCGAAGCACAGGAGGGGAGCTAGATCTAATATCGATTATGCTCTGGATATCGTAAGTAATTTTGGAATATAATAATATATTATTTATTTGTTTAATTTTAATGTTAATTATTTGAAAATTCTATTTCGATACAGGAGCGGGAGACGAGTGAAAAGGCCAGTGCGCACCAGGTTTTTGTACGGACGCACATGAAGGACGACGGCTCGTGGATCAATGCGAGATCCAGTACTGTTAATGTGAGTCTCTTTTTTATTTTTAACTTGTTTTTTGGTTTAATGTAAGATTTACTAACGAGTTGTATTTAAGGAGGAGTATGAGCGAAACCTGGAGAAGGCACGCGCGTCTTCCCAGGATGCGAGTATCGAGGTTGACTCTGATCGGGTTTTCTTCGACGTCGTCGGGTCGGAGAAGGGAAAGATCTACGGCATCGGCTCGTTCGGGAAGGCGTTCGCTGCTGCAAAGGGTTTCCTCAGAGGCAGCTCTTCTTCCACCTCCTCTCAGTCTGATCGGACGCAGGTCAGAGAGCTCGAGGCACAGCTCCAGATGCAGAGAGAGGAGTTGGAGGCCACCAGACGAGCTCAGGAGGCGCAGAGGGCGGAGATCGAGCTGATCCAGCAGCGATATGTCGATTCTGAGTGACGACGTGAGGAGCGTGAGGAGCAGCGCCGGCAAGCACGAGGCATTTCAGGCGCAGATGAACGCCCAGATGGCCGCGCTGTATGCTCGTTTGCAGCTGCGCCCATCTTCACTAAGTATTTTGCGTGGATTGATAGCGATTGTTTTCCGATATGATTTGTTCAGGAAAAATCATATTTTTTTGATAAGTATTCTTTTGTAAGTTGGTGACCTGATGACAGGGGAGCCGGCGACCTACGTTACCCATAATATGTGGAAATATCGACGTAATTTCATGTAGTCATTCGGTCTGAATGCTACATGAAGAACACCCGATGTGAGTTTTTCAAGAAGTTCTAATTGGTCAAATCATATGAAAGAAGAAACAAATAACCAGTCTCTTTGGAATTTGAAAATTCAAGTCAAATTAGACATATTTTTTCCCAAATTTGATAAGTTACTAAAAATATTCTTCTTCTTTTTTTTTTTTATTTAAGGAGTCCCTATAATGAGTCTGTTGGAGCAAATATCATTATTTTGAACTCCCTAAATTGGCTAAGGAGCCAATATAGGGAGTCTGTTGGAGGGTGGTCTAATAAAGTAGGGAGCTCCTTATTTTAGGGAGTCCTTGTAGAGAGCCCATTGGAGCTATATTAATGCATTTGCCTCCTTAAAATAGTTAAGGAGGCCATTATATGAAGGCTGTTGGAGATAGTCTAAGAATTTTACTATAAAAACCACGAAAACCCCGCAACAAACACAACTTAAAAAGGGCTAAATTCTGTTTAATGAAAATGTGTGTAGATATTGGCACATAGGATGGCAACTCTGCCCCAACCCGACCCGTGACGTTTGGGGCGACCCGACCCGTGACCAGTGACCGGGGCAGGGCGGGTTCGGGTACCGTTTCCGCCCCGCCCGACTCGCCATATATTTTATATTTTTAAATATATTTTATATATGTTTTAAATATTTATTTTATATGAATTATTAAGTTTTTTTACTTTTAATATTGTTTTTAATTAATTTTTCATCTTATTTTTTTTTATAATAATATATGTGTTATTATATATTAATTAATTTTAAATTTAATAAAAATAACAAAAAATAAATAT
>BMAC01000276.1:698578-732159 GCA_014905375.1 Phtheirospermum japonicum | reverse complement strand
GCCACTCCTATATGAGAGCTCGACACTCCCAAAACAGCTCGCCCCCCTTATAAAAAGATTGTCCCTTCTAAAAGGGGAGGTCGCCTCATAAAATCCATACAACAACCTGCATATTTATCAACCTAGATATTTTATGTCAGTTCATAACCATGAGAGCCATAATATCATAAACCATTCCATAAAATCATAAGATCATCTCCCATAATTTATTACTTAAGCATCATTCCATAACCATTAATACCTACGAGCTTTTGCTAACTATAAGAGCACAAAAACCCATAAAACCATAAACCATAAAGACATCATCGACCTAAAATAGGTCGGCCAGAAAACCATTGCACCCATAAATCATCGCTGACTTAATAAAAGTATCAGCCCATTCCATAAAAACTATCGTCGACCTTACACAAGTTGGCATATTAAATCAAGCAAAATCTATATTAAACCACACATGACCAAGAAAACCACCCAGTCTCCAACGTTTAAGTAAATTGAGCAAAATAAATATCTAAGCCATATCACTTTACCGACCTCACGACATATTGACTTGAGCACATATTATACCGGGTCAAAGCATAATAAATTAGAACCATATTAGATCATAAGTGATTGAACAAACTACTCAGTCCCCCATGTCTAAATAATTAGAGCAAGATAGTTCAATTAGGTCGCATCGACACAAAATCAAGTAATCATAGAATACACCAGTAAAATATAACCATATAGGCATTCCAATAGAACACCATAAGGAATATGTTTAATCAAACACGTTCAAGACAACAAGAACATGTTAATCAAACACATTTTCCTAAACACATAACGAAGCAAGAAATATATTAATCAAATATATTCAAAAACATATAGCCAAAAGTCATAAAGAACATGTTAATCAAACATATTCTTCACAAATTTAGATATAAACCATCCCTCCATAAAACCATAGCCGACCTAATATAAGTGTCAACCCATAACCATAAAAAATTATAAAGTGTTCCAAAATTTCCATTATATATCATAAATAGGAATCCGCCCCGGAGGGTACAATAATGAGTATCCACCCCTCAGGTAATAATAAAAGAGGTATCCGCCCCGAAGGGTATAATTAAAAAGGTACCCTCCCCGAAGGGTACATAAACGAGTATCTTCCCCTAAGGGTATAATTAAATAGGTATCCACCCTGAAGGGTACATAAACGATAAATAAGTGCCTGCCCCTAAGGGTACATAAGTGAGTGTTCTCCCCTGAGGGTACATGAATCATCCGCTGACCTATAGAAGCATCGGTTTAAAATAAAAATAAAGATAGCATTGAGAAACATAAGCACCCCATATTCATAGAAACCATACAACCATAACAATCATTCAGCCCCCCATGTTTGAATAATTTGAACCAAATAAAATATTTAGACTATGCACAAACCTGGTGCAACCATTTAACCATAACATGGGAATTAGAAAACCACTCAATCCCCTATGTTCAAATAATGCAAACAAGACCAAACAACCAGGTTGCATCAACTCAATAGTACTTGACCATAAACGTTTAAGAAAATTACGTAATCACCAAAGTTAATGCAACCAAGTAGTCCAACTAAGTTATCTATCCGCATCATGTTAAAGGAAATGTCAAGTAAACTAGGTTTGCACATAGGTCGCATTATCAATCAAACAAAATTAAAAGCACAAAGTCCGCAAAGAACATGTAAATCAAACATACGCATTACAACAAAGAGTATGTGAATCAAACATACATAAAGACTTGAAGGAAAATATGTAAATCAAACATGCCCCCTTCTCAACATCCCAGAGTATGTAAGTCAAACATACTCAAGGACGTAGAAAAACATGTAAATCAAACATGCTCTTCCACTAAACCATCCATTCCCATATCCACAAAATCCCTGGCCGACCTAATGAAAGCGTCGAGGCTTAATCAATTACCATAAAATCTCGACCGACCTTGTTTCAGCCCAAAAAGTGAGCTACCTGAATAATACTTGAAAACCCAAAAGCTTCCTGAACCTACACCACAAAAACAGATTAGAAAGGACCACCGGTGGTTTTCCGGTGGAAACCTCTCCGATACTTAAGTTAGTAAGCGTTGAGGTGTTTTCCAGAAAGAAAGCAAGAATGCTCAAAGGAATGACGTACCTCTCTCCGCCTTGGGGCTGAGATATTTAAAGCTTATTCCCGTGGGGACCCCGGCCGGGATCCCAGGAACACGTGCTGCGAATCATGGGCCGTTTGGGGAAACAGTTTCTGAACAAGTGGTCCCACTTGTTCCTTCTTGAGTAAGCCGAGGGTCAAGTCTGACCAAACCAGCGAATCTTTCTTAAGCGGGCATGTCGGCCCTGTCTCCCTATTTATAATCACTACTTGCTCCAGCTCTTTCCCCATCCAGATCTAGCTGGAGTATCTAGAAGTCCCCTAGTGGGGACCTCTTTTCCGGGATTTCGGGAATAAGGCCCATAAATCAAGGATCGTCCAGGTAACGAATGGTCCTCCGTTTGTCTCTTCTTACTAACAATCAATTAGGTCTGTCTATGGCCACTTTTCTTTCAAGAGAGATTTTACCGTGCCTTTTCCTTTTACTCGCTAGTTCATTAACTTTTACCGCCTTTACTATTAAATGCAGGTCTACCTCAATCCAGGTCTTACTAAAACTGCCTTATCAGACCTAATGAAAGCGTCGAGGCTTAAACAATTACCATAAAATCTCCGACCATCGAGGCTTAAACATACTCATAAAATCTCTGGCCATACAAACTCCGGCCTCGAGGATTAAACATACTCATAAAATCTTTGGACGTTGAGGGTTAAACAAATACCATAAAATCTTTGGCCGTCGAGACTTAAACAATTACCATAAAATCTCCGGCCATCGAGGTTTAAACATACTTATAAAACTTCTGGCCACTGAGGCTTAAACATTTACCATAAAATCTTCGGCCGTCGAGGCTTAAACAATTACCATAAAATCTCTGGCCGTCGAGCCTTAAACATACTCATAAAATCTCTGGCCGTTGAGGCTTAAACATACTCATAAAATCTCTGGTCGTCGGGGCTTAAACATATTCATAAAATCTCTGGCCGTCGAGCCTTAAACAATTACCATATCCATAAACCATCGCTAACCTCATAAAAGCGTCGGGACATATCCATAATCCATAAACCATATTGAACCATAGAATTTGTAGTTGATCTGTTCTATGTAATGAGATTGTATGAGATTGCCGAACTCGTAATGAGGTGGTAGAGACCATAATGAGGTCGCAGAGACCATAACAAGGTCGTGGAGACCGTAACGAGGTCGTGAAGACCGTAATGAGGTCGCGGGAATAATGTTGAGGGCGAAAAGAACATGTTAATTATACATATTATCCATAACTTAGATCATAAAACTATTGATTAATACGACGTAAACCAAACTTACGACCAGATCTAAATTTTGTCCGAGTATCATTTAGGTAACAAGATTTTTTCAATTTTATTTGATAATGCTGCCACTAATACGGCTAGTTTAGATTTGTTAAAAACTTTTTGTCAACCCGCTATTGGCGGCAAATTTTTTCATATTATGCATTTGTCATATTTTGAATTTATGTGCTCAAGATGGTTTAACTTTTTTTAAAATCTAAAATTCAATTGATTAGCAGTGCTATATATTATATACGTTCCCACGATTCGCTTCAAAAAAAATGGCAAAATTTTTGCCGAACCAATGATTTGCATCCAAAAAAAATTTTAAACGATGTGCCAAATCATTGGAACTCTACTTATAAATTGCTTAATTATTATTATCAATATAGAGATGTATTGTGTGAATATTTTTTATAATTAAGATGTTGATTTCGTTTTGTTTTCGCATATGTGGGATGATTGTTATAATAGATCTCCCTTTTAAAAATTGTTAACAATACCACCGTGACTTTATCCGGCATTTATTATCCTACCTCTTCACTACTTGTTGATCAATGTATTCAAATTGTACTTGTTAGTACTGCTTTACTCGATAACTCTGAATTAGGTGAATATATTGCTAGTATGTTGAGTTAATGGGTCAAATATCTTTTGTACATTCCCAACGTTTTTTTGATTGCAAAATTCTTAGACCCGGATTATCGGATGGAGGGTTTACAAAATTTACTTAAAGTCTATTACGATGCATTAGGACCTTTTTTAGAAGKTTCAAYTYTTGAAATTCCTTGCCCTCGCCGTGTTTSTCACAAAGCAAGCCAATCTTTAACACAAATCTTTAATGATTATAATCAATCTTCATCATCTAGTGATGTTAATGTGTCCCCTTCCCATTCCCCTACCCCCACCACTTTTAARACAAGACCCAATGACRCTCGACAAGCTCTAGCCCCATATATMAGGATAATTGAGGATACTAAGAGAAAATGGCAAAGGGCTAGTGCTAGTCGATCAATGGAATTAGACAGTTATTTAGGGGCTTTTAACCGACTTCGGTTCAAAAAAATCCCGATGGTATTACTAACGATCTTGTGCTTTTGGTCGAAACTGGTCAGTATTTTTCCTACACTCTCTAGGATTTTCAAGGAGGTTCTTGTCGTTCCTGTTTCAACAGTTTCTGTTGAACAGGCTTCAGCACGGGAGGCTATATATTACATGAGCGTCGTTCTACCTTAAAAGTCAAAATTCTTGAAAATCAAATGTTGATGAACGATTGGGTGAAAGCCGAATCGCGAGAACAAGAAATGCAATTGGATGAAGGTGAAGAGAGCGACTATTACGATACCACTTCGGGAAGCAACGACAACGACGAATAAGTAAATAGGTAAGTGAGGTAAGTATAAGAATTACGTGGACTTTGATTCCTTTTCGAAGATACGTAGACAATTTAATTCTAATATTTAAAGTTAAAATTTAATTTTAATTTCTAATATTAGAATTAAACTCAAGTCCTTTTTTTAACTTATTTAAAAAAAATCAAACTACGTGGACTTTGATTCCATTATAAGGATACGTAGGCAAGTTAATTCTAATATTAAAAGTTAAAATTTTAATTTTTAATAATAGAATTATAATCCAGTCCTTTTTTTTTTAAACTTATTTTTTTCAAAAAAAAAAAAGAAGAAAATGATCGACTACTATGCAATTGATCGGCTGCTTTTCGGTCGATCGATAGTCTGTCGATCGACAGAGTTTAAGTCGATCGACTGCCTTCACAAAATCAAAAATCACTGTCCTTCAGTCGATCGACTGCTTTTTAAAAAAAATGGTGGTTAACCGTTTCAACCGTAACCTTAACCGGTTCTCAGCCAGTTAGGTTACGATTAAGTAAAAACCAATTCAATTAACCGCTATCTAATTAACCGACCGATTAATAACCGATTCAACACGTCTAGTAATTCAGAAATTTTATGATATATTAGCAAAACAACAATAATAATAATAACTAAAGAAAAAAAAAACGACTAAAAGCCTAACTAAACTATTTTTGCAATTTTGGCCAAACTTCTCACTCCTTTTTAACAAAATGTAATGATTTTAACTTGTCATTTATTTCCAAGAGTATTAATGGAGTATTGAGATCCTGTGGGGTTTAATAGGGATTGCATATGCTGCGGGTACCCTATTAAAAATGATGTTAATTCTTTTTACAAGATGTTGGGTCATTTTGAWAGCAATATACCATTACTGTTATTAAATTCATCTAATATATGTGATTATAATATATCATCTTACAACTAACACTAGTGCCTTTTTTTATTTTTTTTGCAAAAGAAACATTTATGATTATTCAAAGTATACTGTGTATATGCAATTTTGACTTAGCTCACATTAATATACGTGCTTGAGTGGTTCTTTTCAATCACGAATTGGACTTAGATATAACTTAACCTTCAAATACTATCACTTTGAACATTAATTTTATTTCATTGCTCAGGAACTCAATCCCATTGTCAAATCTAACTCTCTCGATCTTTCCTCCATACTAATTTTGAATCAAACCTAAAAGCTGATAAAATTATTCGGACACTTTTGGCTTGTATTTCATCATATAATATATATATATATATATATATATATATATATATATATATATATATATATATATATATATATATATCACCCCCTATATATTAATGTAAAATCCTCCTAACCTATGTGTCTGTTTCGTATGCTTCGTTTGACAAATAAAAAATCTGGTGCGTCGTTTGCTTATGTGTTATTCGAGCCTAATATATACCTAATTTAATACTTCTCTTTTTATTGTATCTTACCTAATTTATTTATTTCTTATTATATTTTTCCTTATTCAATACTTTCCTTTGATTCTCCAAATATAAAAATAGAAAGAAATTATATATAATTAGTAAATAAGATCAAAATTAGTTATTTTAATTAAAAGAAACATATGAAGTTATTTTAATTAAAAAAACTTTATTATGAAAATAATTAGATAAATTTTATTGATAATATAATTTTATATAATTTTATTTTGAAGTTTCAAATATTCTATATAAGTAAAATATGAGTTATTTACAATAATCTAAGTATGTAACTAAATATTAGTAATGTATTCAATTAAAATATCAAAATATTAAATTATATACTAGTAATTAATAAACATCGATTAAATTATACTAATAATATATATATATATCACCTTTGCCTTATCATACACAATGATTAACATGTATGAGGTATTAGTAATAGAATACCCATTGCAAGGTCCCCACACATCCACATGAACAAGATAAAAAGCACTATCATATTTTATTGAGTTGGAAGCAAAAAAGGAAGTTTACATATTGTTTGGATTTTCTACATACCTCAGAAACATCCAACTATTTATCCTCATAAACGTTCTTCAGAAAACTAATATACTTCAAACAAGGTAAGGAAGATTGATCTAATCTCCTATGTCAAACCTTTATAAACTCAGAATTTGATTTATCTGAATTAGATATAGCTAAATTATGTATAGAGCCATGCAGAACATATAAACCTCCTAGTTCCTTTCCCATTGCAATAATTCATTCTCCTCCAGGGTCCTGCAACCAGCATTTTTGTTCAGAGAAAACACATGACAACTTGTTATTTTCAAGTAATTGCCCCACAAAATGCAGATTATACTTGAATCTAGGAACTATCGATACATCCTTCAATGTGATTTTCTCATTCAGTTTCACTTTCCCTATATGAGTAACCCCTACACTAGATCCATCAGGAAGGTGCAACATAACAAGCAAAAATAATATAATATGGTTAGAAATAAGCTCACTCTTAGCACAAATATGTCTTTTCCCCTGTATCCATCACTGAAATCACTCACCAGTGAAAATGCAAAATGATCCTTGGTTCTCATACCTAAATAAACAGCAAAATGTGCAAAAGAATGAGCATCTCCTCGGCCTTCCCATTGTTGTGCTAAGAAGTATTTTGCAATCTCTTTCTGAATGATAGAGGTGAAATCTAGAGTCTCAGACTTCCTCAATTTTCAAGTTATAGCATCCAAATTTAATTTAGTCAAGTTCCCATTTAATCAAAACTAATATATAAGAATAAAAGTTTACCCTTACTAATCAATTTTATTTTTATTTATAAAAATCATAATTCAAATAAAATACATATTGATATCTTAGTAACCATATTAATTTCATATTAATCATTGTCGCTCCCACCGTTTGTTGTCGGACTCTTGTTGTCGTTGCTAGACTTTTGTCGAATTCCATACTACATTGTGGATCTCATGCTACACTTGTTAAATTTCTTATAATGTACACGGTGAACAACAACAATGCTTTCATATCGTCCTTCAAGTGGTTATGACACTTTAAATTAAATATTTAATATCACATCATTATAGACTGTAACTTCCATACAAATTTATATGTCTGTTAAATATTGATAATTCCATTGATGGGTTGCTTAGTTTTCTAGATCAATTCGGGGGTCATAAGTTTATCTTTCATTTTGCGGGGAAATACTTATATTTTCCAACACAGTTATTAAGCTACTTACAAACCTTCAAGCATATATTTTAGTTCAAGATTTTATGAAAGTTAAAAATTGTCAACCACACACTATAATGTAAATGTAGAGATTCAATATTTCATAACTATGTGCTTATCGGAGAGTATTTCATTATCATATAAATATGATATCATATATTTCTTTCAAGTGATATATTAATATGCAATTTATAGAGTAGTCACTTTATTTAATTATCAATRARAGCTTCTTGTATCACATGCTTAATTTTCTCCAATATTATTCAATAAATTTGGAGAATTGAATTTCATTTTTACCGACTGCTACTTCGGGATCATTATTCAAATAATTGTTCAATTATATATTTAGAGTAGTATTTAGCCAATCGTGTGTTATAATCCACCACATTGACAATATMGTAATATTTAAAGTGTATAAATCTAAATAGAAAATCTTAAATTGCGAAATTAATAACTATTTCTTAAGAAGTAGGTTATGCTTAGAAGACGTATTACCAATTGATCCAAACTTTTGTGCACCCATTTAAAAATATCTACTTAAAAACACATAAGTTTGCTCGCAAGAGTGTGAGAAACTTGTAGGGTGGTGAGCTTGACTTAAGTCGATTCTCTCGAGGACAACTGTTCGATCTTTTGGATGTTTTTCTCAATTCACAAATAAATATATTATACATACAATTTGGGTTTTTTTTGAATAAATTTAATTAATCATTATGAACTAAGGCTAAACCTAATTAAACTAATTATCTAGAACTGTATTATCAACTACGAGCAATAATTAAACTACCAATAAAACGCAATGATGATTTAAACCTAATTAACGAATCTAAGAACATGAATATAAGAAACTATCACGAAGCAATTGTATCATGAGAATCTAAAAATAGGAAATTAAGCATAAATCAAATCGCATAAATAAGCTAGATGAATGCATTATTCATTATCCAAGCATGACATAATTAAACTAATTAAAATAGTTCTAGAATTAACTAAGAATTTTACTATGAAATTAACTAAGAGTTTAGAGAACTTATTGTAACTACTAAAAGCGATAAAAATCTCCAGCTATTTTGGAGTTGAGGCGAAGATCTCGAATTGAAGTGAATCTTGAACCGTACGGACTTGAATCTTCAATCTCGATCTCCAACTTCATAATGGAGTGTGTAAATGCGTTGTTTCTGTACTAGCTAACCTTAGGTAGACGTGTCTCTTTTTAAAAATCTGAAATATTAAGGGTATTTATAAATATAGCATGTCTTGGAGCACAAGAAAGCCTAAAAACGCAATTCTGGCAGCCACATCAACGTCGCGTCGACCGACGCGCGCGGGCTCTCGGCGTCGACGTTGCCTGGGTGCTCGCGTCGACTGGGCAGGTGTGTCTATTGACGCGGTCTTGGATCGACGCTTCAGAAAGTTGCATCGGTCTTGCATCGACCTAGCGTCGATCGTCGCGAATCACGGCCTCGCGTCAATCGACGCGACAGAGAGTATATCTCAATTTCTCGATTTTTCTGCTACTTTTTCACCGGAAAGCTCGTTCTTCACTCTTGAACATCGAACTTTGTCTATTTGCGCGCCGAACTCTTCTGGTTGCTTAGCTATAAGGTGAAAAACAATGAAATATCACCTAATTGCATCAATTACGATCAAAATAAGGTAAAATAAGCTGAAAATTTAAAAATACGGAATTGAGCTTAAATCATTCAACTTATATCAATAACGAATAGAAAAACAAACTAAAATACTAATAAAATAAGGACAAATCCATGCTAATCAACTACCCTACGCTTAATTGGTTTGTTCGTCCTCGAATAAACGATAGATTCAAAGTATAATTGGAATGAAAATAACTTCAAGCAAAGAGTCATGCTATGCTACATACATAATTTTGAAAATATAGGTACAAGTCACACAACATCAAACACTTGACCATTATTACATTGTCGCTCCAAAAAAAAATCATGCCTCCTCACGAAGGTTAATATATATGTACGCTCAAAAGCACTCAAGTATTTTCTACATGGGACATGTGTACACTCAAATCATAAAATACAAGCATAGTAAATAAGCACAGAAAATCAATCTCTTTTCAATCGCAAATTAAGTGTGTTGTCAATACTAAGAATCAGAAAAGGTCTTCTCGGGTTGTAATGTAAGGCTCTTTGGATGGGTATGAAATATTTAAGTCGTTTGGCTAACTCATGATCTAACATGATCAATAAATCACTCAACCTAATCTAATCACGAAGCAATGTGTTTCACTTCGTTCAAAAATAAAAACATCACTAAACACTCATAATGTAGCCTTCAACTTAGGCTATTTCTCAACTCGTAACTCTAAAACTGACTTGAATCCCAAACCACTTAATCCAAATTGAAACTTATTATGCGCTTCTCTTTCAAACACAACTATTGCCTCTTAAACATTAGACTTCATAATAAAATAAATAATAAACAAAAGCCTTAATAAACACGTAGGCAATTAATCAAAACTATCCACCATCCTTCTTTTTTTCTTATCCCCCTTTTATTCCATTTTTTATGGGGTTCTCTTTTTATCATTTTTTTAAAGGATGATGATCCTTTATTACAACATTGCATAAATGCCTGATAAAAATTTCCAAAACACTAATAACCAAGAAAAATAGCAAACTCCTACCCCACGCTTTTAATGGGTTAGTAGGGGTCGACTCAAAACACACATGGATAATTTGACTATGATTGGCTAATTCGGAATTTATATTGGCTAAAATTATGTATATGGCGAATAAGGTTTTTTTTATGTGCCTTAACGTCATTTTCAAAGTCAACTACACACAGCGGTTTCAAAGAGATATCAAGACTGAAACTTATTCAAGCACATGCAAAGATGATAATCACTCAGGCTACTCACAGGCTTTTTGCATGATTTTTTTTTGAATTGACGCTGTTTTTAAGGTTTTGCGAAATCAATTGCGTCGAAGTACCATTTACAATATATAATTAATAATTTTGAAAAATTGAAGCACTTATACACGCTCAAAGACAAGAACAAATAATCATACATAGCTAACTTCGATAGGCAAGCCATACAAACACAATTAGCGCACAAATAGCAATTAATCACGTTTAAGCATATAATTATTATTATATGCCAAGTATTAAAAATTACACAATTAAGAAATAATAATCACACAAGACCACCCCCCTCTCTAAAAATCCAGGCAATCTCCTGATTGCCACAAATACATCCAAAAATCAAAAAGAGGAAGGAAAAAGAAAACATCCCTAAAAAATGTAGAATGTCGAGCCGGTACTCGTTAGTGCAATTGGCCATCGCTCCAACGTACGTGATATGAGATGTCCTAAAAAACGAAACAACAAAAACAAATAAAATAACAATATTTTTGGATTTTTATATTTTTATATTTTTTTTATTTTTTTATAATCCATAAAAATAAAGATACAAGATTTTAGAACTCGCGGGATCCATCGTCGTCGGGGTTCTCATCGACATCCATGCTAGGCTGGGGATAAGCCGCCTCAAACGCTCTTCGAGTCTAGAAATGCGAGCTCGCATTTTCTTTAAGCTCCGACGGTTTTGCTCGTGGTTTGTGTCAATCTTGTCGTCGATGATTTGGAGCTTGTCGAACATCTTCAATTGGAATGCTCGATTATCTTCGAGACGAGGATCCTCCATGAGAAGTGGACCTCACTCGGGGTGCAGGGGCACGTGTCAATGAAGGCGAAGAAGTCCCGAGAGGTTGATGTCCATTTTCGTCCGGATCGAACCCGAAGTGACGGGCAAGGCCGGTGATGTATGGTGCGAAAGATAAGAGGGGCGATTTACTACCCGGCGTACCCTTAGTAACATTGTAGAGTCCACTCAAAATCAATGAGTATAGCCGGGGTTGACGACCGCCAAGAAGACACTGTAGAACATAGAGCTCGGACTTGGTCGCGTAGGTGGCCTCATTTTTGCATAGAACAATGTGGGCGAGAATCTTGTGGGCGACATAGAGGGCTTCGTCTTGGATCTTTGAGCAAGGAAAATGCTTGCAATCGCCCATGTTTCCCCCGGTGATCATACCCCAAGAAGAGGCTAAACTGAAGCCTTGAACTCCTACCTGGTGGTCCTCTTCGGTCGGGAAACCAAAGATGTTGCCAAAAACCTCTTCGTTCACAAAAACGTCATTTCCACCTAGCCTACATGTGAACGTCTCGTCATTCTAGATTGCCAATGTAGCAAAGAACTCGAGCATAAGCTCGCTAAATCCGCGTAGGTGCATGCGGGCGAAATACGCACAAGCGAGGTCGTCGACATAACGAGAAAGGTCGGTGTGGTGCTCCGATCCATTTGAGGCTTCCTCCTAAATTCCATCGACGTTTAAAGTCCGATGAGTCTCAAACCCCCATTGTCGAATATTTTTAAAAACATCCCCTTCCTTTTTGTTGTAAATAGAGAAACGGTGCTCCGTATTTCCACTAAATATCTTTGCGCTTTCCCGCCCTAGACATTATCAATAAACACTAAAGCAAATGGAAACAAAAAGTCTTAAAAATAAAACCTTTTGCTTCTTTGGGGACTTTTGTCGAACACTTGGCGTGCGTGTTCAACTAACTAAAAACTTGAGTAATTCTTGCACCAAAAGCTTTCCCAACACAACCAATTAACAAAATGAATCCCAAGAGAGTATAAGCGAAGTACCTCAACGTCGCACAACCCTTCTTACCGAAATTTTGAAAATCCGCCCCAAACCCTACGCGGCCCATTTTGGAGAAATTGGCTTGTATGTAAGTAGGTGGATGAAATTTCTGGGCAATGTAGTCTGTGGGAGATGAATTGTTGTGGTATAATTGTTGAGTTGATGAGTGTGTGCAAGAATTTGAAGAAAGAAAATTTTGTGAAGAAAGAAAGAAGGAATCTGATAGTTTGGGAATTGAAAAGTGGGAGAGAGAGGCTTTGTTGGATGCTGCGTCGACCGACGCAAGCCAGATCGACGCGACAGAGACTAATATCTCGGTAGTTGCATTGACGCAGCGTCGACCGACGCGAGCAGTCTTGGCATCGACGCGGGTGAAATTCTGGGTCGATTCTTCCTTCTCTTAATTTATCAATTCTCCTCGTTCGAGTCCTTCTATATGTTCTAAAAAGATAAAAACCAAAATAAAACATAAAATAAACTGAAATAAAATATAAAAGGATATAAAAAGTTCAGGTTACCTCCCGAGAAGCGCAAATCTTAACGTCGTTTGCTCGACGCTATTTTGTTCGATCAATCTCTTGCTCGTGGTGGGCCCACGAACTCTCTTTTGCCACTATTTCGACTCTTCTTATAGTTCTCGTAATAAGGCTTAAGTCGATGCTTGTGAACTTGGAAATGCGTCTTGTCACGCTCATCGTATAGAGTAGTTAATCCATACTCTTCCAATTCTTTTATCAAGAACGGTCCACTCCATGTAACTCCAAAATCAGCTGGGTCAAACTTCCGTTCGTGATTATATAGTACTAATTCCCCAACCTCATACTGCAAGTTTTTAACTTCCTTGGTGCAAACCTCTTTTGATTTCTTCTTATTCATCGTCCAATCGTTGATATATGCCTCTCTCTTGTTCTTTGCATGTGAAAATTTTTTGTTAGGGTCGAGGAAATCGTAACTCGAGTGATTTATTGGTGGCTTCAATTCCACCTTTTGCTTGAATTTATGTGCTTTGCTCTCCACATCAAAATCATCTTGAAATTCTTCAATAATATCACTCATGTCAATACTTAGCAATTCGATCAAATCCACCCCACTTAAGTGCATCTCGTCATCAAACTCATCTTCCTCCTCGCTTGAATCAACTAATGTATCTCCCCCCTTGATAGAAAATCCGGCGTCATCCTCGTCGCTTAATTTGTTCAAAGTTACGATTCTTGTTAACTCGGGGACGCATGATCTAACAGGGTCAAAGAACGAACAATCTTCTTGCATGGCAGGGGAAGGAGTGTTTTGAATATCTTTTAGAGAAAACGACATTGTTTCACCCAAAATGGTCATTGTCATTCTCCCTTTGTGAACATCGATCAAAGTATGGGAGGTAGACATAAACGGGCGTCCCAATAAAATTGTGTGCTGAGTGCGATCATGGAGCAAACTATAGTTGCATGATCGTCGGCTTTAGTGGTCCAAGATCAAATTCTCGATATAGTGAATAAGGCAATAGATTGACTCCAGCTCCAAGATCCAACATTCCTTTTGCTTTTTGTCCATTTACCAAGAAAATAGTAATACAGAAACTCCCAGGATCGTGTTCCTTAGGTGGCAATGGATTCTTGAAAAATGCACTAACTTCTTTCGGCTATGTTACGTATTCATTCTTCGCTAAACGTCTCTCTCTTGAAGCAAGTACTTTGAAAAACTTCATGTAGGTGGGCATTGTTTTGATTACCTCCAACAATGGCAGGTTAATATTGACATTCTTCAATAAATTATACACTTCCATGGATCTCTTGTTCTCTTTAGTTGGACGCAAACGACTTGGAAAAGGAACAACATCCTTGGATAGTGTCGTCAATTGCTTTGGCGGTGATGGTTTAAGAATTTAATCTTTGCCAAGGTTGTCGTTTGGCATCGTCCCTTGAATGGATCCAGGAACATATCTATTAGTGGATTTATGTAGCTTATCTACTGGTTTAGAAACAACTTCCTCATCAAGGTCCACTATTCGGTTGTCGATCTTCTTTCCACTTCGAAGGACATGAACTGCCGACGCTTGCTCTGCCTAGATTGGGAGCTTGTCCTTCTCTTTATTTGATCTTGAAATGTCGGCCGCTATTTGTCCCATTGTCCTATCCATCCTTTCCATATTCTTAGCGATATCATGCACTATTCCAGAAAGATTGTCAATGCCATTCACCTTCTTCGAGAGTTCATCTATCTTTGCATTCACCTTCGTAAGTCCCTCTCTATTGCTGATCGTCTCGGCCACTTGATTTTTCTGCCAAACCAACAGTTGATCATTTGGTTGAATTGCGTTAACGTCTACTTGCTGCTCAATATTTTTTGGACACATGTCAGCTAAATGCTGGGGGGATCTGCACTGGTTACACGTTGTAGCCATATTCTGTGCAGTGGCCTTGCTTGCCCGTTCGGTTTTCCAAGCTGCTAATTTCTCGTCGAATATCTCCTTACATTTTGCTTTGACTAATTTACCATCATCTAAATCAGGATCGGGAATGGATACCTCATTCGCCCTCATCTTACGAGTTCGAGAGTTGGTTTGTCTAGGATTTTTCGCTCTACTTCTCCAATACTCGTCTCGCCTCGATGGCTGTTAACTCGCTAAAGTCTCCTCCTACTGCTATTTCGACTTCCCTTTTTCCATGGTCCAACATTCCATCAAAGAAAAACTGGTTAGTCATCTCTGGAGAATAGTTATGGTGGGGGCAAGCTTGAAAAAATGTCTTTTAACGCTACCATGCTTCAGGAAATAGCTCTCCCTCCACTGTTCAAAAGTAGCAATTTGCATTCGAAGATGTCCCGTTGTTTGTGCTGAATAGTATTGATTTAAAAATTTCTCGCCTATCATCTCCCAATCAGTCAATGAACTCGGTTCTAGGGATAGTAACCATGACTTCTCCTTATCCTTCATGCTATAAGGAAAACATATTATTTGCACCTCCTCTTGGTTAAGGCCGTTAACCACAAATCGATCAACTTCATCAATAAAATAGTTTAAAAATGCCAAAGGGTCTTCATGGTCACTTCCGTGAAAAGTTGGGAGTAAATTAAGTTGATGCGGTTTAATCTCCACTGCCATTGCGGTGGGTCCAAGAACAATAGCGGACCTAAAAGGTACAACCTTCGAACGTGCCAAATCGCGCTGTCTAGGTGCTCGGTCTCCACTTGGTTCTCTAACTTGGTCATTAGCTCTCTCGTAGTGGTTGTCATATGCGTAATTATTCTCGCGCTCGTATCTCCTTCCGAAATTGTTTTGTTCGTAGCCATGATCTTGATTCGCCAACCAAGCATTGACGTATCTATGATTGTTAGCATACTCGTTATGTTACAGAAAATCTTCGTTCCTAAATGCCACGTACTCGATGTTGTGTTAACGATTGAGATCGTCGTTTCTCTCTTCATTCTGCCTCATATTCGCCATGTTGGGTTTGTGGTTGACTACGTAGGTCTGCTGGTTAACTCCTTCATCTCTCCCCACCTCTTGTCTCATGTTCTCCCTGTTTTGTTGATAATTAGCCCAATAAGCTCGGGGTTGTGGTTGTCCTTGTAAAATAATTGGTTCACTACCATACCCGTTTTGAATTTGCCGTGGAGGTGATCTCGGTCGGGAATTGCCATTTTGAATTGATTGTGCTACCTACATTGTGTCCGGAACTTGGTCGTAAACGAAATCGGTGGGTTTGAACGATGGATGTTGTCAATGAATGGTGCAAGATCGCGTTGAAGTGATCGTCTACCTCGCATAAACTCAACAACAAATCAACGTACCAAGTGGCAAAAACCCAAACCAAGTGCAAAATAAAAGAAAATAATAACTCAAACAGAAAATAAAATGAAAAACATCCTTAATTCCTACTCGTTGTCCCCGGCAACGGTGCAAAAATTTTGATCCAAACTTTTGTGCACCCCTTTAAAAATATCTACTTAAAAAAACGTAAGTTTTCTCGCAAGAGTACGAGGAACTTATAGGGTGGTGAGCTTGACTCAAGTCGATTCTCTCGAGGACAACTGTTCGGTCTTTCGGATGTTTTTCTCAATTCACAAATAAATATATTATACATACAATTTGGGTTTTTTTTTTTGAAGAAATTGAATTAATCATTATGAATTAAGGCTATATTAAAGCTAAACCTAATTAAACTAATTATCTAGAACTAGATTATCAACTACGAGCAATAATGAAACTACCAATAAAAGGCAATGATGATTTAAAACTAATTAACGAATCTAATAACATGAATATAAGAAACTATCACGTAGCAATTGTATCATGAGAATCTAAAAATAGGAAATTAAGCATAAATCAAATCGCATAAATAAGCTAGATGAATCCAATATCCAATATCCAATATCCAAGCATGATATAATTAAACTAGTTCTAGAATTAAATAAGAATTTAACTACGAAATTAACTAATAAATTAACTAAGAGTTTAGATAACTTATTGTAACTACTGAAAGCGGTAAAAATCTCCAGCTATTCCAGAGTTGAGGCGAAGATCTCGAATTGAAGTGAATCTTGAACCGTACGGACTTGAATCTTCAATCTCGATCTCCAACTTCATAATCGAGTGTGTAAATGCATTGTTTCTGTGCTAGCTAACCCTAGGTACACGTGTCTCTTTTTAAAAATCCGAAATATGAAGGGTATTTATAGATATAGCATGTCTTGGCGCACAAGAAAACCTAAAAATGCAACTCTGGCAGCCAAGTCGACGTCGCGTCGACCGACGCGTGCTGGCTCTCGGCGTCGACGCTGCCTGGGTGCTCGCGTCGACTGGGCGGGAGCGTCTACTGACGCGACAACCTAGCGTCGATCGTCACGGATCAGGGCCTCACGTCGACGGAGAGTCGACGCTCGCGTCAACCGACGCGGTAGAGAGTATATCTCAATTTCTCGATTTTTCTGTTACTTTTTCACCGGAAAGCTCGTTCTCTACTTTTGAACATCGAACTTTGTCTATTTACGCACTGGACTCTTCCGATTGCTTAGCTGTAAGGTGAAAAACAACGAAATATCACCTAATTACATCAATTACGATCAAAATACGGTAAAATAAGCTTGAAATATAAAAATACGGAATTGAGTTTAAATCATCCAACTTATAACAAAAACAAATAGAAAAAGGAACTAAAATACTAGTAAAATAAGGATAAATCCACGCTAATCACCAATCACTTGGTATATAAAATGTACAAACATGTAAAATCATCTGTCATTTGATAATAAAACTCATCACATAGGAGGTAGTGCATTATTTATATTACAGAAATTAAAATTAACAAATAGTGGCTTAACCCACCACTTGGATACAATTATAGTAAATAAATTGTAGGATTTTAAATTAAAAATATTTAAATGCTTCTCTTGAAGTAGGTTCGTCCACAATATACAGATCCATGGTTAGAAATTATTAAATGGCCATAGATGGTTGAGATTTTGTTCAAATATCAATGACACTTTTATTTCATGATTTGGAAGTTGTCTAATATTATTCTCAATATATAATCATTATTGAGTAGATGGTTGTATATCGAACATGAACTATCACCAGTCGCTAGCGGTTGCCAACGACCATGCCGCCTGACCACCGTGAGGCGTCATATATATATATATATATATAGATAGATAGATAGATAGATATCTTTATATAGATATCATTGGTTAGGTAGTTATACGTCTAACTATCGGCTGCCATTAATCGCTGCTAGTTGCCGACGACCGAGCCGCATGGCCGGTACGTACTGCCACATATAACTATTAGTAGAGTTTTAATAGTACAAAAATAAATATCCACAAGTTCAAGTATCATCGTGCAATTTTTCATAATTGGTATACTAAATTATAATTTAACTTTCAGGACTTTGAAAAGTTATATTTTCAAATGAATTATTATTTTATATATCAACATATGTCTCAAATTGAGTCTCTCATTTGAATAAAAACTATAGTCTCAAGAAGAATTAATTTTAATTATGTATAGTTCTTATATTCCAATTAAGCTAATTTTGTGATTTAGTATATTAAAATATTAAAACAAGTAATCATTGCCACTCTTTTATTTATTAAACTGTTTTCTTTCTCTCTTACTTTCCTTTTCTTATTTGTCACTTAGAGTATCTTTAACCCCCCCTCATCCCCTCCCCAATTTCTCAATTTTCAATGTGCCAAATCACCAAAACCTCCTCCACATCACCAACTTCTTTTATTTCCATCCCCAGCACCTTTCATATCATTTATCCTTCATACTCATAAATCTACTTTTTATGGGTCTCACATGTTCCCCAATAACTTTAATTCTTATTTTTCATATTTCAACACTATTTATATTGTATCTATTAAATCTAGCAAATCTACTTAATCATAAATTTATGATTAAATCTATGATTCTATTATAATAATAATAATAATAATAATAATAATAATAATAATTATTATTATTATTATTATTATTATTATTATTTATTGTAATAGTGGATGTGAAAAATTATTTATTGCAATAAGTTCTTTTTTCAAATATATATATATATAACCAACGCATGCTGTGAGCGAAAAAAAGGAAAGAAAAAGGAAAGAAGAAAGAAAAAAGGAAAGAATAAAGAAAAGAAAAGAAAGAATGGTCAAAGTTTCAGAGGTGGGGTCCACAACCCCACTCTCCTATCCGGCGCGTGCACTGCACGCGCCATTCTGATTGGTCAGGGGCGGCAGATGCCGCCCCACTTCTCCTTCCCCCTTTTTTTCTTTTTTTCTTCCCCCTTTTTTCCTCCTCTTTTCTTCCCAGAATTTGGCGTAAACCCCTCCTCTCCCCAACCCCCTTCATTTTCCCCAACATATTTATCCTTCCCCTCCTTTTCCCCTCCCCAACCAAACCCCTTCCAGACCCAAGGATAAAGATGCTCTTGCACCATCACTTTTCTTTTCAATTATTCATTTGATGCATTAAATACATCTATATCCCTCTATTTTATTACCTTTTCTGTCTCTCTCTCTCTCTCATTTATTTTTTCACCTATCTTCTATAAAATATATACGACAATATTCACATATATTACCTCATGCCACACAGTGTGATGAAGAAATATGACGGGTTGACTTAAAAGTGATTATGTATCAATGCTGATGTCGAGACTACCATGATTGTGACTTAGATAATAAGGAAGTAAATGGAAACCAAAGTAAGATGAAGGTGTCAAATGAGAAAAAAATAAGAATAAATGGGTACAATAATCTCGATAATCATTAATAATTTTGCCTTTAATCTTTCTAAGGAGTGGTCCACATGTTTTCCATATCAAATGAATTATGGGCTTACATAAGGTCTTCACCACTAGTGTGTGTGTATGTTTGTGTAAGAGGGATTCAATGAGAACCTCCCCTAGGTAAGAACTTATGGCCGAATCACACAAGTGGATAATTTTAATAGTTGAGAATATGTCATGTTATTTATGTAATTGTTTTTTTTAATATATTCGTATATGATTTTGTAT
This sequence comes from Phtheirospermum japonicum, assembly GCA_014905375.1. Taxonomy (NCBI): domain Eukaryota; kingdom Viridiplantae; phylum Streptophyta; class Magnoliopsida; order Lamiales; family Orobanchaceae; genus Phtheirospermum; species Phtheirospermum japonicum. Next base: position 711,985 of record BMAC01000276.1, on the reverse strand, counting down.
CACATTTTGCATGTTTTGCATGTATTTGCATAGTGTTTTAGGTCGATTTGGTTTATGTTGCATTTCTATAGTTTGTTTCATCTTCTTAGTGCTTTTTTCTGTTTTTCTCTTATTATTGTGGATTTTTATATTATTTTATTTTTCTTGGTCTAAAGACAATAAAACTAGGCCCAAGTCGAGGTACTAAGATGAGATAAACCCGATGGATTCAATGACAAGTGAAAACAACAAGAAATGTAGCCGTTTACATTTTTTGTCCATGCATTCGCTCATTTGATGTATCAATTTTAGTAATACGAGCATGACTCACTTACCTCTTGTTTCATTTGTATGTATTTTATACCATCAGAAACCTAAGAMAGTTAATCTTTGTGTTTATAACTTTTCTCAGTTCAGAATTTTAGAGTGGTAAAAAGCAGTTTGAAGTTGAAATGTTGCACTGAATTCCTAGATGTGMCAGCTCTTGGTTTGGAGGCCATAACTCTCTATACAAAACACCAAATCGAATAATTGGAATTCCAAATWAAATCCAAGAGGCAAAGCTAKATTAATACRCATACATCKGGTGTAGATTAAGAAATTAGGAGCTTCAAAATTCCTGACAACTACACATGTTTTGTATCATTGATCAACCATCGATCGATGGTCAATCGACAAAAAATACTGTCTTGCCCGGCCAAGTGGCCCTTTTTGGTACTAAAATGACTATTTTGCCCTATAAACCCATCACACATACTCACATCATCTTATATCTTCCCATATTTTCAAAACATCATCTTCTCCACATTCTTCACTCATTTTTCAATATTTCTAGTTTTTAGTAAAATGTGGTCTTTTTGGCATTGCTTGGATTTTGGATGAAAAAAAGCTTAATTTGTGTAATTCCTTAATTGGAGGATGAAACCCTCCTTTGTTTGTGAGTAAGACTTTCATTTTCTTTCTTTAATTGTTCTAATTTTTTGTTTGCTTTCATTATGAGTTTGTATTGGTTAGTGATATTCTTGTTTTAGTATTTAGTTTTCCTTAAATTTATCCATGGTTTTAAGTTATAGGATTTTTATAGTCATATATGATAATGGTTGGTGTTTTAAAAAGCTTATCCTCCATTTTTCATGTTCTAAGTTGAGCTTGAAGCTCTTTTTCGCGTTAGGCATGTTAGGTGAATGTGATTGTAGAAGCGATTATGTTTAGTTATTTTGAGCAAGTAGTTGACTAGTAATGTAAAGCATCTTTCTTAAGCTTGTAGATGATGAATAATAGTTTTTTTCACTTGTTTAAAGTAGCTGAATTGATTTTCCCTTTAATTCCTAGTTTTTTGTTTATTATATTTTATTTATGAGTTCATGATTTCACTAACTTTATGGATTTCCCCATTGGGTTAATTATGTTAATGCTTGATATTAGTTTATGTTATTACCTTTTCTGATGATGTTAGTTTAGAATTTATGGGTCTAGGGACTAAATGAGTTTAGAACCATCAATTGGTAACTATTAGGTGTTTAATTGAGAATCGGGTTTGACAACCCCAACTTGTAGATTAAGTACTCAATAAATTGTCAATTGATCGTGGAGACGAGTTTAGAACCTAGACCCTCGTATAAGATTAGAATGTGTGCTCGTGTGCACTGTACAAACAATAACATAGTAATTATAATTAAAAACAGTGCACACTTGTTATTGTTCAAATAATAAAGATAGAAAAATAAAACTAAATGACTCGCATTTATAAACGTTTACGAGGAAAGAATCCCTCTTCAAGTTGATCAAGGAATCTCTCCTACGTAAAATAAACCTTGTATCACTTATCGTAACTACTTGTTCGACAATCTCCCATCGTCTTAACAAGTACCTTGGACAACCACCTGTTACGCTATATCCAGCACGTTGAACTCCCTTCAAGTGATGATCATGACATCCCGCCGCCTATAGAAATACTGTGCGAGTTGTGGTTCAAACAATGTCTCTCCTTGGCTAAATCAAGATCGTTATAAATTTCTCATCAAAGAGATTCAAATGAAATATAATACAAGCACAAATATAAAATATAAAGCATTGATAACCATCCAACCGGGAAAATATAAAGAAGATTGAGTTATTTATGGATAAGACCCAAAAAAACCCCCAAGAATCATTGATATTTCTTCCCAAAAATAATTCACCTTAACAAAAAAATCTCCTTGAGATTTTGTATGCAAAATGCCAATAATAAGATTAAGAGAAATAATACTAAAAATACATGACTTACTAAGTGTAAGTGTCAGAAATCCTATGTTTTTCAACAAGTGTCACCACTAATGTGCCCTGAATAAATCTTGATTTGAAATCCAAACCGGGTTGGGCTAGACCTGGCTGTATCGCCCTGATCCGAATTAATGCTACTAAAAGTTGTGAGGTTCAGTTCAGGAACCAGATAAGAGGATTCACTAATCTAATTCGCTCTGAACACTTTCCTGATCTTACCTCTCCTAGAGGAAGAAGGGATGATCTAGCACTTCCCTGATCTAGCTCTTCCTAGAAGAAGAGGGGATGATCTGATCATTATGAATAACGGCCAGAGATTCATGAAATTCTATTTTTGGGATCTCGTAAGGGCCCCACTTGATGAGAAAATATAAATACCTAGGCCTCAAAGCTGAGAGGTACACAATTATGAGCATTCTTCTCTTATTTTGCTTATTCCGATCTAAAAAGCTTAACTGACTTAAGCATTAGAGAGGTTTCCACCGAAAAGTCCCCGGTGGTCCTTTCTAACGTGTTCTTGTTGAAGCATGTTGGGATATTCATAACAAAGGAGCAGGTGTTCCAAGTGTAATTTTCAGGACGAAACAATTGCCTTCGTTTATGGGAATTCAACCCACGACCACATGGGGATATACGGAGGATATTCGAAGGATGACGACGATGAAGGAACTGACGCTACGGGGGAGGGAGTTGCAGTAATAGAGGCGGAGATTGAAGAAGATGATTGAGTAGACATTATTGGAAGAGAAAAGAGATAGAAGAAGTACCTTGTAATGGAGGTGATCGGAAAATGATGGACTCAGAGAGTATTGAACTGCTATTTAGGAGAGAGAGGTAGAGAGTGAAAGTGTTTAATTAATTGCGAATATGAAAAGTGAAGAAGAAGAAGAATGAACCGTGGGGGAAAAAGGAAAAGGGATTTTTGAAAAATGAATTTCGAGGAAAAGGCGGGATTTTGATGGGATTCCCGCATTTAATGCCTGTCAAAGTAACAGTACACAAAGAGACGTGCTGGGATTGTAACCGTCGCTGACCTGTCAAAGGAACAGTACCCAAAGAGACGTGTTAGGGTTGTTACTGTTGTTGAATATGAAACATTACAAATAGCCCTAATGATTTGACCTGATCAAAAAGGCGATATTTTCACGATTTGTACAGATACGGGACATGAAAAGGCATGTGAAACCCTTATGTCCCGAAGGAAAACCCTAAAGGCGCACAGTTCTACTCCAACCATTGCAGGGGGGACTGGTTGATGTGCCCTGAATAAATCCTGGTTTAAAATCCAGACCTGGTTGGGCAAGACCTGGCTGTATCGCCCTTATCCGAATTAATGCTACTAAAAGTTGTAAGATTCAGTTCAGGAACCAGAGAAGAGGATTCACTAATCTAATTCGCTCTGAACACTTTCCTGATCTTACCTCTCCTAGAGGAAGAAGGGATGATCTAGCACTTCCCTGATCTAGCTTAGAGGAAGAGGGGGATGATCTGATCATTATGAATAACAGCCCGAGATTCACGGAATTCTGATTCTGGGATCTCGTAAGGGCCCCACTTGATGAGAAAATATAAATACCTAGGCCTCAAAGCTGAGAGGTACACAATTCTGAGCATTCTTCTCTTATTTTGCTTATTCCGATCTAAAAAGCTTAACTGACTTAAGCATCAGAGATGTTTCCATCGAAAAGTCCCCGGTGGTCCTTTTTAATGTGTTCTTATTGAAGCATGTCGGGATATTCATAACAAAGGAGCAGGTGTTCCAAGTGTAATTTTTAGGACGAAACAACCACAAGCCCTAGAATCCGGACTATTCCACCAAGTATAGCTAAACTCCAATTTTTCTTTAAGTAGTAACCAATGTAGTTTACCAACAAAAGCACACCTTATACCTCCATTTGCAAACGTATCACATATTGTCATTATGRACTAAACAAACACCGTTGGGAGGTGACCCTATGACTAATTTTATTGTGATAGTTCGAACATCCATACCAGTTCTCATTATGTGTCTATCCAATATGAAGCCAAAAATTTACCCTCTGATTAGTGGTATACAAATTACACATCGAGTTTCATTAGGTGCACATCAAGGGGAGACTACCCTGTGAAAATATGATGTGATTAAAAAAAACTAAAAGATATTCGCAAAAATTATTATTAAGTGTGCAACTATAGTAGTGTTGGAAGAGAACRCTATGACAAAGTGGTGTGTTGATAAAAAACAAGTCTTCTAAAAATATTTTCAATAGGTACACAACCATTTTAAATGGAGGACTACCCTGTGAAAAAAGAGGTTCAGATTTGAGAAGAAAAATAAAATTTTGACTATCAAGCTACTAACATCTTTATCTCATCAGAAGGTATTATTTTAACAAAGCATATCAGTAGCTTCCACACATCTCYAATTTACTGTTTGCAGGTAGCTCTTATCGTAATGAAGAATTTCACACTAAAGTATTTTGAAATAATATCTCTTTTCTGAATGAAATTGGAGTTTTGTGTTATATTGTTAGAACGCTAAGAATATCCAAACACATAGTTTAACCAATCGAACAACCAAATGCAAGAGGGAGAAATAAAAAAATAAAATAAAAGGCATGCTTAATAAAATACCTACATGTGTTGATATTATTACATGATGCAAATCCCTAATGATTTTCTCAAAAAAATAAATTGTTTAGCATCAAGAGGTTTGGTGAAAATATCAACAATTTGGTACTCAGATTGAACATGTTCAATATAACAAATCCTCAACCAAATCCTTAGTGAAGTGACATTCGAATGTCAAAATGTTCAGCTCTAGATAGTTGAACATTATTTATATAAATATTGATGTTACTTATGTTTTCACAATACGATAATGCAGTTCGAACATCATTATTTTAGTCAGCCATTATCCAAAGAAATCAAGCACAACTACTTGTTCTATTGTATTCAACTTTTGCATGTTAACAAAGAAACAATAATTTATGTTTTTCTAATCCACAACATTAGATTAGTACCTATGTAAAAGAGCCCTTAGGATGTGCTTTTTGGGCCATCAGTATCCCCAAATCTATCAATATCACAAAACCCTACAAGATTAGAATTTGTCTCACAGTTATACCAAATCTCGAGATCTACTGTTCCACCACCATAGCGAATGATTCTCTTTGAAGCCTTGAGATGAGATTCTTTAAGATCTACCTAGTACCTAACACACATATAAACACTATAAAAAAGGTTAGGTTTACTCTCAAGTAACTTATCAATCAAAATTTGATGTAGACACAGGTCTACTGGTGGACCAGTATCACCTCGTACTAAATGAACACTTGTTCTCAACAGAGATTCATAAAGACGTGGACRGAAAGATAAGATCATCAATATAGAATTATGCAATGATGAAGGATCTCTTAGAGTATTCTCTTGTTGCTCCTTCKTAGTTCGAACTATTGAGACATCTTCACTTTCTGATCTAGAGAGGCCAGATGAGCCATCATAACTTTGTTCAGCACATCTACCTATACGAACATTGAAATAATAGAAAATAAGATTTATTAATTCCATCACAATCTTCGTGCTTAGATTTTATATACGATAAATACGTGAGCTATAAGAATATGTGAGAAGAAACCCCACGTCACTTAAATTGTGCACACAATAAATACGTGAGCTATATGAATATGCTAGAAGAAATCCCATATCACTTCTTGTCTCAAAGACTCCAATATAGTCTTGATCATTGAGGTTATAACATATGCAACCAAAATATGGAAATGGCTTACATTTGGTCTCTTCCACCTTTATATCTCATTAGAAGTGACCATTGTACTTGGTCTATGGAACACAAGGTTAAATACATAAATAATTGCACTTACAACTTCAGCCCACCAATATTGGTATATGGTTTGGACAATGAGACTATATTTTTTATTTTCATGGTTTAAGCAAAAATTCTTGAACGTAGCAAATGATTTAGGTTTTTCTTCTAAGAATTCAGCTCATATGAATCTGAAGACATTATCAACACATACAAAGACTAATCTTTTACCATCAAGGCTTTTTTTCTGAACAAGATGGGGAAGTTCTGATACGACACTAAATATTCATGTAATCTATGTGCCGATATTTATGGTAAGCAACCTCATTTCTCGGAAGGAGCATTCCTTCTAAGAGGTGAGTGAGCTGTTTTACAGAGTAGCGATCTGGAATATGGGAGTGGCTAGCTCTCATATAGTGTAGCGACCTCTTATAGTTTAACCAGCTCGGCGCTAGGTGTTGGGCTTTATAATTGTTGGGACCGAATGGTCTAACATGGATGGTATTGTGGTGTCTCGGTGAACTATATTAAAAGAATCACAGGCCCAAACCTATTCTGGTAATTTAAGCGAGAGATCTATTATTTATGGGAACTTTGAATACAGGAGAAATCCTAAATCTAAGTCGGTCATGGTATTTATGAAATTATAGTGGAGAAGGTAATCCTAGCTTGGGGAATACTTCTCTTGTCTTTATAAAAGGGTTCAGGCCTCACTTTTATTTTAAGTTGTTTATCACGTTTAAACTCTCGAAAATATCTCTCGCACTATCTGACTTAAGCATCGGAGGACCTTCGTCGGGGCCGTCCACCGCCTTGGATGAGGTGTTTTTTTACAGAATTGATCAGGTCTCCAGAAGGCTCTTGGAGATCAATCAGGTCGCTGAGATATAGTTTAAAGCTATTAAGGTTGCTGATCTCATCATTGAGGTTAGTATCCCATATTCTTGAAGCCCCAATCTTTTTGGTCGCATCAAGTTGCGCAGTCAGTGGGAAAGAGGGACAATGAGTCTTTGGGCAAAAGATGTGAGAAAATTCAAAAACACTGCATGAAGGAAAGAAACATGCCACCCAGGACCCTATATTTCGGTCCTGGATCCAGCAAATCAAAGAAAGAACAAAGAAATTGACAAAGGAGAGCAGACAAAAGACAGACTAACACCTCCCCTGGCACCTCCTCTAGGAGGACCAACGTTTCAGAATCTGGCTGGCACACCACCACTCTTGCCAGAAAGACAAGAATAAAAGGAACCTGAAGGAAAGGAACAAGTGAAAACTCCAGAAATTATCGCACAAAAGGCTGTCTGTATAGAGATAAAGGAATGGAAAGAGTTGTTTAATGAAAAACCTTTTCAAATCGATAAAGGGTTCTTGGAAGGGATTATGAACTTTATACCTCTGGAAAAACAAGAAGATATAAACATATACCTAGCACGCAAGCTGGGTACGGTAAAGGAAAAAGTTGGTGAGAAAGCTGGTAAATTAGACGACGGGCATGCGGAAAAATCAATAACAGAAAATAAAAAATGAAGTGAAGGATCTCCATCCTGGAGATCATCTCGCGGGAGGAGGAGGAGCTCGAGGAAGCGCAAATATGTTGATTCTTTCAACTCCACCTCGTCTTCAGAGTCCCGCACTCAGAAGTATAAGCATAAGAAAGGGAAGAAGTTGAGATTGGGGTGAAAATACTATAAACATCGAGGTCAGAAACATATTAAATATACTAGTGAAGTAGGAACAGAAGACTCGAGTACATATGGCGAGTCCAGGGAAAGATCTCAAAAAAGTCAAGGTCGGTATCGTGAAGAGAAGGGAGAGAATGAGGTCGGGCCAAGTAATAAGGTATTCGGGATATACAAGAAGCATTGCTAACTCTAAAAAGACAAATGGCAAGAGAGAAACTTTATGAGGACAAGGGGCATCCTTTTCCGGATGATATACTGCAAGCCGTACTACTTAAGGGTATAAAACATTGGAATTTATTATCATGGGGCGACAGATCCAGTCCAGCACATGCAACTCTTTGATAATGAAATGATCCTACATGGATATACGAATGATGTGGCATGTCGGGCTTTTGTATCTACGCTGAGAGGAATCGCACAAATCTGGTTTCATCAATTGGCAAGAGGAAAAATTACTAGCTTTTGGGTGTTGCGAGTGGCCTTTCTGAAGTAATTTTCTAACGTGAAGCAACATACAAAGACTACACAGTCTCTTTTAACAATGGTGCAGCGACCGGAGGAGATCCTGAAGCAGTACATTAATAGGTTCACTAATGTTACACTAGAGGTACCCACCGCTACATATGAAATGAAGGAAGGGGCATTACATCAGGGACTAAGGCGGGAAGATTTAGGCAAGTCTCTGGTTAAAAAATCAGTGCGGACATATGATGAGATTTTGGAGTGATGTAATAAATATATACAGGTGGAGGAAGCTGAGGAAGAGCATCGTAAACGGTTTGGTGGGGAGGTCACAGAGACAGGAAGCAGTATGTCGAAGATATTGGAAATCAGAAGGAAACCCAGACGGGTAGTATGCGGGCTCCTAACTTCGGGTTACGGGGGGAGATTAGAGCCTAAATTAGATATGAGAAACTTTAGAGATGAGGTTTTCACACCTTTGGTCTATCCCCGTGCTAAGGTGTTCACCATCATGGAGCGTTTGATACCCAATGACATAAAGTGGCCAGAAGGTCGCACGCAACTCCCTACTAATCCCAAGTCAGATTTCTTTTACCTGTTTCATAATAATTATGGTCATTTCAAGGAGAAGTGCAGGGATATCAAAGAGGAAAGTTGAAAGGCTTATAAAGGCCGGACATTTAAAAGAGGTCATATACAAAGATAGAGAACCACGAGAACCAAGGCAGCCATTGCCCCCACCACCTCCAGGAGATCCACCTCAAAATCAGGCCGAAAGACAGCCACAACAAGGAAATCAGAGACAAGATGGGCCAAGAAGATATAAGAGGAGAATAAACATGATCTCTGGAGGGCCAACGGATGGTGATACTAATAGCGTACGAAAGAAACATGTCAAATCAGATTGGCCGGGACCATGGGAGGTCGCTAGTATAAATAAGCGACCACAGAGGGCGCGATCTATCATTTCTTTTTGTCCTAACGAATGATGCGGGATCCAGGAGGATCACAATGATGAATTAGTAATTGAAGTTGACATAGCAGGATATGAGGTCGGGAGAATTTTTGCAGACAATGGGAGATCCGTTAATATAATATACACGGATTGCATGGGGCAGATGAAACTGGAGGCAAGGATGCGATATGTGAATACACCGATATACGCATTCAATGGGGCACAAGTGAATACGTAGGGTGAGCTAACACTCTCAGTGGTGTTAGGAAGGGGCGAGTTACAAGTAAAGAAGGATTTCAGGTTTTTAATTGTTCATAGGAGGTCGGCATATAATGCAATATTAGGGCGACCTGCTCTTAATGCATTCCAGGCAGTAACATCTACGTATCATATGAGCATAAAATATCCTGTGGGAGATAAGGTAGGGGAGGTCGTATCCGAGCAGCAGGTCGCTAGGTCATGTTATCAGATGACAGTTAGGAAAAGATTAAGTTAGAACAAACAAGATAACTTTGTTCGGCCAAATGAAGAATTGATGGAGATTTCGTTTAAGGAAGGTCGCCCAGAGTATACTACGAAGATTGGAACCCTAATGACAGAAACATTAAAGGAAGAGCTGATAAAATTAATAAGGGCATTCCGAGACGTTTTCACCTTTGGGGATGGAGAATTGATAGGGGTATCCTCGGAGGTCGCACAACACTATTTGAATGAAGATCCGGAGTTGAGGTCGGTCAAGCATAAGAGAAGGCATTTTCCGCCTGAACTGGACAAAATAATTAAGGAGGAAGTTCAGAAGCTGTTAAAGGCAGGTCACATTCGGGAAATCCAATGTCCAAAATACTTATCTAATGTTGTAATGTTACCTAAACCAGGGCATAAGTGGAGGATGTGTGTGGATTTTCGCGACCTAAATAATGCATGCCAAAAGGATCATTATCCGTTGCCGCGAATTGATCAACTAGTGGATTCAACCTCGGGGTGCGAGCTATTAAGCATGATGGATGCTTCACAAGGGTATCACCAAATACCATAGGCAAAGGAAGATCAACCCAAAGTGAGTTTTTTCACCTCAACGGGAACTTACTATTTTGTGTCTATGCCTTTTGGTTTGAAGAATGCAGGGGTGACATATCAAAGACTGGTGGACAGGATGTTCAAGGACCTGTTGGGGTTCACCATGGAGGTGTATGTCGATGATATGTTGGTGAAAAGTAGGAAAGCAGAATCCCATGTGGAGAACTTGATAAAAACTTTTGTTATACTTAGACAATACGGAATGAAGCTCAATCCAAAGAAGTGTACATTCGGTGTGTGGTCTGGAAAATATTTGGGATATATGGTAATGGAAAGAGGTATCGAGGTCAATCCCGAAAATGTGTTGGCTGTTTCGGAGATGCCGCATCCTCAGATGGTGCGCGAACTACAGTTGCTCATAGGTCGGATTGCGGGTCTCAACCATTTTATTTCCAGGTTGGCAGAGAAGGGTGTCCCCTTTTTTAGGGCACTTAGGAAAGGATCCATGTTTGAATGGACCAGGGAGACAGCAGAAGCATTTGATAAGCTAAAAGAACACTTAGCGGAATACCATTGTTAACTAAGCCAATGTCGGGGGAAGACCTAATATTGTACATATCGGTCAGGGAGGTCATCGTGAGCTCGATGCTCATCCGAGAGAATGCAGGTACTCAAAAACCTATTTATTATATTAGCAGGATGCTAAGGGGCGCTGAGTTGAATTATTCTAAGTAGGAGAAAGGAGGTTTTACGCTAATCTGTACGGCAAGAAAGTTAAAACCGTGTTTTTTAAGCCACAAGGTGAAGGTACGTACTAATCTGGCCCTCAAGCAGGTTCTGAGTAATCCGAACATGTCCGGAAAGCTGGTGAAGTAAGCTGTAGAATTGAGTGAATACGACGTGGTGTATGAACCTCGGACAGCCATCAAAGCACATGTATTGGTAGATTTCTTGCAGGAAATGGTGTATTCATCTGAACTAGGTGGCAAGGCAAAGACATGGCTACTGTATATTGATGGGTCAACTATGGTATCGGGAGCTAGATCGGGGATTGTTTTAACTATCCCGGAAGGAGAGAATTTGGAGTTTGCAATCAAATTGGGGTACAATGCATCTAATAATGAGGCAGTGATACAAGGTGTTAAAATGGCCAGCGACCTGGGAGCAAGGAAAGTGAAAGCCTATATAAATTCCCAACTGGTAGCCCGTCAGTTTGAAGGGTCTTTCGAGACAAATGAAGAATGTATGGCGGTGTATTTAAAGAAGTTACGAGAAGAGGTTGTGTGTTTTTGAAGAATTTAAGCTGGAGCATTTACCGCAGGCTGATAATACTCGAGCTAATCAGCTCACTCGGATTGCGGGTGCGCTGGAGACTTGTGATACCAGAAAAATTACACTGATGGGGTTAAGTCATAGTAGTGTAGATAAAGGAAATGACGTGATGGAGATAGAAATAAAATATGTTTGGCGTATACCAATATGGGAGGTTCTCGTTAAGGCAAAGGAAGGCGAGATACAGTTGTCAACAAAAAAAGCTAGAACAGCGGCTCGATTTTTTCTTATAAATGAAGAATTATACAAAAGGTCGCGTTTTGGCCCCTTTTTATAGTACTTGGCCAAGGAGGAAGGATTGGAGGTGTTAAGAGAAATACACGAGGGGTACTGTGGTGATCATGCAAAAAGCAGGGCGTTAGTTAGGATAACGTTGTGGGCTGGCTTCTTTTGGTCAGGAATGAAAGGTATGGCGGGCGACCTGGTTAGAACTTGTAAAAAGTGATAGATGCACGCACCGGTCATTCATATACTAGTTGAAGACAAGATGATTATGAGCTTGCCTTATCCCTTTACATAGTGGGGAATCGATATTGTTGGGACTTTTCTAAAAACACAAGGCAATAAAAAAAATCTGGTGGTGGCGGTTGATTATTTTAAGAGATTGGTGGAAGCCGAGGTAGTCACGGGCATAAGCGAGCAGGACATTGACGCGAGCGTCGACGCGAGCCATGATCCGCGTCACTCGATGCAAGGCCGACGCATTGTCGACGCTACACTATGAAGCGTCGATTAAAGGGGCGTCAGTCGACGCAAGATCGACGCAACTCTCTGAAGCGTCGATGCACGCCCGCGTCAGTCGACGCACCTGCCCAGCCGATGCGCATGCCTAGGCCGGATCGACGCCGAGCACCAGCATGCGTCAGCCGACGCACCGTCGACGCGGCAGCCCAGAATTCAGATTTTAGGGTTTCTTGTGCGCCAAGACTTGTCATATCTATATATACCCTTCATATTTCGGATTTTTAAAAGAGACACAGACACGACACGACTACCTAGGGTTTTTTATCTTATAATAAAATAACTCCACATCTCATAACGAGATTTGAAGACGGAGATCAAGGATCGAAGAACGAACGTCCAAAACATCGAACTCGAATTTGGGATTCAATCTTCGACCAAGATCGACGTGTAACTCCGGAAGTACTCTAAACTCTTAGATACTTTCGTAATTAGTTTCTTAGTTAATTATTAGRTGATTTCTTAGTTAATGCTAGTACTAGTTTATTTAGTTTAATCGTTTAATGTTTTATATTGGATATTGGGTAATTGTTTAATTTAGTTTATTTATGTTTAATTTAGTTTATTTATGTTTTATACGATTAAACTTGTCATCCTCGTCCTAACATACGGGTCATAATTGTTGGGGATTTGATGGTGCCGTCACGCAGCGGAAAAACAAAAATTTTAAATAAAAGGAATTTGAATCGAATTCAAATGACGACAGCCCATTTTTAATTTCAATTAATTCAAACAATGCTATAAGTAGTTTTTCAATGAAACAATTCGATTTCCACAAATCAAACGAGCATGATACGTTTCTATTAATCACATATATATAACAATTATATATATATTAACATATTAATCATATATATAATTATATATTATATATACACATATCACAAACACACATATATAATATATATATACTCATCATGCATATATATATATATAATACACTACAGCATGCATGCAACACATAATATGTATATATATATCATACACAGCACACATATATATATCATATATATATACATATATACACGAACAGCCATTGTACCTCACAGCGGAGGAGCAGCGAGGCGGCTGGAGCTCCGACGACGAAGCGGCAGCAGGCTACGGCAGAGGCGCAGTCGGGGAGCAGCCTGTCCCTTTCGGCAGCGGCTCACGATGACACAGGCAGAGGGAGGCGC